>WAAD01023306.1:38357-101014 GCA_013389945.1 Fregata magnificens | reverse complement strand
GGAATGGAGAACAGCACGCAAGCCAGCACTTCTGTCGAGAAAAGAAATCACCATTGGAGAAGTTACAAGTTGATTATTGACCCGGCTCTGAAAAAAGGACAGCACAAACTCTACCGTTACGATGGGCAACATTTCAGCATGCCTGTGAGTGGGGGGGTCGTGGGTTTCCCCTATTGTGTTGTGCCCCCCCCCCGCCTCCCTTTTACCGGCGTTTTGGGGGCTGGGGGTCCCTCCGGGTCTTGGTAATCCCCACCGTAGCACATGTGTGTGGGAGGGGGGTCTGGGGGACACACACACAGCGACCAAAGTTACCGCCATCTGACACTGTGTATTTAACTGTCAGGAGCCCAAGGAGCCCAAACCTGCGGCTTTATTTCTGTGTTTCCAATCTGTGTGCATTTCCCAGCAGTATTGCAATTTGACACGTGTGTGTATGTGTGTGTCTGTGTGCTTTCCCCTTCCCTTGAGACAGCCTGTGCTTCCTTGGGGTTTATTTTTTCTTTTATTTGCGTCTTAAATTTCAAGCCCTGTTATTGCTGGTTTTGTGCTTTTTCTCCTCCTCCTCCTCCCAGAACTCGGGAATCGCTCCTGTGGATTGTGTCAGGGATCCCAGAATAGGGCGAATATGGACCAAAACTAAGGAGTTGGAGCTGTCTGTCCCCAAATTCAAGGTACCGCCCCTGACTTTTGGGTTTAGCTCTGTATTCTTGTTTATCCGGGAGTGAAGCTTCAGTTCCAAATAGTTTAATGGACCGTTTAAATGACAGTCATATTCCTGTTAACATTATTATTTGGCAAACTGTTTAACAATAATCCTCTTCTATAAAGATAATGAGAAATCAATGCATCTAATGAGATCACTTGAAGATTTTGGAGCTGTGTCTTTGAGGCTTCTTGGGTGGGGGGCGGCGGAGGGGGGCTCTCTGCTGACAGTACTACTCAAAATACATATTTGTAGCCCAGAAGGGAGCCGGTTTCAATGAATGGCTGCAGCGGCAGAGGCTCTGCTCAGCTCCGGGGTTCATCCCAGAGCCTTGGAGGCAGTTTTCTTTCCCCAAAGTTTGCAGGATGCTTTAACCCTCTCCCTCCCGTGCCGTCCTTGTGCCCTCCCCCACACTCGTTAATGATGACAATTATTTTTATCACCTCCCACCTTGTGCCTGTTTCCAGATTGATGAATTTTACGTGGGGCCAGTGCCTCCCAAGCAGGTCACCTTTGCCAAGCTGAATGACAACATCCGTGAAAACTTTTTGACCGATATGTGCAAGAAATACGGCGAAGTGGAAGAGGTGGAGATTCTTTACAACCCGAAGAACAAGAAGCACCTGGGCATCGCCAAAGTGATCTTTGCCACTGTCAAGGGTGCCCGGGAGGCCGTCCAGCACCTTCACAACACCTCCGTCATGGGCAACATCATCCACGTGGAGCTGGATACGAAAGGTGAGGGGGCACATTTTGGCCTCACGCGTTTGTGGTTTGCAGTGCCCCTGCCCGTCCCTCTCCTAAAACAAGAGGCTGTTGCAGACTGCAAGGGCCCGGCGATTAAAAATATGAAGGGAGTGCTCCTGTCCCCCTGCGAGCGGGTCTGGTTTCTGGGGCCTTTGCAAGTCACGTGGAGCCAAATGTGTTGTCTGTTGCTAGGAGACAGCCCTGTAATTTGCAAAATGCTGCCATCCTGCCCGTCCCCTGCCTGTACCCTGCCCCATCCCCTGCTCTCTGCCTTCGGAGGCCTCCTGTGCCCCCCATCTCTGTATCCCAGGCTGGCCCTGCTCGGCCACCTCCCGGGGCTGCCGGACCCCCTGGCACCTGGCTTTTGTAAACTTGGGATTTTGGGGCAAACCTTGGGGTTCCTGGGACCCAAATCTCTCTATTCTGGTGGCGGCAGCGGGGCTGGGTGCTGTCCTCTGCGTGCCTGGCATTTCATTGATACTTAGCGGTAAACTCGAGGCTGGCAGCAGAAGAGTGCACACGCAGCACTTGTCAGTGTGTGCGCGAGTGTGTAAGTGTGAGACTGTCTCTTAAAGCGACAGGATCTCCGAGTCCTGGAGGTAACCGACTCTCAGCTCCAGACCCCAGCCCTGGGGAGCCCAATAAAGTTTCTGGAAGTATGAAAGCATTGCATTTCACCACTTTGTCATTCCTCTTTCCTCCAAGTGTGTTAGTGAAGGGCTTTGCTAAAATGTGCATGAATTTTAGAAAATGTCTAAAGCTGAGGAGGTGTAGATCAGTTGCTGCTTGTACTTCTTTATGGCAAACATGGCATTTCTAGTTCAAAACTGACTTACTGCACTCTTTCTTGGGAAGAGGACATTGTTAACACCATTTCCTTAAAAATGCTGGTATTTTTGTTCTGTGTTAAAAGGTTTCAACAATTTAGTGCACAACCTATACAGCAGTTGGTGTGCCACATGTGGTAAGAGGGGGTAGTAGGACATTTATTGACATTACTGATCACCGTTAGAAGAAAAATCACAGTAGTAGTATAGTATTTTCTATTGTGAGCTAAGCTTGACCTTACATATGTATACTTTGAAATTCTAATATCATTAATTTTTACAGACAGGCTCTTTCCCCTGCTTACTTTGAAATTTGAAGGTAAAAATTACATTTAAGAACAAATTAACCATTTGTAGATTTAATAATAATAATAAAAGCAGGCTCGTAAGTGGTGGATGTCTTAATGAGAGGCATATTAAACAGGCTGATTGTACTCCATTCCTCCTTGTTCTCCTCCGTTTATAAACTACTCTGCAAGTCTTGAACAGACAGCTGTTCAAGAAAGTTAGCTGCGCCTCAGGGAAATGAGAGGGATTTGTGCTTCTGTTTCTTGGGAGAAAAGACTGAAGTCTTAGTTTCAAATTGTGTTTTTGTTTTGTTTGCCAGCTGTATGCTTCCAATGTATTTTTTTTCTACACTTGCATCTCTGTCATTCTAAAAGAGTAAGGCTGTCAGTGTGCTATAATCTGTCAGAATGAAGTAAAAATGTTATTCCTAAAATAGCATTAGCAGGTTAGGACATTCTTAAAACATATATGTATAGTTTTCAACATTTCTTTCTAGTATTCAGCTTTTCAAGAGAATGAAAGGTTGGTTAACTTGATTTTCATAGTCTAGCAAAATAAATATTAGGAGCAAAAGTGTCATTTTATCTGTCTGGCTAGAGCACAGGCCTGGGAATCTGGAACTAAAAAATCCAGTCTCCTCATCTAAGACAGGCTAGTTTAAAGCAACTTCTCTGCTTCAGTTTATCCATCTACAGAATGGACACACTTAATAATTACCTGTCCTTAGAGAAATAGGTAGGAATCTTTTCACATTCATAAACCTCTTTGAAAATGAAATTGTAACTTCTACTGCATTATATTGGGGATCTAGGAAGAATTATGAAACTTTCTAACAATTACTTTGTATTTATTTAAAAACAAGTTTTAAAGTAAGCCTAACACTTCCATATCCTCGGCGTTGTAGTCTTGGGGGGGGGCAGTGTGTGTTAATATTTCAAGCATAGTATTTCAAGCATCTCTTCAAGCTCTTGTCTTGAAGAGATCTATTTTGTCATGACTTCAGTTGAACTAAAACAGTTTACATAGTTGAGGATGTGGCTCAAGACTTTGTGAAATGAGATTTGATAACCAAATAACCTCATCTGCAGCATTTATTCAAGATAAATGAGTCTGTTCCAGTACGCAGAATCATGCAAAGGGGTACTTTGCGTTCAAATTGCATGGAGTGATTCACAGGGAGTTTGGGGTTTGATCCTGCAGGAATTCCTCGTGAAAGTAGTCCTGTTTCAGGGGAGATCTTGCCTTGTATTCTTTATCTTTCAGAGCAGTTTCGGGGTCTGATTCTGTTGCCTTTGAAGCTGATGACAGATTTCTTACAGACTGCAAAATACATAGGATTGGGTTTTTGTAGCAATGAAAAATACGATATTAAGAAACTGGGTCTTTGTAGAATTTAGGAATGAAAAGGCTAAGGCTCAGTAATAACATGTGGGACAGTTTGCTTCTCTGGCTTTTATTCTTTGAAGGATGCCACTGAGCACACCTTAAACTGGGGGGGGGGGAAGAAAAGGATTAGTCCGTGTCTTTTTGGAAAAGCAGTGTTAACGGTTTTGTCCTCAGCATTCCCATGCATCGTGTTTGCGTTAACAACAGCCAGTTTCTACTAGCAAGGTGTGTTGGGAGAGCTTTCTGAAGTGGGTCTGGGTGTTGGCAGAGGCTTCTCCTTGGTTGAGAGTTTCACTTCTCAAATCTGCAAGCTATTTGCTTGGCACTTTGGAGAGGAGGGAAGCTGCTGCTCTCCAGAAAGCATGGTAAAGAGCAGAGCTGCCAAGCAGGCTGAGAAGAGGAAAAAGGATTTAGAAACCTCCTTGTCTCGGCTGGAGAAGGGGCTGTCTGACTTCACTTACCCAGCAGATTATTTAAAAATGATCCCTACGAGCCTCAGAGGTGATACCTGCTCCTCCGTTGCACGGATGCAGCAGGCTGGGAGTGGTAGCGGGGTCATGTGGGTGTCAAGAATATGTATTTTTACATAGACTGCGTTATTTCTGTTTAATCAACTCTTCCACTGTGGTCTGTGCAGGTGAAACTCGCATGCGATTCTATGAACTGCTCGTTAATGGTCTTTACACTCCTCAGACCCTTCCCGTAGGCACCGAACAGGATGTATCACCAACTGTGAATGAAACTCTCCAGGTATGTTTGCTTGGCTTTTTTTTAAGAATAACTTTCTAGAAAATTCCAAACAAATGCATCATTAACATTAGTGTTTTAACACTTAATTTAGCTGCTTCTTTTTTGTCTTGCCATAGTTTCAGTGGATGTTACTAATTCACATTTAAATATAACTTGCTCGTAATTGCTATAGCAAATATAACTCTCTGCGAATGCAGTGCATGTGGCTAATCTGTATGCCAGTGTCTGCATAGTGTGGTAAGTGCTTTTTGTCTTTCGGAATGAAAAATACCTACAGAGCCGACAGTATGTGCCCTATTAACATTAGAAATTCCTGCAGTTAAGAGGACTGGATCAGATCTGTCCCTGAGATGAGATTATTCCCTTGAAGTCAGGGGGAATGATTTACAATAGTACATTTGGCCTAGCGTCTGCAGTATGTAATCCTTAGCACATACGTTCTTCAGACTTGCTTAAAGGCTAAAAGAGGGAAGATGTCAAATCTTGAATGGTGGCATCAATTTTCCAGAATCTTAATTAATCAGCGGCATCAGTTGTTAATAAAAGCAGTGGACAGAATTCCTGCAGGCTTCCAGGGGTCCCTCGATATTTAGGGTACGATTCTCTAAATGGCTTTGTACAGTTACCTGCTCCCCTCCGAACCCCACTGGGATGAGGGGATGAGGGGGAAGTGAAGCCTGTTTGTGTGAAGTTGTCAGCCCCCTTGGCTTGTCTACATGTACTTTGGCTCCTGATTGTGGCTTAGGAACCCACTTTAAGGCATCAAATTTGAAAGAGATTTGGCAGAGGTTTTTTTTCCCCCCTTCTCTCTACTTCTCTGCACTCTTAATGACTTCTTAAAAATGCCATAATTTCATTAATTCTGCAATCAGATGTTTTCAGGACAGGTAAGAGCTGTACATCGAACATGAAAATCCCATTGATCTGAAAAAATAAAATTCTCTTCTCCCACCAACCACCCCAACAGCAACAAGGCAAAACCCCAGTATCCTCTTAACAAAATCGTAAAGCGACTGATTCTTCCTTACCTTCCAGCAGGAGGGAGGCAAGTAATGATTTTGCTGGGAATCTGCTATGAGCAGGACCTGGCTTTTCATTTCTGCTGGTTACAGCACATCTGAATTAAAAATGGACAGATTTGTTCTTACTCCTTTTTCAGGGTTAACAGCAAAACACTTAATTGATGGTATCCCCCAAAGTAGTCCCTGCCGTAATTATCTTTCGGATTGTTTGTCTAGATATTGTATTCACGTATTATATTATTATCCTGAATTGATTTTTTTCCCAATTACCACCAAAATTATTGCTTTGTGGGTAACTTTAACTGTTTGCATCATGTTCTTGTCACTAGAATCTGCCAACAAGCTTGTTTGCTGTTGTAGTTTAGTAAAATACTGACATTTGCTTTCCCCCTCATGCAGAACAGCAAAGACCTGACAGTTCTGTGAGCCGCAATCCCTGCCTCCAGGCCATATGCAAACCCCACTGAAAAACAATCCACATCACATCTATACCAAAGGTGCAGACATGTGGATTTTAGCAGGAAGCACGTGGCCCGTTCCTGGCCCTTTCTGTGGGTTTTAGAACAGTTGAGGAAGAAACTTTCCTGATGTCCATGTGGTCATGGTCTCTAGGGGTCACACCAAGAGCAAGTCCGTGCTATTGAGTGGGTGAGATGTGAGCGAGTGTAGCAGACAGATGAGAGCTCAGCTTGGGTTTAATGGCGCTGGCATGTTATAAACAGGTTGTTTTAAGGGTCTCTTTACCTACCTGTGCTTGGGAGAGTAGCAGCCAGCCTGAAGTCTCACCAGTTAGCTATCCCGGGGTGCTCTTTGGGAGTTGGAGCTCAGTCCTGCCTCTTTTGCTACCACGAGGATTTTCACTGAGCTCTTGCTTTGCATTATGGAAAATTGATTCTGGCACTGATGATTAGCGTGGCACTGTTATGACTCAGCAGAGTCTGAGTTGGAGGAGGGCTGCTCCTAGAAACCCCCTGAATGTGCCTGTGAAGTGAGTTGCAGAACAATTATTTGGCTGCTCTGTAGGCTTGCAGGGTTTCAGTTTCAAATGTCATAATCAGTAGTGCTCTACCTGAGCATTTGTCTTTGGGAAGGGGTTTAAAATGTGTTTTTAGCAGTTGAGAACTTTTTGTGCTTTTTATACCTGTAGCCTTCTCCCTTTGTTGTTACGGATGAACGTTTGGTAGAGAGGGTGGTGGGTCAGCTCCCTCAGTTGGACCAACACAAAGCTCTGCTGCGTAGGTTTGGTTGCTGGCGGGCAGCTTGCTGATTTGTATGTTTTGATTTGTTTACAAAAAAAGTTAAATTGATAATTTCATATCTCAGAATTTTCTTAATTATCTTTCCTACTTGCAGTTTAGACAAGCCTTACATAGTTGATAGAAATTGAAACTCTTTTAGCTAAAAGTCTTGTGCAAGTCTCCTGTTCACCTGATGCTCTTGGATGTAGCTTATCAGGAATATTGTTGTATCTGCTTTCTTCTTCCTCCTCTTATAAACAAGTTCCTCTTTGCTTGACCTTTTCTTTTAAATCAAAGAGAACTGTTAATAATGGATAGTGGTTTGTGTTTTCAGGGATGCCATAACCTTCTCCCCCCCACCCCCCGCCATGGAAATCAGTACAAACTCCTGGGTACTCAATTCCTCTGAAAACCAAATGGATTAGACAAATATCTTTTAGAAATTGTGTGTTTAGGTGCTTTTCTCTCTTCTGTTTTTATAGTTGACGGATTCCCTGAAGCGCCTGAAAGACAGTAACCTTTCTTCTGCAGGATCGTCTGTTACCCCAAACAGTAGCACGCCGTTTTCCCATGACACAGCCTATTCCAGCTGTCGGCAAGACACCCCAAACTCGTACAGCCAATTTACCCCACAGTCCCAAGGAACACCTCACACCCCACGGTTAGGGACGCCGTTTTCCCAGGATTCCACCTATCCTAGTCGTCAGACAACACCTGTGTACCATTTTGGGCAGGACAGTGGGTACAAACCCAGGAGACACGAAACAAAATTTACCGATGCCTACAACCGTCGACCAGGACATCACTATGTTCATAATTCGGCAGGTGCTTACCGAGGGACAGAGCATCAGTTTAGTACGTACAAATCCCATCAGCAGGAGCCAGTTCAGTTCTCTCACACTCCTCCCCTGAGCCACTCTAGTTCTTCGAGCTACAAATCTGCCTTCTCTCCCTACCAAGCACCAGCTGTATTTCCCCAATCCGATGAGCAGCAATTTCCCCAAACTTCCAGGGAAACAGAGTACCGAAGACCTGCGCCACCTCCCACTGAGATGGCTGTGGAAAGCAGCACTGCCACTAACATTGATTTTGTCCCGGTGAAGGAGAAACAGGAGGAGCTTCCGCCCTTGCCCGATTCGAACTCTGTTCCTGAACCGAGTACAGCATCCTTCTCTCAGACTCCAGAGAGAAGCGAGACCCCTGGCACCCCCACCATGGAGTCAGAAATGCAGCATAACAGTTTAGACTCAAGGATTGAGATGCTCTTAAAAGAGCAGAGAACAAAGTTACCCTTTCTTAACGAGCATGACTCGGATAATGAGGTCCGAATGGAAGGTAGCCCTATCTCCTCTTCCTCTTCCCAGCTCTCTCCCATCCCAATGTACGGTTCGAACTCTCAGCCCGGTTACAGAGGTCAGACGCCTTCCTCGCGCCCTTCCAGCACAGGCTTGGAGGACATTAGCCCAACGCCGTTACCTGACTCTGATGACGACGAGCCCATCCCTGGGACGGCTCCTCTGAGTCAGAATTCCAGGGTGACATCAGAGGCCAGCATGACTCCCATTGATCAGCTGAGCAGGACCTCCAAAACTGAGACCTCGGAAGCTAAAGAAATGGTGCCTCGTGACCAGACTCCAACGTCAGAAAAAATGGACGAGGTAAGTGAGCTGGAACTGAGTTACGAAGCTCCATGCGTATCCCCAGAGCTGGACAGGGCAGGGAGTTGCAAGTTTCTTTTAGTGTTGTTAGAGCGTGGGGTTTCTGGTGGCTTTTTCTTTTACTCAGGGCAGCTGGAAATGAGTTAGATGTGACACAAAGTGATGGTCTTAATCAACTCGCCAGTCTCCAGCTTTCCTTGTTTATAATAGCAGCCTGCTGCAATTTATAGCTTCAGGAGAGCTCAAGGACTTCACAAGCCACGGAAGTTTGGCCAGTGCTCATGCTGTGTGCATGTCCTGAGTGTCGTCAGACACTTAAGCCACTAGAGGAGTTAATCGAGCACTTTCTGCCATTGCTTTGGTCCCTGAGCGTGGGTGTGTATGTATGCACACACTTGCTTAACGGGGCTTTCATGTTACGCCGAAGTATTGAATGTATACTTTGTTTGATAGCTCTCCAGCTATTTATGCCATCTGGTTTGAATGGGAGACAGTTGCTGGGTTTTAATACTTGCTTTGCTCAGTTGAAAGGGGGAGGTGGTTGGCTTGTGGGGGATGTGCTCCACTGAGTCTTCCAATAATAGAGCGGAGCTTGCTGCCTCTGCTGGGGCATTTGTGGCTGAAGGGACAGTGAGAGCTTAACGGTGTGGACTGGTGCCAGCAGACAGAGAAATTACGTTGCACGGCCTGTCTGTTTGGGAGGTCTGTTGCAACAAATGTGAGTATCGCTGGAGTGGACGTGTAGGTCCTATTCTGCTGTGTGAAGGAACGGTCAAAATACAGACCTTTGCAAATGCCAGACCCTTTCTCCTCAGTGTTTATAATAGTCATCCAGGCAAATGAAACTGCTGTCCCTGGTGTGCAAGAACTCTGCAGTAAGGGGACCTCAACTATCCAAGAGGGTTGGTCTTGTGTAAATGTCCCAACTGTGGTAGATATATTTACTCATGAAAGTTCGCTGGGGTTAGGCTATCAGAATGGATTTCCCTCCAGTGGTCTTCAGTTGTGAGGTTTTCACCTGAGAAGTGGCTGTGTTTCAGGAGAGGGGGAGCTGCTCCTGTAGGTATAGGCTTTGCAGAGCGCTTAACTGGAGGAAAAGCGCTGCAGCAATGACATAGTGCACTGTTGTGATGTACACATAGTGTAACTCAGTGCTAAGTAGAAAAAAAATTGTAACTGTAGTGGATATTTTGTTTTTTCTACATGCCTTTCCAAACCTACTTGTCCTTGCAGTTGCCAGTTTAGCCTTTGAAACAATTCAGCTGCTTGAGATCTCATTCATCATCTAGGCTGGCCCAGGCTCCCTTCTTGGGAGGCAGGTCCCTGGCTGGTGGGACCTGTTGATGTATTAATTAGGAATGGAGTTTGATTCCTTGGGCTCGGTCTGGCAGGCTTAACAGGGGATACTCTTAGTTTGTCTAAAAAAATGAGGAAGGCGTTCCTCATCTCCTTGCCATTCTGGGCTTGTATCTGCTGTCCTTACTCTCGTGCAAGTGGGTTGCAGCCAATTCTGAGCATGTTTAGAAAGATGGATGAATGCCAGCGTGGTATGTGGGGTCAGGCACTTTCTGTAGCTGAGATCAGTGTTGGGGGACTGGCTAGGATGTTATATTTGTAGATTGTGATATGGGGCAGTGGCGTGCTGATGTGGAAGCCCATGTTAAGTCTTTGTCTCGCCTTAATGAGATGCTGGTGTCAGAAGTTCACGTTGATGGTTCTGTGATACAAAATTATATAAATGCCTCGATCATCTGCAGAAGTCAGAAAGGTGGTAGCATGCAGGTCATTGCTGCCTTAATTGTCTCCTCCCCCAAAAAAAGTTTGATGTTTGTTGTTGGAGTTGTTTATTCAACCCTCCTCTTGGTTACAAATCACACTAAACTATTCTGGCATGTTTGAAAAGTTGCCTGCGTCTTTCATTGCTCCTTCTGATGCACAAAAAACGATCTCCATGTGTTTTTGCTTCCTTCCCCCACCCTTCTCCCCCCTCAGTTTTTTGCTTTAGAAAAAGGCTCTCCTGGCTTCCCTCTCTTTTGCTGAAGGAGCAGAGCTGAACAGGGACTTAACATAGGCTGAAATTTGAGCTGCAGCTTTCCAACTGAGTTAGAGAGGGGCATTGAGTCTGTCTAAGGGCTGGAAAGCTGAACCTCCGGCTTCAGCCTATTGTGATACCACTATTCAACTTGCAGTCCTTCAGAGAATCCTCCAGCAAAACAGAGGGAAGGCAGACCCGAATATTTCTAGTGACTGGGTGGCATGGGGAGCAGAGCAGAAATGATATATTAGCATAGGGAGGGCTCATTAAGTATCATAAGGAAGCAATAAAGGGCAGAGAGTTTGAACTTCTTATTTACTTCATATTTGGCTATTCAAAGGTCGGAGCAGCCCCAGGCCAGCTCTCTTTGGGCGGGTGCTCTAGCTGGGAAAATCTCAGGATTCATAAGGATGCCAGTAAAGTTGCAGGGAAGTTTTTCCTGAGATAATAGGTGCTTTTCAAGGACCTGCTCCTGTTTCCCATCAAAACAAGCACAATTTTTGTCAATGATTGCTAATATGGTAACATTTGTTCTGTAGGTGAAGCGCTGTCAAATCGTCAGGCAAGTTAACCACCCCAGACTTGCCATAAGTAAAGGAGGTACAGCCAAGCCCCAGCAATTGCTCTGATTTATCATGCAAGACCCTGGAGTTTCATTTCAAGATCTGGAATGGTACTCCTCAGCCAGAGCTTGGCAGGGCGTTTGGGTGTGAGAGAGGAAGGGCTGTGCATCTGTCTGCAACACCTAACTCCGACTAATCTCAGAGCAGTGATTATGGTCTGCAGAGAAAGTCCTGCTAAGCTTAGCTAAGGTATGAGCACTGAGAGGTGGAACAGAGCGGGATGTGGGCAGCATGAGGTAAGAGGAGAAAAGGGATCCTTCACAAACAGCACAACCTGCCAGCCAGGAAGACAAGGCAGAGAGGGCTTTTTCAAGAAAGTAGAAGATAGCAAGGAAAAAAAACAGCTGAGCTGCGTTGTTATTTTAGGAAAATTTTTGAGGGTAGCAATGTACAAACTCTCCTTCCTATGTTCCTGAGAGATAACAAGGAAAGAATTGTAATAATTTCTTTTTCACAGGATCTTTGCTGTTTCAGAAGTGCAAAGGTTAAGTAAGTACAGTTTGACGTTTTGACATCCCATTTGAGCCAGGTCTTGTTTTTGCTTGGCTTGTTACAGGAAGAGGCCCTGTCTGTGTGTGCTGGGGAGGGTGACAGGATTATAACAAGTCACTTTGTTGTATATTGATGATGCCTGTCATGTTTCAGCTTATGAATGTATTAGTTTGTGTGCATAGTCAGTGTGTAATAGGAAGACCATACGATTGACAATGGTATTTTTCCAGATTTATAAGTACAAAAGTACTTTCTAACTGAGGGATCAACAGACTCCTGTCTTCCTGGTAGTTTGGCTAAGCACCTAGTTACTGTGGTGGGAGGGGTGCCTTAAAAATGCCAAAGATAATCATAAAAAGAAAGATCCTGAAACATAAATGAGGTGAGGGCAGTTTTCCTGCTGCTTGCTGTGAATTTTAGCAAATGGTTTGGGGAGCAAACTGGAAGTCGCACAGTGCACAGCAGCCCTAGAGACCCCGAAAGCCACTGCTGTCACCAGCACCCCTCAGTGTCTCACTCTGCTGTTGTGAATGTTTTTAATGCCGTGCTGGATGCTGAGGTGCCTCTTACAGGACAGCATCGACATCCCTGTGACAAGCTGTGCGTATGCAGCAGATCCTCTTGCTGTTACCCCGGGGAGAATTTCTGAGCTGCGCTTACACATAGATGAGGTGGGTCAGGCTTAGCCCTACAGTGAGCTCTGCTGAAGTCCCTGAGGTTACATCTGGGCTGAATTTGCACTTCGCATTGAAGTATCTTCGGGTTTTTGTGTGGTCGCAGCCAGAACTGGAAGAAATTTATGTTGAAGTGTCACATTGTCCCTCCGGAGCCTTAGCAGGATGTGATGACATTCTCCACAAGACACTGCATCGTGTCTTGTGCCACTCCATGCTGCTGCATCCCCGTCCAGACCGGGCTGTGTTTCAGTAGCTGGTAAATGATTCCCCTTTCCTACAGAGCCAAGTTCAACCTTTAGTTGTCACGAGCGCCTGTGAGAAAAAGCAGTGCCCCGATGCTGTCCAGGCAGCAAGAGGAGCTGCAAGGCGTTTCTCTGCCAGCAGTACCTGCAGCGGTTGCCCTGGGAGTGGTCGATGCCCCTTGGAGGTGTGCTGTGCAGGAGCCTGTCAGTCCCTGCCTGCAGAAGGATGCTCTCTCCTCCTGTACCCTGCTCCCATCTGCGGCTTGTGCGGGGTCGGAGGCAGCACTGTGTTCCTGGGACGTTGGCAGCGGGTTAGATGGAGCCTCCTAAAGATGAACCCAAATGTACTCTACTGAGGGACGTTTCTGGGCTGGAGAGTACAGAAGTGATTTATTCAAGGTAAATGCACATTAAGGTTGAGAAGGTAGAGTCTTAAGAGCCAGGAAATTTGATACCTTGGTTTCCACAGTAACTGTGCAAGAGCCCTTATGCCCATAAGTAGCTGTTATGTATGTATAATATATATGGTACACCTGGGATCCAATTTACAGCTAGAGTGGGATTCATCATTTCTGGAGGGAGATGGGGGGAGTAGATGTGGGGAATGGTTGTTCTGAATGTCTTTTTTTAATTGAAGAAGGGAGAAAAACCTGAGAGCTGTGATTTATGCTCAGTCTCATAAACACTTTTTCAAATTTTCCTGCGTCCTGAGCTCTTGTGGATGCGATCATGCCTGACAGAACTGGTTCCTAATGGAAACTCAAAAAATAGGTATATGTTATGACCATGAATTTCCAGAAATGCAGCCAGCCAATGCCCAGGCAGCAAAGAATTGGATGACTGCTGTGGTTTTACATGTGCATTACAGCAGCCGTGCTAAACCTGTGAAATTAAAATGAGAGTGAGCTGCTTAAACTGTGGGTTCAGTTCTGCCCTCCCTGACCCATGCACAGCAGCAGCAAGAAGCCACAGGGACTTCAGGGGATCTTGCGGAGCTTAAGCTTGTTCAGAAAAGAAAGGCAGCACACAAATCCCTCAAAAGGTGATTTAAATATGACACTACACTGGACCCTTTTGAGAGCTCAGAGATCTGTTCAGCCTCTGCGTACAGAGGAGGGAGCATGCTGTGGCAGGGCTGCAGC
This sequence comes from Fregata magnificens, assembly GCA_013389945.1. NCBI lineage: Eukaryota > Metazoa > Chordata > Aves > Suliformes > Fregatidae > Fregata > Fregata magnificens. Next base: position 87,184 of record WAAD01023306.1, on the reverse strand, counting down.
CCTGCATCCTCCCGGGGATGCTGGGGGCTGAGGGTCAGTTCCCATATAACCTGGCCAAGGTAAGGACACCCTGGCTCCCGAAGCAGTGGAAATGCAGGGTATTGTTATCTTGCCTTTTTTTTCAGAGCTGCTAGTGGAAGACCACAGGCAGGGACTGCTTCCTTGTACATCTGATTCGTTTACCACATGACAACCTGCTGCTCCTACAAAAACTTGTATGAAGTAGGGAAGTCTGTTCGTGTTTGCTAAGTTGTATTTCACTTTTGACTTTTTGTATTTGGCCACAGTTTGATTCTTGGAGTGCTCGCAGGGCTGGTGGTTAGCAGAGCAGAGGGCTTGAGCAGCCAAATGTGTTCAATATAGGAAGCAGCAAGAGGTAACAAGCCCAGTGTCAGTTTTGTTCAGAGCAGAATTGCATAGGATTCACCTGGTGTTCCTGGTGATGCACCCCGTCATACGTGTATGCTGGTGGGAGGAAAAAAAACTAAACGGAGAAATAGCTGACTGTTCATGGTTTGGGTTTTTTGGATACCTAACGACTTCAGTAGAATGAGAGAACATGTCTCTTGTTGATAACAGAGCTAGAAATGGTGAAATGCTCTGGAGTGTAACTGAAAAATAGAAAGCAGGCTGTGGTTGGGAGGCTGAGTGGTTCTTTCACTCTCATACCAGGCCAAGACTTTGAGGCTTTTGCATTTTGCATACCTAATAGAAATGACATTGCCATCCCTTTTTATAAATCACTGTTGCTGATTATACTCTTGCCACTAGCTCAGTTCGTTCTCTGTTTTGCCACCAGTGACTTTCTGTAAATTTTCAGTTCCTGATGGACTGGGTATGTATAATTGAATTGCTTGTTAATGGGTAGGGCACTGCTTATTTTGTGTTTATGTAATCTATAGACGCTCTGCTGCGCTGGAAACTTGGATCCAAATTACAATGCTTAACCATAGCATATAGCTTATGGCTGAATAATATTTGCAAGTCTGAGCTCTGCAGGCCATTTACAGTTAGAGAGCCCCTGGCATCTTCCTTTTGCTGCTTACAGAGTTCTTCCTATTCTTTTCAACACTCAGGTTTTAGCAGTGACGATATTGAATGTTCAGATGTCATAAATGCAGGCTGTGAAGCCTCACATTGAAGTGACACGTTTTCCTCACGGTTTCTCCAACCCATTATCATTCTAGTTGCGTTTCGCATCTGATGGTTGTGAAAAGTGACCAAGGGAATGCAGACAAGTTACTGGATGGCAGTGTGTGTTGCAACATGCAGTGACACTGAGAAAATGTGCCAGTGTGTTACGTAATAAGTAGAAATATTGAGAAAATAATTGCTGTTAACATATTGTGCTGACAGCCGCCAGAACAGCACTAATTTCTGGGTCTGATTTTGAAGAAGACAGAGCAGCCGCTGTGTTCTATATGTGTCTGTGTCTGACACAGAGCAGTGAACAGACGAGCGCTTATTCAAATTTCTGCTGGCTGTTGCCTTTCCTGGAGTCCTCTAAATAGATACAGTTCACCAGTAGAACGTTTTTTCCGTATGCATCAATTTTGAGTCCCATGACTTTGCCGCCCCCCTTCTATTAATTTTAATGTTCAGTTTAGGGTACTTGTTTGTACCTAGTGAAGATGGGGCAAAACTCAAAATGAAACCTGTGAGTTCGTTAACTCTGCACATCATGTACCTGCCCACGAGTGCTCCTTTGACCCAGACACGTTACTGCTGTCTTAGGCTTTATTATGAAAGTGCAGTGCTTGCTTTTGGAAATGCCTATTCATCATGAGGAAAAGGTTCCTCAAATTTTTCAGCTCCTAAACCCAAAGTATTTAATTTTTTTTTTTTTTCTTAGTGCTAAAATAAAGCCAGTGGCTGCTTTCACAAGGTTCCAGTGGCGCAGACAGGCCTGATGAGGTCAAGATGCATATAAAATAGCAAGACGGCAAATTGGCTTTTAATTTCTCCCCAGGTTGGAATAGGTTCACTCCTCCGGGCATTGCAGAAGTGTTGCTTCAGGAGCAGTTTGAGTAAAGGAAGTTGTTCGCGGCTTGGGCTTCGGCAATCGCTCTTTGCATAGAGGGCACTGTGAGCGCTGCACAGGCACGGCGTGGGGAGGAAACGAAACTGCTGCTTGAACTTGAAGCTGGCAGCAGTTCTTAGGGTTTGGAGGTTTGGTTGCAAAAGGGTCAGACAGCACTAGCAGAACTTCCAATTTTCACTTGTTGGGACTTGGGTGTTTTGACTTAGGCACTTTTTAGTGGTATTTGGATTTTCAGGCTGCTCTGTACATGTGTGTTTTGTGGGGTATGTATTTATGTGGAGTTGGTAACTGCACATTAGTTGGTAACACACTTAGTTGGTAACTAAGTGCAATTTATCACACACCTTTGACCAGCTCACCTGCGTTTTGCCCAATGTCTGTCTGTCTCTATCAGGCAGTAAGTCAGGGAGGTAGTTAGGAAAAAGGCTCTGGAAGTGGTGGCAAGGGGAGGAAGAAGAGTAGCAAAGATGGTCTCGCCAGGGTCCAGCCCTTCCCCTCTTTCCTCCTTGCCTGCACCTTGAAGCATTCAAGGTGGGATGTCCTCAGGCTCACCACTCCCCAAATTCCCTGTATCAATGAGTGCAATGGCATGGAGCCATAGGAAGCAGAGGGCTGTGAATGGTGCAGGTTGGGTGACATGAAGGAAGGACTCAAAGGGGATTTTGTTTTTCCTGGGGTTGAAACAGCCCTTTGCTGGCCTGGTCAAGGAATCGGATGTCTGCTGCTTTCGTGGATGGTATGGAGTGAGAGTCGCTTTCTTATATCAATCCTTTTCCAAAAAGACCTGTGTTTCACAGTGAGCAATATAGTTTTGTGCTGATGTCCAAGTGGTGTGTCCTCCTCCTGCTGTGCAGGATTAACACACGTTGCACATGTCGGGGAGACGTTCCCTCTGGAGCCTGGGGAGGGATTGCTGAGGTAGGGGGCTTCTTTCCAGGTTTCCCTTCTCCCAAAGGAGCTTGTTATTTCTGGTGCCTTGTGTGTCCCAGGCAAAACAAAATACGTATATTTCAGGTGATAGCAGTGTTATTTGGTGGCCGTAGGAGCTGGTTTAATGTTGGCGCATAGCTCTGGGGACAGTTCCCAATCCAGTCCTTGTTGCTAAGCAGTTGCCAAACGTGGCAGTTTGGTCAGCAGATGTGGCTGAGAATATCCAGTGCAGATAATTGAAATATTGTCTTTGAAGGATGTAGATAAATGTGAGCAACTGTTATCATGGTGCTCCCAGCATTTTGCTATTGTCCAGGAAAAAAAATTACTTGGAAAATATGAAAATCCTTAGTACTGCATAAAATTATTCAAATTACAGTAAAACATAAAGGGCAATGTACCAGTTGAATATACACCATGGAGATGTGTGTGAAAGGATGCATTTTGACAAGGGAAACTCAATGAATTTATTTGCCTGTTAATACAATGTCAGGTGGGGTGTATCTCCCAAATTACATCGGAAAAGTGGTAACAGCAGATGGTTTTGCAAACCTGAGGTGTATTCCAGGTCAGTGAGAAGCAGGCAGGAAGGTGGCGTGGGTTTGGTGGCGAAGGGCAGCCTGGCCCCAGCAGAGCCCTGATGGGAGGATGGAGACCTGATGCTGGGGTTGCTTTTAAATTTCCTGGGAGCTGGCATTGTGCAGGGAGCACCCAGCCTGGCTGCAGGACGTCAGAAGTAAGCTGTGATCCCTGCTGGGTTGGATGCTCAGACTTCAGCTTGAGGAAATCTTGTTGCATGACTTTGTCTTGGCTCGTTGCTGGGATGCACATGTTACAAAAGGGCTGTGGCACAAGGCTGCAGTCAGGGAAGTGCCTTTTGGCACGGCTGCTGTGGGTGGCCAGTCATTTGGGGGGACCCTGGGTGGCTTTTGCTGCCCAGCTCAGCTGGCTGTGTATCGCTGTGGGGTCATGGAGAGGGGGGAAGCAGACAAGGGAGACACGAGGAACTGTGCAGGTGGGTTTGCACTGTTTTTTGGGAGTCAACCACTGTGTGCTAGGTGCACCTTCCACATGGCCTCGTATTTGCTCTGAGAGGGTTTGTGTGGATCTGCTTTCAGTGTCCAAGCTGAAGAAAACCTGAGCTTTAGATAGTACCATGCCTTTAAAAAAAAAAAAAATCAGAAGGGCAGCTCATAGTAGTCTCTAGACTTCTGAATTGGGGTGGAGATTGTGTTAGGACTAGATTTTATTGTAAGTGAATTTGGTGCTAAATGTACAAACTGAGTCGTAAGAAGGATGAATGTTAGACCCTTGTTATGATCCAGTTTTTGGAGTATTTTTACTATTTTAACTGAGCTCTAGTATCAAGAGTATTGCACAGTGTAACTCTGTTCTAGTGAGGCACAACCTTAGTATCACATCCAGTAAGTGAGATGTATTGATTATGGTATGTGGTATAAGAAGTACCATGCAGCTCTGGTGCTTCAAAAGGTGCTGAGGTTAAACAGTCCTAAGTAAAAAACTATTACATGCAAATCACCAAGCCAGCTGTTCCTGCACAACTGCTAAAAAAAAAAAAAAAGCCTGTGCCTTCCACCTGGTCACATGAATTGGTGAGCAATGCATGGAGTGCATGAGCACAGAGCTGTGTTCGGCTGTTTTTGTGCCTTTCTCACAACTGTTTCACGTAGCTCTTTAAATGAGTAATATGCCTTTTCAAGAGTTCATATGTAACTTCAAACTAATGACCCAATGTAATGGGAAAGCTTCTTTAAAAAGTAAAAATAAGAGCTGTGTGATTGAGAGTGGTTTAGATATGTCTGCTCAAGTATGGGCTGTAGAGATGATGTACTGCCGTGTGCTTCTGCAGGGCTTTGCACTCATCTTGATCATTTTAGCAAAGCTCTTTAAAGCAAGTATTAAGGAAGTGAGTAAAATAAGTGTCACCACATGGGGAGCCCTGAAAGAGCCCGAGGACTGGCATAGTCGGTCTGAGGACCAGAGCATGGGTCACCTGGCACTGGCTGCTGCTGAACGGCTCTGTGTGTGTGCACGCAGCCCTTCGTCTTGAACGGTCATCTGTGGTGGAGCTTGGTTATGGCTTTGCTGCAGGAGAGAACAGGAGACTTTGGACTAACTCATGAGTAAGCAAGGAAAAGGCATGCCTTTACCTTTCCTTGGTTGTCTGTGTTGTTGGGGGTTATTTCCTCTAGGTTACTGAAAGACCTTCAGTGGGAGGTCAGAGCAGTTTGTGCCACGCAAAAACCCCATCAGCAGCAGGGCTGTATGCGGTGGTGCTCCCCTGGGGTCCCTCTGCTACTCATGACCAGCAGATTAGGACGTGATCTCATTCCATAGTTGCTGGTGGACCTGTCTTCCACAAATGTCTAATCCATTTTTAAACACATCTGCACTTCTGAGTCTTTGCAGTATCCTGTGGCAATGAGGTGCACAGCTGAATTTTGCTCTAGGTGAAAAGTGTTTCAATGTGTTTGTTTTAAAACTCCTGCTTGCTAATTAGGGGACAGGTGAGGAAATCAGCATACTTTACCTCTTGTCTCTTTTTTGAAAATACTATGCCTGCACAAATGGCAGTGGGAATGCAGCCCAGCTGTGGGGTATTTCCACTCTGGTAATTTAGAACAGTTGTGGTTACACAATTTATTTTGCATATAGTGGGGATAGTTTAATAGCAAAATTTTGGTATCTTCTAGAAGGCTGTGAGAACTATTGCGTCCTGCACAGAGATTATTTTTGTTAAGGGATCAGTCAACAGTTGGCAGCCATAAGGGTTACGTTTCTATCACCCAAGAGGAGTGGTATGGGGAAAAAGTTGCCTTTCCCTCACTGAGCAGGTTTTGGAGAGGGACAACTTGAAGGTATTTCTGGCTGGATATTGCTTTAGACTTTGTCTTAGAATGAGGAAGATTTTTAATGTTTTAATGAATATGTTACATACCTCAGCTGATGCGCTTGATTCTCTCCTCTCTGACTGCACTTAGTTAAATCAGAGTACAGCAAGAGAAGGAAAATCTAAGCAGGAAATAAAGCAGTGAAAAATTCAAGATACCTCCAGAGAGAAGATCCATAAGAGAAGAGAAATGTTACCAAAGGGGAACTGTTTCTTGCTGGCCTCACCCTTACTTTTGAGGAAGAACATCTCTACTCAGCCTCTTCAGCTGCTTGAAATAGGCTCCTTGGAGAGAAGCATCTCCTGCGGTCTAGCTGGGTTTTAATGCATCTACGGCACTTTGCTGGGAAAGACTTGTTAGCTTGTGTTGTAGTGCTCAGAAGATGAGTAGGGCCTGCTAAGCTCATTAAGGGTGCCGTTCATCATTTGTGGTCACTGCTGCAAAGGACTTGCAGTCTGGCCACAGTGAGTTAGAAGTTTTTGTCTCGTGAGCCTCTCGTTCCCCAGGGTCATTCTCTGCTGCGACATTCCAGCAGGTCTGGAGCACTTATACCACCTGCAGTGGGGGCTTCATCCAAAGCAGTTTTAAATGTTTTTTGTCAAGATCAGGTGGACTGGCTTAATGGTCTTGTCTGTAGCAGTTTTGCTGGGAATTTCAGAAACACAGCAGATGTCCTGTTCTGTCTTGGGATGATGGCAGTGGCTGTCTCCAGAACAGAAGGCCGCAAGTTTTCTTGTTTGAAACCATACTGTGTTGCCACCATGACTGCAGTCAAGATGACAGCAAGGTCCTAATGACCTTATTAACAGTATGTTCCCTCTTTCATGCTTTCTTATTTCTTCTCAAATAGTTGGTACTGGAATAGAAGAGAGCTGCTGGGAGTAGAGTAATGCTAAGTCTGTGTGACCTCCCAGGCCAGTAGTGGAGGGCTCATGAAATCCCAGCAAAAGTGTTCAGGAAAGGGAAAGGTTCACATAAAAATCAGGACTTTAACTCCTTCCCCTTGCTTGTTCCACGCTTTTTGGAGAGTAAAAGCTGTACTTGTTTGGAAAGGGCTGTTATGAGCTACCTCTATCAGCTGTGGGCTACAGGCTCCTGAGTTTTCTTGCAGGTGCCAAAAACAGTTGGGCCTCTTTGCTTCCCAGCCGCATGAATAGATCAGGACTGCACCCTAGAAATTCAGGGCAAGACTAGCTCCAGCTCTTGGAGGGCGGAGGAAGAAGCCAGGCTCATCATTTAGGATGCCTCTTGAGAAAGAAGGCAAGTGTCTGAACTGCTGCCTCAGGATATACTCAATGGCACCTGGGTCTGAGAGCAGACGGCAGCGAGTAGAAGAGCATTAAAAGATGATACTGATGAATGATCTAACAAAAGCTCCTCTTTTTTTCTTTTGCCTGTTGTCCTTCAAGACCTTGTGATTCCTTTGTTTTTGCCCTCCCTTCTGAGGAGACTCAATGTTGCATAGGTTGCATTGTGGACATCCAGGTCTTGCAAATGAAACTGCTGTTGCTACTATCACTGGAAATGCAGAGAGCACTGAACAGAGCACTGAAAATGCTGCCATAACTGTAATAGCCACATGATTTCAGATACTCGAGGGTATAGGAGTAGTACGTAAAGGAGGAAGAATATCAAATTGGCCTAGTTCTGCTGATTAGAACTTGTTTAAATACAGTGTGTGTACAACCTATTCTTCAATAGGCTGATATCAGCTGGGAAGCTAGACTGTTTTCCAAGCTTATCTGCTTTCTTATCGCCCTGTTGGTAGCAAGATCTGAATTCATGCTCCATTTGACCTAAGGTTTAAGTATGAGGGTAAGCGCAGGGGATGGCATGTGAGCTCCTGCCTGGCACTGAACTGTATGGTGTCTGTGTACTCTGCATACGCAGTTATTGCACCTTTTTTTTTTTTTTTTTTACTTATAGGTGGACTCTGATCTAATCTTGTCAATTCCTTTTATCTTTGATTGTAAAGTACCTTCTGCTCTCTAGAAATGTGGGTGCATTTCTGCACATCAGTGTGAAGAACAAAACAGAGCATTTCAGAATCATTTGGGAAATGCGTTCTCTGTATATTGTGTGACTTCTAAATTCCTTGCTTTTCTTTGCATCTTGAGAGAGGGAGATGCTGCCTCAAACTCCACATCTTTTGTGTGTGGACAAACCTTAGAATAAAATCTACTGGTAATAGCTGAGATGTCAGAAAATGACAGAGAAGCCCATTGCATGCCTACTGCTGCCTTTCTCTTTTTCAGAGAGACTGTTTAGTTCCTGTTGGATTTGGCTGATTTGTTCCCAGGACTCCGCATCACTGAACCTGGCGTCTGAAAAGGGCTTTACCTGGGTAAAGCCAGTCTGGCTGTATGAAAGTCTTTGGGAGAAGCAGAGAACATTCCCTGACTAATTTATCTGTAGGGGGTATTTTCTTGCCACTCTACCATCCTTTTATGCATGACTTAGCTTCCCAGCCGACGAAAGCCTTTGAAGTTAGATTGCAAATAGGTCTTCAGCTATCCCTTCCCCCCATCTAAAACAGGGAAACCAGAATAACCATTGCTGTGGAAAGAGCCTGCCTTGTTACATGGCTCCCCAATGTTAACACCCCTCTCTCTTTCCTTTTCCCTACCTCCTCCTCCCCCACATAAAGAAACCTTTTTTTTTTCCCTTAATAAGATCTACTTAAGACTTGAGGGAAAAGGCCATGGTTCCGTGAGATGGTAAATCCAATTTTAGGGTGTTTCATATGTGATGAAAAACACTATGGCTGCATGACGCAGCCCCTGAATTGGCACACATTCGCCCTGCCAGTTCGAATTTGTTCATATAATGCAGAAGGGGCGACTGTCCAGGCAAGCTTCGCATTGGGGCACACACGGGCTGCCCAGGCATCCCTGATCTCGGGCTGGGGGCCGGTGACTCCCTGTCTCGTACTCTCACTGTATTTTGTGATCTGCCCAGTTGTATGATCACGTTTGTCTTGGCTCAGATCTGTGCAGTCAGGGGGTCTGGAAGCTTCCAGTCTCAGTGTTGATGAATGTGGACCCAAAGGATGTTATGTTAGCCTGCACTCTTCCTAGAGCTGTCTCTGCAGACACCGGAGAGTCTCTTGTGTATGCTGGAAGCCCAAGGGCAATGTCTGGCATCTCCAAATATCCCTTCTTTGGTGATCTTGCCAACAGGAATGGTATAACCACATCATGCTGTGAAGCTTGCAGTTCAGAGCCTCCTTTCCCTTATTGAAGGGAGAAAGACCTGAATTAAAGCACCCCTCTTCTGGAAGGTAATGCACTCAACATTAACAGAGCAAACCCCTCAGCAAGTTAGTGCCTTTGCCAATTCATCTCTTTAGGCTTTCTGCTGAGGCAAATGTGGCAGTTGTTTTCCCACTAAGTTAATTTACGGCTCTGAGGCTTGCTATCCTAGGAAGCTCTTGCACTGGGCTCTTGGAAGTTGTGTTGAAAAATAAAGTATGGTGCTCTCTTGCCAAGAGAAGGGATTTTTGAAAGTTCTGAATGTTGGTTGAGTCTTCTTCCTTTGGGATCACATTTCTCAAGTCATGTTGTTTCTGGATCAGGGAAGATCTGGTTATCTCGGACCACTAATCGCACTGCATTTGCTTCCCATCTCTGTCCTCTTTGCTTCACGTAGAGTTGTCTGTCCTTCCCTGGATCTGTTGTTAAATAAAAGAAGTTTTTAGCCTCATGTAGATGCTTAGAGGCTGTCTGAGTGGGTCTTACTCCAAAATCCATCTCAACTTTTGGAAAGAAATGGAGGATAAGATTTTATCTTTTATTATTAAAAATAATTATAATATTATTATAAGATAATAATCCATTTTCTTAATGGAAAGAAAAGAATAGAAAGAATTCTTTACATGGAAAGAATTCATGCAGCTTCTACAGCTACTGGAGCTTCTATTTACAGTCAGGTAAAAATAGCCTGAACCCTTCATGTTCAATTGTTGCATTTATTTTCTCCTATGTTTCATGCCCCGTGTCACATCAGTGCTCCTTGGGCTTTGCTTTGGGAAGTACTGACTTAAGCTACTGCTCCGTTCCTTTCCTTGGAGACGTGGATGTTATTTCACTGTCTTGTGGGGAGAAGGCAGAGGAGAATCCCCTCTGGAGTTTGAAAAGGTGCCTCGAAGTGTTGAGACCCATCTCAGATGGTTGAGCCATCATCCGACGGCCTGCAGGAAACTGGCAGTGCAGATTTGCTTGAGTCTGGGATACTGTCTTTGGCACTTCTGTTATTTTAGCTCATTTTATGATCTTAATTCACTAGATTTTATAATGATGGCATGGACCAGTGGGCAGCCTTCCAGCGCTCTCACTGTCCTGAAAGCACAAGTCGATTTACTTATGTTTCTAGTGTCAGGAAACACTGGAAGTGAGTGAGGAGGCCTTTTCCCTTTGTAAGCATTACCTCCGTGTGCTTTCCCCCCTTGAGACCCCCTCCCGCTGTGTACTGAAAGCCCAGATGAGCTCCTTCTTTGCATGCTTCCAAGTCCCAACTTGTGGCATCTCCCCCTGTGCAGGACAGTCTAATTAGGGACAGCACCTGAGGCAGCACATTGCGAGACACAAACAAGCACCGCAGTGGCTTTTCCTCACCCCTATCCCCCTGTTCTGGGACCAACGGGGACTTCTGGGGAATTTTCCCTCTATCCTGCTGTGGTTTGAGGTATCAACTTAAAGTTCCCTCTTGGCATTAGAAGAAAAAAAGAAAGTGGCATAAGTTAGACTGATGTTTACAGTGCTGTTTGTTTACAATGAGCACTTGAATATTATTGTCACTTGTTTTACTCGTTGCGCAGCCCTGTAGGTGTCTGTGCCAAGGAAGCGCTGCAAATAAGTACCAGACCAAAACACAAGTTGAGCCAAGACAGTGTATGTGTCAGGTAGGATATTGTCATCTCATAGAGCTTGAATTCTCTTTTTCAAGTAGTGAGAGATACTTCTGCAGTCAATAATAAAGAAACCAAAACACCCAAGTAATTTCTCCTACAAGAAGTCCTTGCTCTGTTACAGCCTTTTGGTGCCTGTTTTTTGTAGGACATTGTGATGGGCCCATAGCCCTGATCTGTCTGTGTTCTGCTGTGCTTCATTTGCAACCTTTGCCTGTTGGTTAGCTTTGCAAAGTGCTGTATAAATATATAGCTATATAAAAATCTTGCAATCTTCTGTTCTTGAGATAGAAATACATGCTGCTGAAGATATTATTTATAATCACTGTTCTATAATGTGTTAATCTTTCCATTTGCCTGTTCCTGAGCGGGGCTTTTTATTATAGTGGAAATACACCTGAAAGCTGTTTTTGTCCCAATTAAAAGCTGCCATGATTGTAATTGCGTGCTCTGACAGCAGCAGGAGGACGGATGCTCTCTTAGCTGCCCAGAGGAGGTTAAAAGACATGACTAACCGACCCAGGGCATCTGGGGAGGAGGCAATAAACAATCTTCAGCATAGAGCCAAGCTGCAGTGGTGGTGTGCTGGCCGATGTGAGCCATCACGGGTGCTGGTGATGGCACGGTTATCTGAACAGGCTTGAAAACTCACCTGGGAAGGTGCAGGTAGCAGTTTGCTCTGTGTTTTTTGCTGCTGTAGCTAAACTGCTGGCAAACCACCTTGGGTAGCTCTGTCTTCCCATGCTCCACTTCTGCAACACCAGGGAAGTACCACCCTTGTGTGTGTTCTTTCAGAGGGAGAGCTATAATTATAGTTAGCAAAGTAAAAATATTTGTATGTATTGTAAATACAGTACCGAGTCTGCCTTGTTCACGCCTGACACCATGAGGTGTGAATGCTTAGCATGGTCGCTCTGCCACGTCATCGTGCCCGAGTGTTGCACTCCCAGTAAGCAAAGAGGACAGTTCAGAGGCACGGCTCCTGTTTACATGCTTTGCCAAGAATGCGTGGAACCTGCAAGCTCTTCTCTGGCTAAAAGCAGATTAAAAATGAACAAAGCAATACTCTCTGAAGCCCTCGTTGTGCTCCAGTATGTAAATTTTGGACAGCAGGAGGTATTTCACTCTGTTAGCAAAGTGAATGGTGGGATTCTCTGGGCCAAACTTGAATGGGCTTGTATTTTTTTAAAGGAGTTTTTCATTGAAATTGTGTCTTTGAGGAAGAGTTACAGGTGGCTGGTTTGCATCCTCAGGCTTCCCTTTTGTTCTGGATGCTGTTATAAGAAACATGGCAGGTTTGAAACATCTCATTCTCTTTAATGGGCTCTGCTGAAGGAGTCTGGGAAGAGAGTTGTGTGTTCAAGAACATGGCCTATTTTCACCCTGGGATCGCAGCATATCACACTAGGGCCATTTGCCTTGTCAAACACAGAGCGTGGGCAGCGAGGAGCATGGTGTGAGCTTGGTGCGGGGAGGCAGCCAGAGCCGGGGAGTAGGCTGTCAGAGGCACCCGGAGCCTATTCTCGGCTCCATCAATGACTTGCTGTGCGACCTTGTTCGGTCCTCTCCCATCACCTCTGGAGGTTTTTGTTTCCCCACTTTTTTGTAAGGATAAAGGGTGAATTTTTTAGATCCTTGCATGGACTTAATCAAAAACCAAGTGATGACTGTTTGACCAGGTTATGAAAACTTTTTGTCCATAAGCCACTTCTGATTTTAGTTCTAGCTTTATTGAAAAGCTTCTTAACATTTTAAATGGCAAAGATTGTCAATATTTAAATATGGGGTTTTTTCAAGTTTTAAGGCTTAAGGAGTGAATTTTTTTATTGTTTGGTTTCTGTGAGAGCAAGTTGCAGCAGGCTTAAAGGTTTGGTATTTTTTACAAGCATGAGATGCTTCACTTCATTAAAGCTAATGACCTTGCATTGTGCTGAATGCCATTGATCCTCTATTCCATTATTTTGATGCATGAGAGATCAGCCAGGCTATGTCAGAGTAGTTGCTACGTTCAGTGATATAGGTTCCCTACCTCAAATATAAGTAACGTGGTACCCAGCAGAATATTTAAGCAAAATTAACTGTGAACCAACAGTATTCAAAATGCATTCTGAAATTCTGAGTAAACTCTTCATCAGATGGCCTTTTTAAAAGGAAATGAAAGCATGTGAAGTTCCTCTGCCCGTAGGAAAGGTAATGAATGGCACGTATGATGAAGCTCCCAACCGCTGCCACAGTGTCAGTGCTCCTCTGGGTCGGGGAGAGAACAGCCTCTTCACATCTGGAAACTGCCAGTTCTGCATGCAAATATTAGGCTGTAGTTTCTTTTTTCCACAGGTATGAATATTTGCTTGCTAAATGCTGGGTATTGCTCTGAGATAAGACTGATACCCTGCATTCAGCAGCTCTCTACCCCGTCACTATTCAGGCTGATCCAGGAGTGAGATCTCAGGATGTCCCTTCACTTAACTCAAGAGGCTCTGCCTGAGCTAAAATGCAATGTACCAATATTAAGGGTGGCAGTTAGCATTTTGGGTGGACAATGAATGAGGCCATTTATAACCAGTTACACTGACATGAATCTCTCCCAACAAATTTGCATTATTAAAACACCTTTGGAAAAATGTGTCATGCATATAATTAAATACCTGTTTTGCTAACTCTTAATTAATGCAAAGTAAAGATGGCAGCACAAATTAATTTAGTTGGAAATGGCTTTTCTCTCAGTGGGCTGAAGGGAGGTTTTTCTGGAGGCATTGTACCAGATGCCCTCAGAAATGTGCAGGTGAACTCCGGGACTGATTGACACAGGCTTTTTGACAGTGATGGCCATGACATCCTCATAGCAGTATGTATGCCACATATCAGCTCACTTTTTTCCCCTTGTGAGAGCAAAGAGGGAGGCCAGCTAGAAGGCGGTTTCTTTGGGAGGACAGTGTAGCTACTTTTCAGCTCTACCCTGAGAGGTATTTGGCAGCAACCACAGTAAATCCAGGATCAGACAGGTGAATGAAAAGAAATTAATATAACAAAAGATCTTTCTATGTCTCCCCTTGGTTTTTCCTTCTGTACCTTGATCTCTCTCACTCAGTTGGTGCCCACGTTTTTCCCCCTTAGATACAACTTTCCTGTAACTGCTCATCCGCTTTAAATATTCATTCCTCTTAACTTTCTTTAAAGAGACTTCCTTGTAGATGATCTTGTTTTGTTTTGACCTCTCTCCTAACATTGTGTATTCTTCCCCCCGCCTTTTTGATCTGTTTCTTCCTGCAGCTTAATCTCTTTCTCCTTCCCTTTCCATCTTGCTTGGGATAAAACTGGAGCACAGACTGTGTTCACTGTGCAAGTGCAGGTGAGTTGTCAGTCCAACATTGTAGGAAGCGGGGAGTCTGTTGTTGCTTTCTGCAGAACCATCTGAGCACCAAAAGAATTGAAAAACAAATAATCTTTCAGTCTTCCAAAAATGCTAGTTATTGCTTTAGCAGTTCTTATTTCAGCTTAAGTAAAAATAAATGCATGTATGAATGAAGAAAGCTGCTGTGCACTGCAAGATGGAGTCTGGCTAGTCTTGCCACCTTTCTGCAATTTCAGGATCAGCTTTTTCTATCTGATATTTCCTTCAAGAGGGAAAACCAACCCCATTTATCAGGCAGGATTCTTTGGTACTGAGACTGAGTAAAGGGCTGGTGCAGATGGGAGTGGCTCTGGGTGATGGGCAGGAGCATGTGGGTCTCCTATGGCAGGACTGGCTGAGATGGGCTGCTCTGCGCTGGTGAAGCTGATTTAGTCTGTCTTTGGTAGCCTGAACACTCCTGGCTTCCTATCCAACACCGACCTTTAGCATCATCCAGCTTTTGCAATTGGAGCCAGTGCTTTTAACAGTGCCTTTTGTGTTCACTTACTGAAAAACGGGGTCTGTTTCGCAGGAAACTTGTTTACACCCGCCGCAGTTGTCATCTTTGCTTTTCCTTTCCCCCTTTCACTGGAGCTGCGGTAGCTGAAACTGCAGAATGGCCTTTCAATCCCCAGCATCATCGGCTTGGGATGTGACTGCAGTAGAGCAGCTGGGAGGATGCAGGGTGTGAGACCCACTTAGAAAGGTTAGCCAGATGTGGAGAGCTCCAGGAGGACATGATACAATTCGGCTTTGGAAAGACTCAAGTGCAATGGGTTATTATTTCTACTTTTCCTTTTTTAGCTGTTGATTTTAGGATTTACAAAACAGCCCTCGGAGTACCTCCCTGCATGTACAGATGCACTAAAGCAACTCAGCAACTACAGGAGAGTCCCCTCTCCGTTACTGTTAGCAGGGGGTCGATCGTACTGGCTGCAGGGTTTGCCAGGCTTGTGCGCTCAGCCCTTCTGCGGGGGTAAATGGTGGTCTCCTTGTTAGCTGAGAGGTTGGGCATTCTCAGACCACTACAATGGCGAGTGGCTTTTTGGGGGTGACCCATGTGGTGTGTGAGCCGGTGGGTTCATGCTGCAGCAGAGGAATGCGGTGAAGCCAGGGCGAGGGGAGGTGCTAGGACAGGAGGATTTGCAAAGCTGCTGTTGCAAGCGTTGTGCTCAGCCTGCTCTCTGGTGGTAGCTGCTGTAGCAGAGATGACCTTTGATAAAATGTGAAGCGTTTGGTTTGATTTGGATAGTTGTGATTGCTCAGCTTCCTACAGCTACAGTTCATAGCAGAGTCATCAACTCAGCTGCTCTTACTTTTGTTCCCTTACCCCTGTGCAAAATTTACAGGTTAAAAATCAAATCACAGCAGCTTCAGGATGAGAACTGCCAACAAAGCCTGTTTCCCAGCAGCTGTCCTCAGTGCAGGTTCTCCAGTGTCTGATAAGGGCTAAGCTTTATTGCTCTTTTCTTTCAGATTGGGGAGACTAGTAGGAGAGCAGACAGAAGAGGCACCTCCTGGCACGAAACGTGGAAGAAATAAACATCTTTGGGATCTTCAGTCAAATTTGGCTGAAAACAGCCAGCAGGTTCCAAAACTCTTGCCAGGACTGAGATACAGAGAGGCACTTAAAGACCACTTGATCGTGATCTCTTACTGCCTCAGCCGGGCTAGAGCTGGCAGCATCCAGGGCAGGCAGGAGAGCTCTAGTGGAGGTGGGGCATTGCTGCTGTGCTGTGGTCTGTGCTGGTGAACACGGGGATGCTCTTTATTTAGATCAGCTAGTGGCAACATGCAAACTGTTTGTCTGGCTTTTTTGTGTGAAGCTATTGTGAGGAAGGAAGTGCTTGGTAAGTCGTTCGAAGGAGGCAGACCAGTCATGCTTGTAGAGAGCCTGGGAGAAAAGGTCGTGATGAGTGCTTCTGCTTTTCAGTCTTGAAAATAGCTGAGGGATATTTGCTGTCACAAGAGTGGTGGGTTTTGATGATTTTAGCTGGAAAAAAAAGGAAGAATGGGAGAAAGATTTGGAGAAGGTGGTTGGGACCCTGTCCTGTGTCTGCTGACATCCCGCTAGTAAAAGGTCAACCCCATTCATGTTTCCTAGATAAACTGTCAGTGTGTTGGATATGTCTTCCAGCAATATTTGGTTGCTGTATTTCTTACCAGGATTTGTTTTAACAATACCTGAGGGATGCGGCAGTCATATGTGTGGTTTCTTTGTGCTGGAGACACCTTCAGGACTGAACTGCCTGTAGGACATAGCGTGCAGGTGTGACCGTTTGCTGTTGAGGCCGGAGCTAGCTTGTGAGGCTTTTCTGTTGTACGAGACCTAATCAGACAACTTTGAGACTTCAGAGCAAGCAGGCACCCTCTGTTTTAATCCAGTTTCCATCCCCTTGACAGTGGATGTGGGACTTTGTTTTAGCATTTTATGTAACTCTGTATGTGTATTTCTTGTGGCTAGTAAAGTATTCATTTTGCCCAAGAACATGACGTATGCTATGTCTTTGAATCCCAGCATTTATGACTGATGTTTAAAGGCAATTTAAGGAGATTTGAGGTTCTTTTTTCCATGTGAATTGCTGTGATCTAGTCAAGACAACTTTTAGTAGCAGCAACCATGTGGAAGTATTGTCTTCCCACAATTAGAGGTTAAGAGTTTACAGCAAATGAGCCAGGGATTATAATTAAAAGACAGGGCATGGTGAAAACTAAGGAATAAAAACTCATGGTGTGATGCACCTGTCAGTATTAGATGCAAATAAGAGATAATGTGTCTTACAGTGAAAGACAGTCGGATTGTGTGTATGTCGCCAAGCACGGGAGCAATTCCTATTCCATAGAAGCTGAGGGTTTTGTTCAGTTGGTACTGATGCTCTTTTAGAAAGCTTTTACCTCTCTGCTTCCTGAGGTTTGACATGGAAGAGAAAAGCTTCAATAGGCACCAGCTGCTCAATGGGCACTGTCTCTTCAGAGCATTGCTTGCTTTTCTTCATTCCCAATTAAAACGTGTGTTAAACTTAGCTTTTGTTTGAAGCACCCAGCACTGCGGTATTTAATGTAAAAGGAACGTGCTCCTCACCTTTTCTCTGTCTTTTGTTGCAGGGTCAGCATTCTTCAGGGGAGGACATGGAAATCTCTGATGATGAGACCAACCCTGCACCCATCACCAGTGCAGAATGTGCCAAAACCATTGTGGTGAACTCCTCCGTCAGCAACACAGCCGTGATGGCCCCGTCGATTCCCCCCATGCCACCACCGGGATTCCCTCCTCTTCCTCCTCCTCCTCCGCCACCTCCACAGCCAGGCTTCCCGATGCCTCCGCCATTACCTCCGCCACCTCCACCCACTCACCCCGCTGTCACCGTCCCCCCGCCTCCACTCCCGGCCCCCCCTGGGGTCCCTCCACCTCATATCTTGCCTCCGCTTCCTCCATTCCATCCTGGCATGTTCCCTGTCATGCAAGTGGATATGATAAGTGTCTTGGGCAACCAGTGGGGTGGCATGCCAATGTCCTTCCAGATGCAAACTCAGATGCTGAGCCGCATGATGCAGGCACAAAACACATACCAGTATCCGCCTTTCATGACGGGCCGGATGCAGTTTGTGAATCTTCCACCCTACCGCCCTTTCTCGATGGGAGCAGCTCTTGGTCGTGGACAGCAGTGGCCACCACTGCCCAAGTTTGACCCCTCAGTTCCACCACCGGGTTATGAGCCGAAGAAGGAAGATCCCCACAAAGCCACTGTGGATGGAGTCCTCCTGGTCATAGTGAAGGAACTAAAGGCTATCATGAAAAGGGACCTGAACCGGAAGATGGTTGAAGTGGTAGCGTTTCGGGCATTTGATGACTGGTGGGACAAGAAGGAACGTCTGGCAAAGGTAGGCTTTCACATACTCTGTGCTGGATCCCAGGGAGAGCTGTTCTTAGTGCTTGTGGCCAGGGCATGGGTAAGCAGGGATCTGGAACTGACTTTAAAAAAGAAAAAAACACAACCCTAAAATTTTATGGTAATTAAAACTGACGCAAAAAATAAAGCCATGGAATAGCTTTGCTGTGAGAAACCACATTGCTTGAGGCTGCTGAAATTAAATGGGAGGCATGCATGTCCCTGTCCCTCACCTGCCTCCATGCCTCCCCACGGGGCTGGTCTTCATGCTGAGGCAGGCGGCAGGATTGTGTGCTGGAAGCAGCAGACCTCAGCCTGCAAATATCTGGAAGGTGCTCCATCACTACAGGCACCTGCCTCGGGACAAGTTAGCACCTGGGTATTAACCTGGCTTATTTCCATGGTGTCACTCCATGTATGCAGGCATTTCATGCTGTTTTGCCATCAGAACAAACACAGGCTGGGAATTTTAGTCTTTCCTAGTCATTGATGGAGGTACCCTGTGCAGAGTTATCTCTGAACATGTGTGGAGCCATAAGTGCTCATCTAGGAGTGAACTGCTGCTCTGTCTCACGCCATCCTGCTGATTTGAATGTGGGCCTGAGGAAGAAGCGTTTAGATCTCATCGCTCCAGCTTTGGGGCCACCTCAGGGCAGCCCTTTCTGTGCGAGGGACTAAGTGCAGCTCGTGCCTTGCGCCGGTCTTGGAGACCGTGTTCATCTTTGGCGGCACGTTGCCCAAGCCAGCCTGCATGGCTGCTCTGCTTGTCTTGGCAGGATGCACCGGCCATGCTGGGGCATGATCCAGGAGGGATCTACAAACGAGCTGTTTTTCCGACTGTGTTTTGGAGAGCTGTAATGTCCTTGCACAGGCATCTCTGAGGAAGGGCATCACTGCAGCTGCTGCTGCCCCAGGGCAGGGTCATGGACTAGGTGACCTCCTGAGTATCACCGCAGCCCCGTGGTGCATGTTTGCAGACTTTTCTTGCCACGTGGGGCTTGCACACTCCCATTAAAGCTGAAGTCCACTGAGCAGTAGTGCTAGGACAAGGCTAGCTGTTCCTACAGTCAGAGCACATACACATGGGAGAGTCCTCTCCACTGTGCTCCTTTCGGGAAGGCCTTCAAGAACACCCNTTTTTTTTTTTTTTTTTTTTTTTTGGTGGTCTGTGGCACTGCTGCCTCCAGGAAGGGGTTTGCAGGAAGAAATGACCCTGAGATCAGGAGACAAATGTGCAAGGTCTTCTCATGTCTAAGAGGAAGCTAACTTTAGCTCAAAAAAAAAAAGATGCAGCAGGAATGTTTGAAACCACCAAGCCCCTATTTTGTGTCCCCCGCTTTGTGTGATGAGATCTGTGGGTATTTCCAGTTGTGCTCCTCCTGCCTCCCCAGTGCATGTACGCAACAATTAACTCAAAAGCTGAACGTTGGCCAAATACACAAGGAATTCCAGGGATTAGTTGAGAAAACAGCTTTGCATGAATCGTCGGATCCTTTCTCAGCCAATTAAAGCATACCTTGGCCAGCAAGCAGCTCTGTAATCTAATATGTGGTGAATTTGTCTCTACCAAAGAAAAGCTAACACTATAGAAAGGTTCATGCAAGCCTCAAAATTACTATTACAGTGAGTTATTGTAAAAACCAAAGAAACAAAACCTCCCCAAAAACCCCAACACCACAACCTGCAGCTACATCTTCTGTTTCAGATGCCAGTTTTCAGAGCAGTATCTTCACTACCTCCTTTTGTTAAGCCAGTTGCATGTTAACTAGTGCCTGAGAGAGCTCCTTGGCTTTCCAGAGAGGTTGGTAATGCTGCTGCTTAACAGCTGTTTTATGACAGTGTAATTTGCTCTGGCTTAGAGCTGGCTGGTGTGATGTGCGGCAAGAAAGCCGGTCCCTCTCCTCCTGACTAATGCTCAGAGCTTCTGCCTCCTACCAGCAAGCATGTGCTGACAATTTTGGAGAAGGCCCCTGAGTTTTCAGGGCAGTGAGGGAAACAAATCCAGCAAGCACTTGCAAAAGCAGCAACTGAATTACCCAAGAAATTATTTTAAACCAGACATCCACAGTGAAGAAGCAGAAGCAAGTTGAGACAGGTCTTCAGCGGCTGCTCAGGCTCTTTTATATCCTGAACTATGGTTGGATTTAGCATGTTCCTCCCTCACCTGGAATTTGCAGCCCACTTGGGGAAGGGAAGCTGACTGTACCGCAGCAGCTTGCCACAGTCCTTGCCACAGGTTATGTTGGATGTGAGCAGTCTAATTGAAAATGTGAAATTGCTGCATGGAAAAACACTTGTGCTTTCTGTCCAGGAACAGAAATGTGAGAACCATTGCTGCTTCAGGGCACCGCCTGGAGAAGCCTCTGCCAGGCCATGTATTACTGTCGCATGCAGAAAATCACACAGATTTCAGAGCCTCCTTTCTGCTAGGACTGGGCACCCCCTGACATTGGTGCAGGACAGGATTCCTTCTCAGTCATAAGCTGCCTGCTTTTGCCAAGGAAAACAAAATACGAGTATTCAGCTTAAACTGTACCTTCCTATTGCTGGTGTCTTTATGCACACGTGAGGATGAGCTGTCTGGGCTCCTTGGTGGCAGCTGGAGGTCAGTTCCTCATGTACTTTGTGATCACACTGATTTTTCTAGAATGGACCAAGACCTCCAGGCACTGTTTGAGCTGAAATGACTTTCCAAAACAGGCCCTGCATCCCCATTTCCTCCCTCCTAACAGTTTTAGAGCTCCTCATATTTTTCCTTACTGATTGACAGTAGTGAAAGAAATTATATTATTTTCAGAGGTTTGAAAGTATAAATAAGACAACATATGTGCTTGTTTACATCTTTTTTCTTTAGAAATAAACGAGGCAGATTTGTAGGAAGAGATAATATCTTTTAATATCTCCTATCCTTGAACCATCAGCTGCAGCAGCACTCCTCGTATTTCAGAGGGGAGATCAAAGCTCATCTCGGAAGCGCATGAGCTCCACCGTATGCCAGTTCCTACAGTAGGTGTGTCCCTCTTTGGTCAGAGGCTTTGCGGGTCCGCTATCTTCCTGACCTTCCCCAAGCGTAAGAGCAGGAAGTCTTGTGGGTTTCTTTTTTCTCCTGACTGACCGACAATGTTCAAGTTTAGTAGGACAGCAAATATTATCTACACAGTGCTGCTGGCAGCCCCTGAACCTTCAACGATGCACAAGAAGGCGACACGCTTGTCACCTCCTGTGCCTCAGTTTCTCTCTTTTCTCTCTGTTTTTTGGCCACTAATTCCATCAAAGGAATTGACTTGGGCAGCTGATTGACTGCCAAGAAGTATCATGCCATAGGTAAAAGGTGGGAAGGCTCAAGGGTAAAGCTGGTGTCCTAGGTCAGGCAGGATGGAAAACGTGTGGGGTGAAAGCTGCTAAGGAGCATGTTGCTAGAAAAGGCAGCATGTATCATGGACTTTGTCTGCCTGAGCTAGGGAAAAACTCTTGCCTGTTCCTGAATCTAATGATGGGTTTAGGTTTGAAAGCCTGAGTAAGATGCATTAAGCAGAGTGCCAGGAATAAACCAGCCATCCCTGGCCATGGAGTGCTGCTGCATGGATTCTCTGCTTGATATTCCCATTAGTCTTGTCCCTTATTAGCAGGAGAGCTGAGCTTACACTTCCCCTTCGGTGATTACAACTAGCTTCAGCAAATTAGCTCTGTTTATGTCTGTAAGAGAAACCAATTTTTAGATGGTGTTATGCCACTGGCTGATGCGAGTGAACGTTACCTCCAGTGGCCTTTGCTCAAGAAGAGCATGGCATGCCACTGTGCATGACACTCTCCCTTGCTCATCCACCTCTCCACGGCTGCAGAGGTTTGAATTTCTGCTCTTCCTTCACACCTCAGCTCTGGTGAGAAGGAGTTTGTTGTGGCCGAGCAGAGATGAGGCTGTGTGTCTAGTTACCAAGTTTTGTAGACCCTTAGGTGTTTCACCTAAGTATTTTGATTTTCTTGTTTCCCAGGACTGGAGCCTTCTGACGGTTTTTCTGGACTTGGGCTGTGGTTGCTAAGTGAACACAGGGGTGTGTGTGATTTTTGACTCACTATACTGTGCCTTACACTGAAAAGAGGAAAGGCCTTCCCAACTAGAAGGTCTGAAGTTGCTTTCAGTTATGTGGGTTAGTAAATGGAGGTGGATAACACAGCATTAGGCTAACTTGCCTAAAGCATGCTTTAGTTATTTGTAAAAGGTATATGTGTAGCTCTATTTCTCACGTAGCTGTGACCAGACCAGATGGGCTCCTACGGCGTTTGGGAGTTGAGGGGTGGTGGTGTATGAGGATGGTGGTGTGTCCCAGCTCCACAGCTTCCCTTCAGAGTTCAGGACACTTGTACAGTAGCTGCTCCTTGGCACTAGGTAGCTCCTGCCTGGGTGGAGGAATGTGTTCCCTCAGGCTTCGAGTCCTGGGTTCATGTTTGCACCTTTTCTTCCCCTTTCATCTCTCCTTTTTACAGCCTTTGCTTCTAGCATCTGTGTTGGATTCTGGCTGTTCTGAAGGTGGTCACTGCTCACCAGGCACTGGGGAGACCTGGAATGAGCTATGGGGGCTAATGAGTCTGTTAATTTCCCTTTTCCTCTCTTGTGAAGTGCTTTGGCCTATGTTAAGCTGCATGTGAAGGAAATTGAGATCATGTTTTAAAACACTCAGTGAAGAAAGCAAGAGTGTCTGCTCTGCTACCTGACAGTGTGATGGCTCCAAATGCAACGTCGCTTGATGTCCTATGCCAAGCCACTGCTCTGGGAGTCCTAGCAGGTTTGTCTCCAGCAGTTTCAGTGCCCCGTGCAGAGAAAATAACTTCTTAAACTGCAAAGGGGAGAAGGCTTCTCAGAGATGGATAGGTCTCATTATCAAGAAGAGCTCCTGCACTTTCTCCCTTTCAAGTGTGTGTGGTCATATGGTGCATCTTCAGATGCCCTCGCCTTCAGAGAAACTGATGGCCTGGGCAAGGCAGTGATATTTCATAAACCTCAGCTGTCTAAATGGTTTCCAGAGTTTGTGTGCTCCCCAGGAAGCTTTCCCTCTCAAGTGTGCTTTCTCTGTTGCAGGCATCTCTCACTCCAGTGAAGTCTGGAGGAGAACTGGAGGAAAAACCAAAGCCAAAGGATCGAATCACATCTTGTCTTTTGGAGAACTGGAACAAAGGAGAAGGCCTGGGATATGAGGGAATTGGCTTGGGCATTGGGTTACGAGGGGCCATCCGGTTGCCATCCTTCAAGGTAAAAACAAAGATCTTTCTTCGTTATGCTAACATTCCCTAAAGGAGCATTAGGAGGACAGACCTCTCTAGGTTTGTGCCCCAAAACCCTAAGAAGCAACTTACGGAGTCGCTTCTGACAGCATCACTTGTAACCCACCAGTGCACTGCAAGAGCAAGGATCCTCTTTCTCAGCCTTAGTTTTTCATCTACCACTTGTGTGAATTGTCTGTAAAGGATCTCCCTGCTCTGCAAGGTAAATGGGACATTTGCCTGTGTTTAGGACACAGCGTTTCATTCAGCGTGATTGTAAAAATACATGCTTATGCTCATAGTGCTTTACACAGTTATTTCTTTGCTTAGAATGTCTTGCAGTTTGGCAGCTGAGTCTCACCTGAAGTTTGGTTAAAAGTGTTCTCTGCCTCATGTGAGTTTACAGAATCAGACTTACAAGCATAGGGTCACCTATTTGAAAGAGCATTTTCATAAAAAATGAAAAGTATGTTAAAAATGGGAGGAGGGACGGGAAGGATAGAGGGCTTCCCTGAAATTAGGATTTTGAATGCACAGAAGGTGCAAGTAAAGGTTTGGGATGAGAGATTCTGCAGTCTTCATTTAGAATAAAACTTGCTTTGAGGTTCTTTAAGATGTCATAGGCTCAAGCTCTCTTTCTGTTCTGCTACATCTCAGACACATGCATTTGTCAAGAGTTTTCTCTGTCATCTTCAAAGTATCTGGTGATGACGTGCACCATGCTGGTACCCAAAGTGTTTTGATGCAAATTGAAGGGGTAGAATTTCATTCACAGTGAAATTCTGTTTGCAAGCAAATAAAGGGATCAAGAGCTGGGGAAGTGGCCCTTGGTTTCTGGGTGTAAGTCACTATGGCAAAGTAAAGCAGTAGCAATTTGCTTAAGAAGTTGATTTCTGCTGTTTCTAAACTTTTAGAAATGCTAATTGTGTCTTTTGTTCAGGTGAAAAGAAAGGAGCCACCTGAAGCTGCCTCAGCAGGAGATCAGAAGAGAATCCGGCCTTCTACTTCTGTCGATGATGAAGATGAAGGTTTGCAAAGCACATTTGTTTGAAACACAAGAGCAGATGTAAACCACATGCAAGCTGAATTCTTTTAAACTTCACAGCAGTGCGCTCACTTACAGTTAGACACAGAGTCAAGGATCTGAGCCAAAACCCTGCTTCTCACAAGACTCTGATCAGCTGGGAGATGTCTCTTCTGGATTCAGTTATCTTAAATTTACCGGCGGGAAATTTAAGACCCACATTTTATGAACAACTTTTAACCTATTTTAGTTCTGCTGATGCAGAGCTGGTCACCCAGTAGAGGGAGCTCAGATGAGTTCAAGGACTGTTTCAGGGGCGTGCTTGCAGCTCACTGGGTACGCTGTGGGAGAAAGCACATGAGAGGCAGTTTGCCCTGCATTTGATTTTAAAAACAAAACAAAGTTATTTGCCAGAAAATATTTTAACATATTTTCCTGGAAGTGGGGAAGAGTAGAGATGAAACAAAGCTTTGAATACCCTTTGTTTTGCGTAAAAAAGTGGATTCAGATTAGTTGTGCTATAAAGTTTTTTCAGACTAACAACTGGTTTTGAAGGCAAAGTACAGAAGCAGGGTTTTGTAAAGCACTTAAATAAAACAAAAGGGCATTAAATTTGGCTTACCTGTTCTGACCTCAGTCGTGCCATGCCTCCTAGCTGCTCTGCCTATAGCTTGTCAGCTTTGGCCACTGGCATTTTGCCATCCTTGGCATTTCAACACCTTGCACCCAGTCTCGCCCTCACTTGCACTGTGATATTAGTAAGCCCCTGTATGCGTGGGGACTCACACACCACATGGGCATATTGCTCCTAACTTTGATCTTCCGAAAGAAAAAGTTTCCGTTATGCAGTCAACTCTTTCCCTCCCTTGCAAGGTATTTGATGGCAATTTCCTTCTTGTCTTTGCTCACCAGAGTCTGAGAGGGACAGGGATGCTTCCGATATAACATCTGACCTGTCAAAGAAGGATGCAGAAGCAGTGGGGCTGAGGCGGCGACCAGCGAGGCCACTGGAGCTCGACAGTGAGGGAGAAGAGGGAGATGAGACGTCAGGGAAAGAGGAAGAGTCCTCTTCGGAGAAGGAAGAGGAGCAGGAAGAAGAGGGAGGCTTGGTGAAAGCAGCACCTGGCAAGGTGTGTTGGTTTGTGATTGCAGTTTTGAATGCTGTCGTTAAAAGGGGGCCTAGTAATTCCAGATGCCAAAGTTACCTTCTCTAGAAGGTGAGCGCTCCTGTTGGGGTCTGTCTTAAGAGAACCTCTGTAAGATTATTCCCTCTTCAGGTTCTCTGATCAGTGTCCCTGAGAGTTGCTGGTGGTTACTACAGTGACAGCCTGGTCTCAGAGTCAGGCACTGTTCATTTTTGGCAATGCTTTCTTGAAAAGGAGGAAGAGGAGGATGATGAGGAGGATGAAGACGATGATGAGGATGATGAGGAGGAGGATGAAGATGATGAAGAGGAGGAGACAGGCATAGACACAAGTGACAAGGAGGAGGAGCAGGACTCCGAAGAGGGTAAGCAGCAAGCATAGCCTTCGGGTCAGGTGTGGTCTCCCTTTTGCACTTGTGAGCTGATTTTTTTTATTTGTGCACCTTCTTTCACTGAAGGGCGTTTTTGTACAAGATAATGCATACAGGTATTTTTAATTGTTACCTGCGAGGCTTCTATGATCCCTCAGTCTGTGGGTCCCTTTGCAATAGCTCTCCAGCCTCTGAGTGATCTAAGCCCAACTTGACAGAGGGGCAGAGGTCTTAAAGCCAGCTAGATTTATGCTTGTTTTATGAAATGTGTGGCTGGGAGGAGAAGGGACCACATTTCAAACAGGGATAAATTAGGCACTAATAACTTTCTGTCCTATCAATCAGTTCCTGCTCTGGAAGGTGGTAGTTTCCACATTTTAAAGCTGTGTGTGAAAGCAGCAGAAAATCTTAGCAGAACTCCAGTAAAGAGGCAGCTCTGCTGCTCATGGAACTGCCTGTTGTATGGTGATTGTTGTAAGCATCCAAATACATGGTTTATAAGTCTCTGCAAAAATAAATAAATTGGGAAGTGACTCCTTCAACCCCGACACTGCTGTTGATGCTGTTTCCATGCTGTTACAGTGTGGAAGTGATATTTGCTTCTATAGTAGACCGTGATTGTTTAATGAAGTCAGAAGGCGGAACTAATGGTAATTCATCCTCCTTGTAGATGTAGCAAGTCCCTCATCTTCCAAGGCTGAAGTTGAATCATCCGATGAAAGTGAGGACTCCTCTGAATTCGAGTCGAGTTCAGACTCAGATGATGAAGATGAGGATGATGATGATGAGGAGGAGGAAGAGGTAGCTGAAGATCAAGACAGAGAAGCCATGGTTGCTGAGACAGAGCATGAACCTGCTGGTCCTGAGCTTCCTGATGACGAGAGGGAGACTATATTGGAGCTGTATCCTGTGGATGACTACATGGATGCAACAGGCTTGGGACTCGCAGAGCCAGCTTTGGCAGTGAAAGATGAAGGCATGGAAGAAATCAAGGCAGGGGAAAGTGAATGTGGTGAAGTCCCAGAGGCATCTATTGCTGCTGAAACACTGAAACACTTGGTTATGGAGAGAGACCAGGAGACAAAGCTTGCGCTGTCTCCCATATGTAGGCCAGGTATGCCCTTCCATGTGGTTTGGCATTTTTTACCACATTTCCAAGTACAGTATTCTCACAGCATCCAATATGTATGGTTTTGTATTTCCCTTGTTCTCTTTCTTCCTCCAGTCTTGGCTCTAGGCTAGGGGTTATCTGTACAGGGAAAGAGGTCTGTGCTGAACTTTCCTTCCTGGTAAGGAGCTCTACACAAGCCATCTGCTACTAAAAATACTGTGCTTATTGTATCCAGAATCTTATCCTTGGCCAGTTCTGTTAGTGTCCTACAGGAACTGAACAGTTGTCATCATCCGAGGGTGACTGATCAGATGGTGTGGTGCCTGAAGCTCAAGATAGAAAAGCCATGGCTGCTAAAACAGAACAGGAATCTGTGCTTAATGAGTCACTACTGGCTCTTTGGTTTTAATACTGAAGCAGTATGTGACTGGGAAGCTATATGGGGCATATGGGTGGAGCCTCAGAATTATATCTGGTTCCTGATATTATTATTTGTGGCGTTTGTTTACTTAGTCCTTTCAAATGAGTGATACTCCCTGGTTTTCTGGAAGAAGGAAATTTTCTTCATTCAATACACAGTTGTATTTAACCCAAGGAAATTAGAAACCTTTTACTAAAACAGGAGCGAGATGCATAAAGGTTGACAAATTCTGCAACTAGGTGGGAATTAAAAAGTTAAAAACTGGAACCAACAGGCAGAGCACATCTAATATGGCCTGCAATGTGAGCCTTGGGCAGGATTGGTGTCTGAGGACTGGGCAGTATTTTGCCACTTGGAGAGCTGGAAATCCAGTCCCTGCACAGGCTATCACTCCTTGGCTCTCAGAAAATCTGAGAGCCATAAAGAGGCAAAATATTAAACTGGGCAGGGCAAAGAACAACCTGTTTTGCACAGATCCTTTCTAGAACAGGTCGGTGTCCAGAAGGGACATAAATCTGGGGAGACCTGCATTTAGGCACCTTGACATGTGGAATGAGCTTTACAGGTAAACTGTGGGAACAAGCTCAAACTGCAGCATTCTTCTTGTGCAACCCAGCCCCATTGTATAGGAGTTACAGAGATCGGACCCTTCTCCAGCGACTCTTCGGTTCGCTCAGCGCAAATGGGGACCACTTCCCATCCAACCCTCCAAGCATTTTCACCTCCTTTTGCTCTCCCACTTGAAAATGTTATTTTGAGCTGCCTAACAAGATTCACTGTTGATTCCTTTTGGCCCTGGCCCTAAGGGGGTAAATAAACTCCAGACAAATGAGCCTGCTGCAGAGAGAGCAGCATATAAATTGCCTCATTGATACCATCTGAGTGTTTCCTCATTCATTACAAGGGCTTCCCGTTTTCTTCATGTGTTGTTCAAGAGTGTTACGCTCTTCCCTTTACTGCTGCCTCCTTGGAGAGCTGAGGGTGCTTCTTGGCCTTGCAATTAGTTTACCTTCCCACATTAGAAAAGCTGATAGCTTGGGGCTCTGACAGCTCTCCTCCAAAGTCCTCGCCCCACAATCCGCTAATTCTTTTTATGTCTGTACAAAAGGTGGTCAGGGGTTTTGAAAGCAGAAAACCTTCATTCTGGCCTGTGTCGTAGCTAATCCTCAAATTAATAATGTGTTTTTTTTAATGGTCCATTAGGGATGTCTGTGGTAGCATCTAATTACTCCACACTCTGTGCCTCCAAAATGTAAAGCATTGAAGTTTTTAAAGCCTCCCAGTGGAATTGAGCTGTTCTGTAATTGCAGCATCTTAAACATGCCTTTACTGGCAAGTGGCGAGTAACCAAGTGGGCTCCTCATTCTCCTCTCTTTTCCTTCTTTCAGAGGAAGAGTCTGAACCCGCTGCCATGCTGGAGTCAGAGGTACAGGAAGGTCCAAAGCCTGAATCTCAAGATGAGGAGGCACGCTGTCTCTCGACTCCAGTGGGAGTCTTTGGAGAACCCCTGCCCAATAAAAGCAGCTTCTTTAGCAAGTCTGATGACAGCAGCTTAGAAGCTCGTGTTAAAACAAAACTGCCCTCCGTGGCGGAGGAGGACGACCAGCTGCCTCGCACACCTGGACGGGAGGTGATGATCCATTCAGAGACTGATACTCTTTTGCTTCCAGCCCACAAGGTGCCATCCTCCATGATTCCATTACCATCAACTCCTGGTAAAGAAGAATCTTTAGTCCCTCCAGAAAAGTTCCCTGAACAATTAATGGTGACCAAAACGTCTGTGGAAGAGGAGATTCCTAGGACTCCTGGGCGGGACATTTTGGCCAAGTCTTCACACCCCCTTGCAAAGTCACAGAGCACGGACACTGTTCCAGCCACGCCAGGAAGTGATGCTCCCCTTACGGGAAGCAGCTTGACCCTCAGTTCCCCTCAAGTCCCAGGAAGCCCCTTTTCCTACCCATCCCAATCTCCTGGCATTAACAGTGGCACTCCTCGGACTCCTGGGAGAGATTTCAATTTCACGCCTACTTTCCCAGAGGCTGGTGCTACCATTCCTTGCCTTCTGTCTGGCAAGAAACAGTCAGAGGATGAGCCAGATGAGAAACCCTTTAAAGAGCCTCTTGGTGCTTCCCTTACGATCAGCATGAACAGTGTTCCTTCCCCTATCCCCTTTGCCAGCCCCCCACAAGCAGATTTCCACACGGACATGGGTTTGCCACCTGATGAGCCAATACCTGTAGCAGCCCCGCCATGCATGCATGGAGATGGAAGAATGCCCACTGAGGAATGCAAGGCAGAAGTAAAATCTGTTTTGCTCTCACCAGAAGTACCCACTGGTGCTTCTATTCTTCCTCCCCCCCCACCACCTTCTGTTCTTCCCAAAAGGAGGCCAGGTCGACCGAAACGGTCACCACCTTCTGTCCTCTCGTTGGATATGTACTCGGGCAAAACCATAGAACCTCCTCCTGTGCCAGTGGCCTTGGTGGAAAGTGCTGTGGGCAAAGAGCTGTTGAGTGGACATCCTGATGCTTTCTATGGACTGAAAGACCCTGAAGCCGTCACCCTGGACTTCAGGAATGACGGTTTTCATGAGAAAATAGCAGCTGAGACAGTTGCAGAGAAACTGCCATTTAAGGAACTGGAGAACCAGTGGAATGAAGACTTCAAGGAAGAAGAAGCTCATGTGAAACCTAAAAGACAGTGGCGAAGGCAGAAGAAGACACCTGAGGACCTCCCAGTGATTCCTTCCCCTGAGTATTCCCCACCCCGGCCTCAGTTCAGGCCACGCTCCGAGTTTGAGGAGATGACCATTTTGTATGATATTTGGAACGGAGGCATAGATGAGGAAGATATCAAATTCATGTGTATCACGTATGACCGCTTGTTACAGCAGGACAATGGTATGGACTGGCTCAATGACACCCTGTGGGTATTCCATCCTTATATCCTTTCTCACTGGTGCTCTGCGTTACACAGCACGTGTAAGATGTACTAGATAGTCATTGTGTAGGACTTACAATGCAAAAGATGAAGTTTGTTGGTGGAAGAAGCATTTGCTTACTAGAATAGCAATTGCTTATATCAGCAGGGAATTTTAGACTGTTTTATTCCCTGAAGCTGCAATACAAAATACTGCAGAAGTGGCTGTTCTTGCTGCATTTTCAATCTAGGACTGCAGGGAAAATCTGTATGCACCTCTTCTGGGGAGATTTCCTTGCTAGTTTGAGAAGCTTCTGTCTGCATTTAAACCAGACTTTTTTTTCAGCTTGCCTGTGGAATTTCTAGTCTGCACATACAGGGCTTTAACTTGGGGCTAAAAATTGCTGTAAAAATAATCTCACCATCTGTGCCCAAAGTGATGAGATAGTGGTGCTAGCAGCTTTAACTTGCTTTGAGTTTGAAATACTAACAAAAGCAATGGTTTCTAAGCGGCACATCAGGGGCAGACGTGGCCCCAGGCTGGATGGGGGAATGTACTGCTAGTGCTGCAGCAAGGAGCGCATATAGCACTGGCTGGTGCTGGTGGGGCAGAGTCTGGCCCCATCCCCTCCCTCCCTGCCCATGATCTGCTAATTGGCAGCATAGGCTCTAGCTCTGAATCTTTGGGAGCATTTCTGGGACACACAAGCTGTCTCAGAACAAGGCTCTACATGTGTACAGCCATCAGTAGTGATCTCCAGAATGGAGCCTAAAAGGCTGTGCTCATAACCTAAGAACTCTCTACTAATGTTTTTAGGAAGGATATGTGGATTTATATGTTAAAGAAGACAAATACACCACCTCCTGTGTGGCTAGAGGTTGTGTGGAGTTAAAATATCTCATCCCTTACTCCCTGCAAGACACGAAAGCAAAAGCAAAAAAGCCCAAACCACTTAAAATAGTCAGTGATATGATACTAACAAAAAGCAAGTGGAGCTCAGTGCTGAGCTGTGCATTTTTATCCTTTCTTTCTCTGCATCTCAAAGGGCAATGTGTAAGATTCAATGTATAATTTTCTGCCTTTTCATACCAGTGCAATAGTCTTGAAATAAATTTATTTAATTGTTTAAAGGAAATATTCTAAAAGGATAATGAAATGCATCACCCCCAGTAATTCACAGTCTGTGTCTGCCCTGTTTGGGGAAGCGGTTCCAAAACCAAACCAGTTTCAAGGCAGGAGTAATTGGCCCCGCAGTGGTGGGAGACCACAGCCAGTGAAAGGCAGAGCGGGACGGCTCAGGATAGGGCTTGCCTGTGACCATGCACTTAAATGTGTTTGTGTTTGGCAACTTACATAGTAGAAATATTTGAAACCTGTTTCCCTGTTGATAAGGATTATTGTAACAGCAAATTTACAGTCATTTTTTTAAACCGTTTAAAAATCATCTGCAGCCAGTCGCTGGTTCATCCTGTGCTACACTGCGTGATAGGTGTGAAAGTACCTGCTGGGTTTCCCTGCTTTGCAGCAAGCTTACGCTTCAGCACTCTGATTTCAAGGCCATCACTTCTTGCTTTTTATGGTCCCTCTGCTTCAATTTTCTGGTCTTAAGGATATGTTATGACTGACAGGGAGCATTTTTGGGTAGATCTCAACCGTCATAGGCTTCTTGGCTGTGTTTTTGGGATGAGCTGCCAGTAGTACAGCTCCACTGTCCTTCCAGAAGCCAAAGACCTGAAGGTGCCTTCTGCCTGCTCAATGCAGTGAGTCCTTGCCAGGCCAGCTGCAGGTTTTCTTGACTGATCAGGGCAGTGGGGTTTGAAACATCTGCACAGGGTCTTACCCTTCCCATTAGGGTCTGGAGGAGCTGATTTACCGAGGCTGGTGAGAGCAGTGTCTCTCTCCAAGCCCTTCGGGCTGAGGAGTGTCTCTTACCCATCTGTGCTGCTTCTAGCCCTAGTCGGTGGGGATGATTGCTACTGTGAGATCAGTGCGGTGTCTTCAGGGCTTGGGGTGGCTGCAGGGAGCTTCTGGAGGTAGAACAAAAGCATGTCACTCAAAACAGAGAAACTGGTACATCCAGATGGCTGGGCAGCTGCCGTCTGTGTACGTAGTGGGTGCTGTGGGGAACTCCTTTCTCAAACAGGTTTCTCTTGACAGCTTAACCTTTTTATGTTTAAATTTTCATTATCTCTTTACTTTAGTTTCCCAAAGCATGCAGCTAAGAAGGAAAGACCATGCTTGGTTTTCCTGTAGGCATGTGGGCTTCAGTGATGTTTTTTTATTTTTCAGTAGCATTGTTATTTTTTGCAGCCCCGCCAAAACTTTCCTAATTTTCCAAGCTCCTGGCGTTAGCTCCATGTAGCTGTAGCAAGTTTTGTCTGATATCCACTGGTGGCTGTGTTTCTCCTTAACTTCTTTCCACCTACTAGCTTTTCTACCCCCAAGAAAAAGAAGCGGGATGATGGGATGCGGGAGCATGTGACAGGCTGTGCACGAAGTGAAGGCTATTACAAAATTGATAAGAAGGACAAACTTAAATACCTCAACAATAGCCGAGCTTTTGCAGAGGAGCCTCCAGCTGACACGCAGGTGAGACCATGTCCTCCTCTGACTGCTGGGGTGTGAATGGGATTTGGTTTTATACAGTGTCACGCACAGTGGATGCATCCTGCCTTTTGGCAAGGAGGGAGGTGAAGCTGGTGCTACGCCTGTGTCGAGTTGGTCATCCGGGAGCTGCTAGGGAGGTGTTAGTGTTTGATGTGGGATGTTTTAGGAGGCCACGTGTTCTGCGGTGATGTGTTGTAGCACAAGGGATTGCTCGCAGGGAGGCTACAGGGTGTTGGATCCGTTGGGTTAGCTTTGATCACCCATTTGTCCTCTCAGGGTATGAGCATCCCTGCCCAACCTCATGCTTCCACCCGGGCTGGCTCCGAGAGGCGGTCAGAGCAACGCAGGCTCCTCTCCTCCTTCACTGGTAGCTGTGACAGTGACCTGCTCAAGTTCAACCAGCTCAAGGTAGGTCACCCTGTGGATTGCCACAGGGACTGGTTGGGAGCAGGCTGAGTCCAGGGCAGGGGACCTCCTGGCAGTTGAGCCTCACCTTGGTGATGGCCATCTCAGCATTGGGCACCACTATGTGTGCCAGAAGATTGAAAGGTACCTGGCTTTCCTGTACTTCCATGTAATACAACTTGATACAACAGTACAACTTAATACAAGTTGTAATACAAATAATTTACCTAAAGAAATAGGAACAGAGCAGTCACGGGGAAAACATGACGCTTAGTCCAGTGTGCTCACTTGTGAGAAACAGAGACATGAGCTGGCTGATAAATGGCTATAAATAAGTATATGATGATTACAGAGCTTGAGCCCTAGTCAGAACCATGAGGGTTATGCAGAACAGAGACCAGTAGCCTCAAAGGGTCTGTTCTCCCCAGTGTGTGGTCAGTGATAAAAACCCCAGTACTACAACTCTGTGGGACCTCCCATGACCTCTGTCCTGCCTTCCTGTTACCACAAGACAGAAGGAAACTAAATCGGGTTGAAGTACCCCAGCACTGCTTGTGGCTTGGAGCGTGCTGCAGATGCTGGACCCCGGGATGGCCTTTCACTTTCTGTGCTGTGGCTAATTCAGAATTGGGGTTTTGGGGTGTTTTCTTCATGCAGTTCCGGAAGAAAAAACTAAAATTCTGCAAGAGCCACATTCATGACTGGGGCCTTTTTGCTATGGAACCCATTGCAGCTGATGAGATGGTGATTGAATACGTGGGTCAGAACATCAGGCAGGTAAGCTGAACTGTGGCTGAAATCTGAGCAAAAACCAGGCCTGAAAGAAGTGCTTGAGTATGACAGCTGGGGTTGGAGTCCTTGCTGTAAGGCGTTGGCTACGTGAGCTAGGCAGAGGTTGACATACGGTTTGGAGGTACAAGGGTGGGATTTTCAACAACCTATAGAAACTAAGCACTCAAATCCTTAGCAGATAAGCTCTCAAGAAGCCCATCCTGAACTTCTGTGTTTTAAGTTAGGTCTGTGTTCTCTTGGGGTGTTTGGGATCATATATCTGTTGAGTGGCACGAGCACAGCTCAGGTGAACGTTGTGTAGATCTCTGCTCACAGATTATTTCTGTGGCGTCTCCTGACGCTACATATGGGATTTTCTGTAGGTCATTGCTGACATGCGTGAAAAGCGATACGAGGATGAAGGCATCGGAAGCAGTTACATGTTCAGAGTTGATCATGATACCATCATCGATGCCACGAAATGCGGAAACTTTGCCAGGTTTATTAATCACAGCTGCAATGTAAGTGTCATGTTTTTGTATATAATTGTACTCTGACATACTGATAAACCCATTGAGTCCTTGCTAACTTTGATTTGGGGCCACGTTCAGAAGTAGCAGAGGGTCACAGGGTTATGATTAAATGTTAATGAGCTGCAGCAGATCAAAGCAGAGTCTAAACTAGCGTAAAGAGATTTGAGAGACCTGAGAAATGAAACCCACAGCGAGAGTGAGTGCACTCAGAATCTTCCTGACTCTGTTGGGGGACCCTGATGAACACGGTTCAAACACATCTAACAAATATTTCCTTAAAACAAACCAAATCTTAGCACTGTTATTCTGTGGGAACAGTCTCCTTCTAGTGTCCACATGGGAAAAGTATTCTCTGCCCTGGCAGGCAGTGAAGCTGCTCTCCCCTCTGCTCTGTGCTGCAGTCTACACTCAAAAGACTTGGCTGCCTGACCAAATTATTAAGCGTTAGTTGAGCTGCTCTTAGCCTGTGACAAACTTGGCGGAGCATTGTCCAGGCTCTTTTGCACCACAAATGACCAGAATGTGGATATTTTGGAGGAGCACAGGGAGGGCTGCTATGTTTTCTGGCGTCACGCCACCTTCTCTCAGCTTCCCCTGGGTCCAGGCTCTGGAAGTGTGGCTGAGGCTGTCTAGGGAAAGGACTGCCCTGCTTTATTTTAGCTTGGAATAATTGTGTGGAGGCTGTAAAGCCACGGCCATTGGGAGCCTAAATCATTACCTGTTCTGTCACCCTTGCAGCCAAATTGTTATGCTAAAGTGATCACGGTGGAGTCTCAAAAGAAGATCGTCATCTACTCCAAACAGCACATCAATGTGAATGAGGAAATTACCTATGACTACAAGTTTCCAATTGAGGATGTAAAAATCCCATGTCTATGTGGCTCTGAGAACTGCAGGGGAACCCTGAATTGAACTCGAGGTTTCTCGTCACA
Source organism: Fregata magnificens (assembly GCA_013389945.1). Taxonomy (NCBI): domain Eukaryota; kingdom Metazoa; phylum Chordata; class Aves; order Suliformes; family Fregatidae; genus Fregata; species Fregata magnificens. The sequence goes on along the minus strand of WAAD01023306.1, from coordinate 51,616 downwards.
CTTGCACCTTCGGCCATGTCAAAACTGTGGTAACCAGGTGTGGTTGCACTTTGCCAAAAAAAGAGGAAAAAAAAAAAAAAAAAAAAAGAAAAAAAGGAAGGAAAAAAATCAAAAAGGAAAAAAAAAATTTAAAAAAAAAGAGAGGAAAAAAGAGAAGAAAAAAACCAAGTTTCGCACTTCTGCCAGGATCACGAATGAAAGCAAAAAGCGCACATGCTTACGAGGACTGTTCATGTTTCAGGTGCTCTTTCCTTTTCAGATCCAACACGCACACAAAAAGGTGACTACCGTTTTGTGGCATGGTCTATCCAAACACTAGCTTCTCTGTTCAGTCCCTACATTAATGCTCCGTAATGGGATAATGGTACCTTTTTTTTAATTGTTGTTATAAACCTTCATCTTTTCATAAATGCTGCTACCTTTTTCTCATCAGTTTTGTTGGTTGAAAAAGACATTCAACGTTTAAATGTGAAGCAGAGACTGAAAATGCCATATAGGGTTTGTTGGGAGCTTGATTGGCTGAAATTGCACAGATTTCTCAGTAAGCTGTAAATAAATGTAAGGTTGATGTTACAGAGCAAGCCAGAGGCTTGAGGGTGTGTGAATGGGTGTGTGCGTGTGCGTGGGTGCATGTATGTATGGAGATGTGTCTGCAGCGAGACTATAGGTGAACTGTCCTGCCTTTTCGTTAGGGATGAGCCTGAACAAGTCCCCTAAGCCAGACACACCCCAGGGAAGAGTCAGGTCAGCCGCAGACCTCAACTTAGCGCCTTAGGCTCATCTCTAATTTTCATATGCCATGCTGGTATGTTGGGGGATCAAAACCTCTGCACCCATACATGAAAAATATTTGGATACTGCAATCACTAGTAAAAGGTCGAGTCAGTTGTGTAGCTGTAGCATTGTGGCATGGCGTGTGGCCTTTGGGGATGCCCGTTTCTTGGAGATCAGTTTGTCTTGCATGCAAAAAAGGCTGAGGCTGAAGTTAAGTGGACAATTCAGCCCGTGTTTACGCTGTAGAAATCTTACCCTCCTTGTAAGCATACACTACGGCCCATGTTCATAACAGAATTTTCTTCCTGTAGATGGGAAGCAGGCTGATGTGTGTCTCGTATTAATTTTTCTCATTTTCGTCTGCATTTCTCTGCCCTTCCAGCATTTTACGTGGAGTATTTGCTCTGTCCTTCAATGTGGGAGATGCTTCCTGTGATAGGAGTGAGCTGTGCATGCTGATCTCCTCCCTCTGTTACTTAGTAACTTGCCCTGGGGTGGTTCCATCCCTCCAGTAGGAACGTGGTAAAAGTGTCCCTGAGAGCAATCCTGTCCTCCCCCATCTACAGCATGAAAATGAATGCTGCTTTAAATTTGGAAGGCATATTTTGAAATTATTTTTCAATATATTTTGTCCTTGTAGATTGTGCTGAGGTGAAGGTTGCAGTTCTTCGAGAGGTTCCATTTAAAAATGGGGCAAAACACCAAAGAAATACTTCTTTGGATGTGATCTGGAAATGCTACACAACCGTTCAGGTGTAGACAGGATCAGTTTTTCAACTTGCATTGAATTTCTCCTGCTTTGAAAGTAGAGATTAGTTGTACTAAAACCTTTTTAATTGGCTTATAAGGGGAAGTTGCAATGTCATTATGAAATGGGAAGATTATCTGCATAACTAAACATCTTCTCCCCACAGAACAAATTGCACAGCTTTATTCTTGTAGCCTTTTAAAATCAGCGATAATTACTATATGACCACAGCTCCACGATCAGAGGTTACAACCTTGCAAACGAGTTTCCTGGAAATTTTTTCAGCTGTTACATGGAATTGCCAGGCCCACACTGCGGAGTGGAGCTTGTAATGTAGGTTAGACCTCTGCATCTGAATTTCTTCTTCAGACAAAGGTCTGAAAGAACAGGAACACACAGACTGCTACAAGCTGCCTTAATACCACCTGTATTTCTGTCTGAGGGTGAGGAAATTGTCACTGAGATTGGACAGTCCATAGTGTCATGTCTGGTTTTGTTTTGGTTTTGGTTTGGTGTTTCCCCTCCTCTTTATAAATCTCTCCAGCAATTGGGTAATGGTGACCCAGAACCTAAAATTATGAGAAGCACAACTAGTTTCTGTCATTGAACATTGGTTGTAACTGCAGCGATGGCAGGAGCATTTGGGAGTTAAACCAGCTGCTCAGTTTATTTTTTTTTTTTTTTTTAAATAAGGTTCATCTTGTGTTGATGCTCCAGTTGGCATCTCTACAGCTTGGCCTTTTACTTTCAAAGGTTTGGAAATGCACAGAAGTTTCCTGTGTCTCAGAACTGAAGCCCCTGTGTGCAGCAGTTCTGCCGATGTCCTTGGCCTTCTTCCTCTCTGGTCCATCAAACAGGTGCATTAGCAGTGGTTTTGTGGCGGCAAAGACACCCCAAATGGCTCAGCCCCTAAGTACCTGCTGACAGTTTTGTATTTCCCAGTGTATCTGTGTGCTCTGGATGGGATTAGCCCCTGCAGTTTGCCTTAATCTTTGTTGAGAGGTGGGGAGACAGATCATGGTCTTCTGAAACGAGACCTACAGGTTGGGTTCCTTCACTGTGTTTTTAGGAGCACCAAAGGGACTTAGGTGCCAAAGACCATGAGCACCTGAATCAATTGGGTACTTCTGAAACTGCCCGTAACCCATCCCTTTTTAGGATCCCAGACAATAACGTGAGTTTTTGGAAGAGCTGAGCTCCCAGTAGCCCCCCAGGAGGAAACGGAACTGTTGGACCCGCAGCGCTTCTGAAAAATCACGTTGGTCTTGTTTCAAAGCTAAACCTGAGGCTTTTCTTTTCTTGCCCATAAATCTTGGTTTGCAGAGTCCTCCCCGTGCAGCTTCTGTCTCAGGCTGCAGAGCTGCCCCGTCCCCCAAAACAGTGCAGTTTATAGTGAGGATTATAAGCCTGGTTAGCGATTTCCATGAGCTGCCGCAGTTGCCTGTGGCCGCCCTGTCCCTGCAAGCTGGCAGGGCCTGACCGGGGCAGGGGAGCCCTGCAGCCACAGACATGTTTTTGGAAGGCAGCCCCATGGAGATGCCTTTCTAATCCCTTGCGGGTACTTTAGCTTGTACTTAGAAGGGGGTAGGACAAGAGGAGAAAGGCAGAAGGTGTGTGATTAACACGCCAGCCTGGATTGGACCCAGCGTTCACCTCCTGTGGTCAGCACAGGTGCCCTGGCACCCTATGGGAATAGTGGCAAGCACTAAAAAGAAACCTCACCAGCGCGTGCTGCTTTACAGAGAGATTTACTGAAGTTTTTTTGTTCTCTGAAAAGCCTGTCCCAAATTTATTTTCACTTAAATTGAAACCTAAGACAAAAAAAGAGAGAGACATTGACTGTGCTCCCTGCAAAATTGTATCTTGCTAGGTGAAATGACCCAAGAGAATGGTGCAAAACTTTTGGAAATGTAACTTAAATCTTTAGTTTCCCAACGTGGAGCTGGCTTGAGTTCAGGGTGCAGATGCCTCCGCAGTTGGTGTTTCTAGGAAGCATGCTCTGTTGCTTGCAAATCCCACCTGCCGCTGCCCAACACCTTAATTTATCTCTTTGGTTCACACCCCTGTTTGCAATTCCAGGTTGATCCCAATAAGTGGTCTGTGACTATCAGGGGTCCGGGAGGGGAAGGGGGCTCATCTTGCAGATATTTATATTGTATAGAGCAGCTTATTTCTACAAGAAAAAAAACATTTTTAAACTCCAACAAAGTATACAGTAGTTTCAGTTCTGGTTTTTGTGACCTTTTTCAGGGATCATTTCAGTGCATTTCTGTATAAAATAAAAATTTAAGGAAAAAAGGATTTTGAAGTATAAAAAAAATGCATCATCTGTACATAGGCAAACTCAAGAATCTTCTCTTCAAACACTGTTTCTTGTAGAAACATGTTGAAATTTTTTTGCTGATTTCTTTGTACTTCAAGAGCATGTAAATAATTTATTAAAAGTGACTATTGTAATTTGGAGTTCTTTTTAAACAGATTCCAGCTCTAAATCATGTCGAGGAGATCAGGAGGAAGAAGGACTAAGTATAGCAAAGGAGCTGGTGGCATTTACAGCTTGTGTCAAGCTTTGTATAATGTAAATTCTGTATAAATATGTTTTTTGTCAAATAAATAGATGGAATTAGAAGCATTAAGAAACTGAAGACAAAAAATTGCCAAGTCAAGGCTGCTTCTTTTTTCCCCCCCCTCAGTCTGAAACCTAATGTGCAAAATCTATTTATTTCAAGCGAGGAAATGTGTACAGTCTAATAGACAACCTAAAATGTATTTAAGCGAGTTTGCAACTGGATTTTTTTCAATTTAATATTTGTTTTGTTTTTATGAGTTTCCTCCTTAATTGCCACTGTAGTATTTGTCCAAGTGAAAAGAAACACATCGTAACGGACACTCTAAAACAAATGGGCAGTTTTAAAAGCAAAATGGAAGAACACCCGGCTCCCAATCCTTGCAGTTTTCTGGTTCTATAAACAGGTTGTTTTAATTCACAGTGTGAAAATAAAGGGCCTCCTTTAAAAGGAGGCAGGCAAAATGGTTTGCAATAAATGAAAAAAAAAAAAAAATCTTATTTTTTTTAAGTTCCTTAAAAAAGCAACTCTGCTTTGAAGATTTAGGATTTCTGCTTTTTCTTTCGTTAAGCAAATTTATAAATTTAGGGATGTTTTGTGCATATAGAATCTGTCACCAGTATGTATCTTGTTTTGAAGAAAGTGTTTTTGTTGTGGATGTGTCATGCTGTATATATTTGTTCATATTTTTGTGAATTGAATACTATGTACCATTGTATTATAGTAACTTTTATAAAGCAAACCATAAATATACTGACTTTTCTTACAGAAAAATTATGTTGTGCTTAATGTGTAGCCAGGGCAGCTTTTTGCTCTCAGACCCGTGCTGGGAACCGTGAGAGCTCAAGGAACCAGATGCAGAAAAAGAGCAGTCCAAAGAACTGATTTTCAGCAAAGTTTACTGAAAATATTAATTCTGGTGAGCAGGAAATTACTTTAAGCAACATTATATTGCATGAAAGAAATATGTGATTTAAGTTTATAAACTTAAAGAGAATTTTCTTCGTATTAAAAATCCTTATACCCCTTAAGAGCTGAAGCACAGCCAGGCCCTGCTGTGGTGCTGGGTGTCCCTAACCTGTCCAACCTCAGTGGTGCTGCCTGGGCAGGTGAGGGGTCCCTGTTTCTGCAGCCTCTGCCCTGGATTTTTCTGAGTTCACTTTTTTTTTTTTTTAACTTTATGGAGGCGAAAGCCCTTAACTGATAAAGGTTTGGGTGATGCTGTAAGGCTGCTGGGGCCAGAGGCCCTTTGGTTTCTTTCTTTTAAACCAGTTTACTCAAATCTGAAATGACTTCTGTTACCTGTGGTTTACAGGAGGGGGGAGTTGGGGGAGCCACTGAGGTTTGATGCGGCTGAAAGCAGAGCCTGGAGCCAGCCACGTGCCCCCCACCCTCCCTCGCTGGGGGCTACTGCTGCTGTGAATGTGGTGGTGGTCAAAGTGGCTTCTCTGAGCTTTAGAAAAAGAGATACCGAGAGCAGAGACAAATGGAGTGGCTGACGGAAGAGGAAATGGAAGAGACAGGAGAGAGCCTGGGCTGTAGGTGACTTCTCAGCTCAGCTCTCGGCTTCTATAGCTGACCACAGCTATAGGCAGCTGAAGGGATGGGGATGCAGGACAGCCAAACCTCGCAGGGCTGGTGCGGGGCAGAAGGCAGCAGGGCTCAGCCTGGAGGGTGGCCAGATGGGGCAGGGGCTTGGGCTGGTGGAAGGACTTGTGTCCGAGGAGCCCGTCCTGAGCCGAGGGCTTAGCAGGGGCTTTGGTTGCTCGGGGTTTGAGCAGCTTTGATGCTGAGAAACTTGGGGAGCAGCGGTGGGTGCACCAGGGCTTTGGAGGGCAGATGTGCAACAGCGGGGAGACCTGGGGACACCAGAGACCCTGAGGTGTTCTTCAGCAGTCGTGTACTGAGGTCTGCAGACTCCTCGGGGAGCGTTCAACCTGCAGCCGCAGCAAACGTGGGGTAGAGGGGCTCCAGCCCCAACACGTTAACTTACCAGGCAGTCAAGCTGTGACAGAAAAGGGTTTTATTGTGTCAGTGGGGAAAGTCCCCTTGCAAAGGACAGTGACAACACCAGAGTGATGCCTAGAGGGGACTTTGCACATGCAGCCAGGATCTGAGCCAAGGAATCTCTGCCAATGCCAGCAATTACTTCTTGAAACACGGGAGAAACCCCAACCCTTCATTAATTCAAGAATTTACAGGTATTAGAGCAAGACTGCGTTGCCTTGGGAAGGCTGAAATACATAAATTCAATTAAGTCTCATTCCAGAATGTTGTAGCTACCCTAAAACCGTGTGTTGAATCTCAGCAAATTCAAATTCAAGATTGAGTCTAAAAGCAATTAAAATAAGATCTTACAAAATGAGACACACAGAGAGGCAAACGCCTCTGTGCTTTCCTCTCCGAGCTTCCTGCGTAGCTAAAATTAACAGAAAACTTTGGATAGACTAAATTTAAGCACTCCCAGTTGTTTCTTCTGTCTTCCTCCATAGCTGCATGTCTTTGGCACATGCCTTAAATCTGCCCTTTGTTAAGAATTTGGGGGTTTGGATCAGATTAAACTACTTTTTAAGAGCATGTTTGCTATTTCCCATGCTCCCTCTCCCAAGAAGTCACCAGAGGGCAGCGCCTGGGCTGGGTCGGGATAGGTGTTGAGTCCTTTTACATCTCCAACTTGGCAGCAGCTTCCCTGGGTTTATGACACTTAGGTCTGGGCTATTTACCAAAACATCGGCCATTTCCCGGTTTGTTTGTGAATCAGCTCTTTAGGGGTGAGGGCGGCGTTTCTGCCATCCTCTAGATACGCTTGGTCTCCCCGTTGGGCTCCAGGACTGTCAGGTTTCCTCTTGCGTCTTGATCTATTTCTATTGCTTCAAACAGAGACTTGAAGTTCCCAGCACCAAAGCCCTGCGGAGGCAACAACATTACAGACCGTGGGGACGGGCAGCAGGTTCATCAGCTCAGAAGCGGCTGGGAAAGAGCAGCACCGAGAGCTGGCTGGGTGATGGTACTTGACGACCCTGAGGTCTCGAAGCCAAGATCATCGTGAAATCCTCAAACCAACCTGGTGGTTATGCCGCTGGATGACCTCCAGAAAGACTGTGGGTCTGTCTTGAACTGGTTTGGTGAAGATCTGGAGCAAGTAGCCTTTCTCATCAAAATCCACCAGGATTTTCAGTTCCTGGAGAAAAGAAACGGAGCGGCAGTTTGAAGACCCACAGAGGAGCAAGGGGATCCCTCTGCATCACCCTCATCCCTGCAAAACACTTTGGGGAGCCAGTCCAGCCCCAGGCAAACCTTTTCCCTCTCAGGTCAGTCTGACTCACCGCCAGCTTGTCGATGTTCTCCTTCACTTTGATTTTGGCAGTTTTCAGCCTCTCCCGCAGCATCTGGTAGTAGCTGGACGGCACGTCCATGAACTGCGTGCCCCGCTGCTTCAGGTTGGTGATCTGCAAGGCAGGGGAGACCCCGGCGTGGGTCGGGCTTGGGGCTCATTTGTGGAGCAGTTTGTGCCAAGAGGATGGCCTGGGATGGACGGTGTCGGGAGGCAGAGTGATACTTTCCTATGACATTGGCCAACCTCATGCATGGGGACCTGTCCCACCCTCTCGCTTTGGGCACCAGGAACAGGAGGGCCCAGGATGCCCCCTTCCAGGCAGTGCAGAGAGTTGGCCACCATACAAGGATGCTTCATCCCACCCTGACCCCTCGATACCTCTAGAGGCCCTTTGGTCTGGAGAGAAGCCCAAAACCAAGTGCTCAGCAGTAGCTGGGCTCAATTCAGACCAGCATCTGCCCCGGGCAAAGGTGGGCGATGTGCTATGGTGGCTCAGCCCAGCAGCCCGGGCTGCCCGAGCTCCCCACCAGCCACCACCCCCCAAGGGCAGCACATGCCGTCAGGGTTCCTGCAGACCCCAACTGCTTTAAGCTGGAGGGACAGGCATCTGCCAGCAGCTCACAGGTGCAGGCAGGTCCCTTTCCAGCGACTTGCTGGGCAGTTAATCCTGCACAAAGCCCACTCAGCCTGCCCGTGTCCTTGTACCCCAATGGGGGTCATAGTCCACCACCACCCTGTGACAAGGACAATGCCTGGTGGGATGGGGCGGAGGCGGAGTGGGGCCAGGGCAGGACTGGCCGGGGCAGGGAGCTGCCTGGGGCTGCACTCACCGCTGAGATGATGTCGGAGGTGTTCAGTGCGATGTGCTGGACTCCGGCCCCTCCGTAGTAGTCGATATATTCCTACAGGGGAAAAATGTCACCGCATTAGTGATAGTGCAGCTACAGCATGCAAAGGGCTGGGCGTGGGCTTAAAAACATGAAAGCAAAATCAGCTCAGGGACACCACGAAATGAAAAAAAGACACTATTGGTGAGACCAGGGGTAAACTGGTGCTGTCCCAGCAGCTCCCCCAGGGTTTGACAGCCCTTGGCAGACCTGAGCAGAGCCAGGGTTGCTTTCCAGCAGCCACCTTAGCACAGCACGGCTGCGCCGGCTCCGAATCACTGGCCGCTTGGTCCCTTTTCCTTCACCAAAGCCCCACTTGAGGCGGTGGCAGCCTAATGGATCAACCACCGGCGTCCACTCACCTGAATCTGGGATTTCTTCTTGCCAAGTGCCGGCTCGTTGATGGGCATCTTAATGGTCTCTTCGTAGTTGGTGACCACAATGGAGCGCAGGGCGCTGAACTCGGTGTGCAGCTGCTTGTCATCCACTGACCAGAAGCGGTGGAAGAGCAGGTTCTTCTGGTACCTGCCCAGGCCACAAAAGACACGATCAAGTCACTCGCTCCATCCCTGCACTAATGAAGCTCTGCTCTGGCTTAATTAGCCTCAGCTGCCACCGTCGGAAGCTGTGAGACAAGCAGAGTGGTGCTGCTGCTCCATCCCACCTCCCACCAGCCCTCCCCACTCTTACCAGTCTGCCACTGGGACCATCTGGAGGTCGGGCTGGTTCCCCACGACGTGATCTATGAAGTTGAGCTTGGCGCTCGGTCTACGGGGGGAAGCCGGGGGTGTCTCTCAGCTGGGCCCGGGGGCACCCCGCAGTGCAGGGGGCTCCAGGGCAAGGCAGTGGGGACCTGTCCGGCTCCTCGGTGGGACATCCCACCAGCACACAGTGGCAAAGAGCCGGGCAGGACCCTCTGGAAAGTACTCACAACTTTGGAAGCAGGGGGTCCTTGAAGAGGGGTGGGTGGTATCCAGGTAGGAAGAGGCCCTTGTAGTTGAGCTTTTCTATCAAGGTGTGGGTGGTGTCACCATACTGTGGGAGGGGAGAAAGCGGTTGCATGGTGGCCCCGTTTTTTTGGGGGCCTCCTGGGTCCAGCCTGCTCCCACGGACCTCACTCTGCTGCAGGGTCTCAGCCTCCGCAGCTGCCCTGCCGCTTACCGTCTGGATCACCGCGAACTTCACCTTCCCGAATTTGTCCTCCTCCACCCAGGGCTCCTTCACCACCACAGCTCCGCGCTCCTTGGCTTTCTGGGCAGAAGGAGAGAGACCCCTTCCTGCCACAGCTCCCCTGGGCTGGGGGGAGACGTCCCCAGGCCCTTCCCCGCCTCCCCTTGCCATTTTGGGGTGCCATTCAGGAGGGAGCAGAGGGATTGCCTACCTGCACGATGAAGTTGCAGTCCTCCACTTCGAAGGCAATGTCCTTCACCCCATCACCGTGCTTCACCAGGTGCTCCCCCATCTCTGCCCGGAGCAAGAGCAGCCGCAGGCATGAGCAGAGGTGCTTTGCTCTGTCGCGGCCCTTTCCCACTCCATCTCCCCCCATGACCCCCCTGGTACCTACCCTCATTCCCCGGGTTGAGCGCAGATGAGAGAACAAACACGATCTGGTGAGGAAGAGGAGGACAGGTGAGGGATGGAGATGTGGTGGTGCCCCCAGGCTGGGGCAGATGCACTGCAGGCACGGGGTTTAATGGTGCAAACAGGTTTCGGCAGCACCCGCATGCCCAACACTGCCTCGTCTCCCCCCGACCTCCACCCCAGTGGTGGTACCTCTGCAAGGTGCTTCAGCCCCCTTACCTTGTCCTGCTTGATGACATGTGAGACCACCTCCCTGCTGCCGGTCTCCAGTCCCCGGTACGCCAACTCCTCGAACCCCAGTTTGTTGCAGTAGTAGGATGCAGCCTGCGGGCACGCGAGAGTTGCCCCAGGTGAAGCCATGATGCCGGTGGCCCCCGGTTCCTGTGGGGCTCCCCCCAGCCAGGGCAGCACCAACAGCCCCTGGGGAATGGCCACTGCGGCTTGTGCGTCAGTGAGCACATGCATGTGTGTGTGCAGGGAGCAGTCGAGCTTTTCTGCTTCCCTCCAGCAGCCCCAAAGGAGCAAGCAGAGAAAGGGCCTGTATTGGGGAAAAAAACCCCAAACTCAGTGGGAAGCACTGCCTCCAGGGACCTCCCACACCCAACGCGGCCAGGGACAGGCAGGGCACAGTGGGCGCAGGGCTGGTGCGCGGCTGGGCAGCAGGCAGGGAGCTGCCACCGATGGGGAAACGTTTCTGCCCGTCTCCTGTTCATCTGCCAGGTTGTGCAAAAAGCAGCTCAGGTTTGAAGCAGAGGGATTTTTAACTTGCCAGTGGCCTTTTAGCAGTGAGCGATGGAGAGCGGCTACCATGACACCCTATCGCTCAGCAGGCTGGTGGCCACGGCTCGAGCCCTGCCACGTGTGCCGGTTTGTGTTTTCTGGGCCCCTCCCGCACACACCCCCTCGCCTTGCGCAAGGGCTCCCAAGGCCATCGGCCGAGGCCGTGCTGGCAGGCACAGGCACTGAGCCAGGGACAGGCTTTGGGACGCCGGCGTGGCCCCAACCCAGTGGGCTGCCAGGACGAACCGCCCCCCCAGCAGCCAATAACCAGAGTGGCCACCCTGCCCCAGCACAGCAGATGCCCACCTGGCTGGCCGCAGCCTCTCACCTGCTTGGCATTGCCGACCCAGAAGGTGATGGAGTGGAAATGGATGAAGCGGCCTCTCAGGGGCTAAAGGGAAGGGGAAAACAGGGATGAGAGCCACTGCTGCAGCCTTTCCTGCAGCGTTGCTTGTCTCTGGAGCAGGGACAAGTGACGGCTGCGACCCTGCAAATGCCTGTCTTGTGAATGCATCTGAATTAACTGGGTGAAACCCCAGCTGCTGCCCCAAAATAGTGATTTTCCAAAGCGCTTTACAGTCAGGTGCTGCAGGATCCTGCTCTGAGGGGAGGAAGGTGCAAAACCCTGGCTCGCCTGGGGCTGCGTCGGTCCTGGTGTTCCCAGTGCTCCCCGCAAGCGGCCCCCAAAGTGCCAGGGCTGCCCAGGCACCGTGGCCAGGGCACGACACCCACCCACAAACATTGCTGCGTTAAAGATTAATTCTCCCTCCAAACACTCTTACACAACCTCCAGCGCTGGGACAAATCCCCCTTTGCTCTGTTCCCCACCGCTGTCCTGCCGGGGCTGGCTGGACCCAGGCAGGCTCCCACCCAGCCTGCGACATCGGGCACCCGGCCGCGATGTGCACTGGCAGCTTTGAGAGCACTTTATGGGGGGGAAAAAGGTGGCAAATAGGTGCAGCATTTGGAAATAAATGTTGCAACAAATGAGGATTCTGCTTCGGCATCGGGGTTGGCCAGGCAAAAGCCATTGTCTCCCATTTGTTGCTCTTCGCCCAAACCAGAAAGAAAAAGGAAACAAAAAAATTTCCATCATTAGTGGTGATTTACAACAAGGAACCATGTCCTGTGTGGCCCAGCCAGAGAGCAGTTTTACTTCTGATTTTACCAGGTAATCAAGGAGTAAGGAATGAATATTATTTGCATTAACACGGCTGATGGTTCACACCAGGCAATGGGGCAGGAACATGGACACGAAACGGCTCTTACCTTTTCTCCCTTGTCTGTGTAAGATGTCTAAAAGAGAGAATCAGAAAAGAGAGACGTTAGCCATTCAGGAAGGTACCTCAGCCCCCAGAGAGCTCAAATCCAAAGGTCAGTGCATGAGGAACAGCTTTTCTGCACGACTTCCAGCACAGTCACTGAAAAGTCTGAATTCAAGCAGAGATTAAACCCGGTAAAGCTCCCGAGACATGCTGCGCTGTCGAGCCCCGGCCATTTAATTTAATTCCCATCCGCTGCCCCTCACCATTTTTGTGACCTGGCGATGTGACAGCGGCAAAGAGAGTGAGAGTCCAGGAGGGCATTTAATATAGTGGTGGGACGGGGGAAGCTCCTCCTCGGCTCCACCTTCTCCCACCCTCAACCCGAAGCATTTGCAACCCAGGGATGTGTTTGGTCTGGGCTGGGAACTGCCAGCGTCATCCCGTGGGTGGCTTTCTGGGGCCATGTCACAGGGTCCTTTGAGTCGTGGCTGTGGCACAGCAGGGTTAAACATGGAGGTTGGTGAGCGTGTAAGTGTGCAAGCGTGCGAGGCTCTGCGGCGCGGGAGCCTGCTAACCCCACAGCAAAACCTCCCTGGCCCTGTGCATGCCGGGGCCGTGGTGGGGTGATGCAACCGCAGCAGCACATTCCCCCCAGCCCTCCCGCCTGCCCCTGGGGATGTTCACCCCTTCGTGCGGATGCGTCCTGTCCCGGCCAACGTTGAGCCAGGACAGTTTGGCTGCATGCAGAGTCCAGCTGTGTGTACGGTGTCTGGGTCTGGGGCCACACGGTGCCACCTTCAGCTCCGGTGAGCCCAGCGCTGCGGGGGTCCACAAAATGTGGGAGCAGCAGGAGGAGGGGGCGGGAGGCAGCCCTGCCATGGGGAAACACCAGTGCACAAACACCCCACGGCTGGGAGCGGTGGCAAGCCGGAGCCACCAGCGGGGCCAGGGAGGACGAGCACGGGGGGCTTGGGTGGGTGTCAGCGGCGCAGGGCTCTGGTGGTGGGGTTGCGTCCCCTCCTGCCACACACCCTGGGGACGCAACCCTGTGCTGGCGTGCACTGCCCCTGCAACCGCGCTGGGGCACAGGCTCGAGAGGGGCCGGCAGCAGGGACAGGGCCACCCCATGGCACCATCGCAGCTGTATAACCCTACGGCAGCGACACCGCTGTGCCACCGCACGTCCCCGTCACCGCTGTGTCACCCCACATCATTGCCACCGCCGTGTCACCCCAGGGCACCGCCACCACGGTACCACTCCCTGGCACCACCACGCCCGTGTCACCCCCGGCCCCGCCCCCGCGGCGCCGGCCCCGCCCC
>WAAD01023306.1:10768-38171 GCA_013389945.1 Fregata magnificens | reverse complement strand
ACATCATCTGTGAGCGGGGCTCCGCGGGGGGGCCCAGGGGGCGGGGGGCCGCTCCCCTCGGCTGTGCGGGGGGCCTGCCGGCCTCTGCTGCTGGGCGGACGTCCCTGTTAACGATGTGCAAGCCTTGAAGTAGCTTCAGTGCCGTATCGGTTCGCCTCTTCCTTGCAATTCTTCAAAAACTGAAAACGCGGGGTCGCTGCGAGTTTGTTCGTCCGTTATTTTGCCCTCCGCTCGTAGCCGATGCGGGTGGGCTTAGTCAGTAGGACTCTTGTCCACGCGTTGTGGCAGCGGCGTGGAAGTTCCGCGTCTGCTGCGGAGCCATTTGGGATTCGTGAAATACAGCGACGCGTTTTTGTGGTGTTTGTAGAATAAGCTTCGGGTAAGAACTAGCCTGGCATTTATTTCTTCCCAGGCTTACCCCGTGCCCTGTCTTTGGGGATGGCTTTTGCTCCACATACGTAACAGTATGTGACTTGATGGAAAAAAGACTTCAGGTGCTCCGTGATCTCTAGGTGATCGTGGGCCTCCGAGCCCTGCTTCCTCGCGCGTTTACCAAAATTTGTAGGGTGGTTTTCTCTGTGACTAAATTCTGCCGATAAACATCTGCCGGGCTGTGTGAGCAGGGCTGGCACAAGGACCCGGCAGATACACCAGCAGGAGGTTATTGCAAGCCCCAGCTGAGATCCAAGACACCCAGAATACCATTTTCTGCACAGTTGCGGAGGAGGGCGTGTGCTGAGAAAGAACCCTTAGATGTAACTCACTCCTGCTCCCTGTGTGCTGATGGTGTCACCCACAGGTTTGCAGAATGATCACAAGGCCCTGATGAAGCAGGTGGAGGAAGCTCTTCACCAGTTGCACGCCCGGGAGAAGGAGAAGCATGCCAAGGATGAGGCGGAGGCGTTGGCCGAGGCAATGAGCCAGAACCAGAGCCTGCCACAGGCTTTTGCCAAAGTGAACGCAGTGACTCCAGGATCTCCTGCGGGTGTCTCAGTAAGTTGGAGGGGTCTGACAGCTCGTGCGGAAGGCTTCTTCTGGACCCAGAGAGAAAACATAGCAGATGGCTTTCTCTGTCTCTTCTTAAGTGGGAATAAGTTGGGGGTTTGATTAGGGTTCCCCCCCTGCTCTTTTTTTTTCGTCACACTGGGATGTCCTGTGACTAGAGTAGTCATTGTACAGGGATGAGATGAGTACTCTTTTCTCAGCTGTGTTGTTGCACCACACAGCTCATACTAGGCCTCACTGACCATTCTAGTATCTTTCTTCCCATAAAATAGGATAGAAGAATGAGTACTTACTTCTTTCTAAGGACATGGAGAGGGTGTAATGTAGTTCAGTTGCCTGAATGGTGAGAAGAGTGGTGTCATAGCACGCCTCTCCCCATATGGCTGGGTAAAGGGTGATATCCTGTGGTATTACCTGTCTTTGGAGAAGGCAGATGCTCTTCTCTCTTCTATCTCTGTCTAGGGACTTCAGGTCGATGATGAGATTGTGGAGTTTGGTTCTGTCAACGTAAACAACTTCCAGAACCTGCAGAACATTGCCACAGTGGTGCAGCACAGCGAAGGGGTAAGGTCATTTCCATTGTAACTGCATTCTCTTGCCTGTCTCTGTTAGCCACAGCTTTTTCTATGGTACTCAGATCTCTGGGATCATCGTTTCCATGTCAGAAACAGTGTCAGATTCAGTCTGTGCTGTTGTAGCCTTGTTCTCTCACAGCGTTGAGCTAATTCCTGCTGGATAGAAGAGAGCTAAGAGGTGTGTGGTCTTTGCTGTGAGCATCATATTGTCTGTTCTCCCCTGGGGACTCCCTGCAGCAGCAGGCTGCATTGCTGTGCCACTGTTGTGGACTGGCCAGAGAAGCTGCCACAGCCACCAAGTGCTTTATGGTGGAAGTGAGAGATCTTCTGAAGATGTCTCCACACAAAACACTCTCTTCTTTGAGATCTAGCTGCAGGGATGGGAATGGGTGCCGCTGAAGAACAGCTCCCGTGGGCCTAATGTTCTTCTAGTGCTTCAGCAAAAGAAGGAAGAAGAGTTGACTTGGTGATGGAAAGTTGCCATCTTTTTTTTTTTTTTTTTTTTTTTTTTTTTCCCCCCTCCCTTTCAGAGACCCCTGAGTGTGACTGTGATCCGCAGCGGCAAAAAAGTGCATGTGGGGCTGACTCCAAAGCGCTGGGCCGGGAAGGGCCTCCTGGGGTAAGCTGCTATTTCGTGTACTAGAACGGATGAGGCTTTCACCCAGCTCAGAGCACGTTTCCTGCAGCAGGCCCAGCTCTGTGCTTTGCTCTCAGTGTGTGTTGCAGCCCACTCTGATGGACTTCACTGGTGGGTACCAGCTGAGAGCTGGAGGCTGACAGTTTTGCACAGTGATATGGGGAGGTGAGCTGTATCAATCATGAGGACAGGGAGGAAGATCTCAGTGGCTAGGTTGTCTGGTAGAGGAAGCCAATGGAGGAGGGTTGTGTGGGTCTCATTCATGCCATGTCATATCTTCTATGCCTGTTTGAGAACCGAGACTTTAATGTTTCCTTCTACCCTCTTCTTTTTCAGCTGCAATATCATTCCCTTGCAAAGATGACCATTGCTTGGAAAACAATAAAGCTGAAGTTTGTGCCTGCTTTCTGGGCTCTGATCTGGTTTGAAAACTTTCCTACATGTTTTTGCTGAAACAAATGTTTCAGAGGCTGTGACCTCTAGGTGCCTGACTCACAGAGAGTGAAGAGGTTCTGATAGAGCAGGGCCTGCGGGCAATTCAGAACTGCACTGGTTCATCAGGAGTAGCTTGCAGAGCTGCAAGATGTGGTTTCTCATCTCCTACACCTTGTATCAGTTTGGAATGAGGCTATAGAGAGACCCAAACTTCACTTGATACAGGCTCTAGAGAGCATGAAGTGCTCTTACTTGGTGATAACAGAGCATTCCTTTTTTTTTCTTTTTTTTCTTCCCCTGTAGAATTCCTCACTGAACATCTTGTAATATATGGTAAAAAGTCCCAGAGCACTTTTTGGTGTCTTTAATAGCAGATCACAGTCAAGAAATGTGCACATTTGGTACTTTATCTTCCCCATGTTACCACAACTTTTGAAGTCACTAAACGTGATGAAAGAATCTTTGGAATGCCTAATTATTTTAAGTTAATGAGATAAGGAATAGGGGTTATAATTCTACTTTGATTTACGTTTAGTAGTTCATATAGTCGTGATAAAAGTACTCCTAAAAACTCCAGGTTTTTTTTTTTTATTTGTTTATTTGTGGTAGTTGGTTTTAGGGTCTGTAAACTCTTCGAGGGGATTTTGGGGATGGTCAGCTTGTTGTAAGCTTGTTTTCACTTGAACTTCAAAATACTCTCCCAAAACAATAAAACTGAGTAACGCCTCTCTCCATTCTTGTAGAAGTTATTATTTTGGGCAATAATTGTGGGCCAAGTTGGGTGGGTTAAATGCAGACCTGCACAGACACAAAAGCATGACCCCCTGACCTTCCAGAGCCGGAGCCCAGGTAAGGTGCAAGTCTTTCATTAGTGCTTCGTAGGCCGGCCAAGACATCACACGTAATGAGAAATTTTGTTATAAAGGTTAATAACCAGACCTGAAATAGACTGAAAAAGAGGACTAAAACCTTCACTTTTAAATCATTCATCCAGGGCTCTGTGTTAAATTGAGTAAGTTTACCCTTTTGATATTTCAAGTGTTTGAGTTTCAGCATACAGTCCAACAGAGCAGATTCTCACTGAAATGGTAAAGCTTCAAAGCAAAGGTCCTTGCTCGGTGATTCCTGCAGGCTTCATGGTGCTACGGAGGAAGCGTTACTGCAGCAGCCCATGGCAGTGTTCCTTGGATAATATTGTATCTAGATAATCCCCATGAAATGCAGTCTCACCCTGGTCTTTCAAGTAATTTTAAAAGGGCTGAAACATGGCACTGTTTTGCTCCATCTCTTTTCTTGAAGAATAACTGAGAATGGGAGGTGTTTTGGGACCCTCTGTCACATGTGCATCCTGCCCTACTTTACCAGAGCAGTTCTGAGGCTAAGCCTGCACTGCTAACCTTCACCAGGTGCTATGACCCACAAAGGCCACTGCATCTCCTAAATCCCACTGGAAAGCAGCGTGACGTCCCTGTCTGTAGTTACAAGGCAAGTACCCCTGTGGGGTTGGTTCTGTAGGAGGGCTGAGTCTCTGCATAGGACCACAGTGTCAAAAGACTTGCATAAGCCAGGGATTTTTAAATGCACGTTGTATCAGGTTTGGGAGCCTTGTTTTTTGCAAAAGGGGTTTTCATATTTGTAGGTGCTGCTGCAGTTTCTAAACAGGTGACTGTCCGCAAGCTGCCCCTATCTTCTGTCCCTATAAAATGGAATGTAGGTGTAAGTACGTGGATAAATTGGGTATCAGTTGGCAGCTGAAATATCAGGCTGTCAAGGGGCTGGCCTTGGCCATGTGTACTTGGCATATGTGTCCCGGTATCTGAGCTGTGGCTAGCTTTTACCTGAGCTGCAGATGAATCTGGGTCTAGATACTGGTCCAGGAGAAGAAAAGCTCACGGGACACATCCTTCCAGGCTTTTGCATTTGTGCCTCCCGGGATGAAATGATCTAGAAAATCCCAGCTTTCTGTACCACTCTTGAAATGAGGTTAGGGGGTCAATCCGGTCCTGTCAGCCAGGTAATTTCTGCTCTCGGGGAGCTCATATGCCTTTCAGCGTGGAGGGTGTGTGCACGCTTCAGAGGGCTTTCAGCTCTGCGAGGCTTTTGTAGAAGTGCGTCCCCTAACCCTATGACCTAACTGCTGCGTCCCCAGCCCTCCGGTTGTGTGTCCTGACTAGAATGGGTTGAATGATGCCAACAAGTGTAATTAACACAGATTATGTTGCAAAACCTGCTGTGGATAGGTAAGGTTTGAGCTTCTTCCTTAGACCACGCTCAAACCTCTGCTGTAGGACCAGAGCAGAAGAGGAGCTGCTCTTAGTCGGAATAAACAGGATTTTCATGCTGGAGAGCAGAGATGACTCCCTGTATCCTATACGATCAGGGAACGTGGACTGGATGCTGCCGGGTGGGAAGAAAAGCACTGTCCATGTCTGAACAAGCTTGACGTGCAGGTGCTGATGCACTGAACAAGGCTGCCTTCTTGCACCTAGCAGAGATGGGGCTTAAGGACCAAATCCCTGCTCCTGAAGCCACAAAACTGCCTCCGTTTGAAACAGCAGGTTGTGCCACAGATGAGGAGTTGAGAGCAGCCGCGTTTTGACGACCCGCCTCTGTGCGGCAGCCTCTTCAGGTCGAGGAGATAATGTGAGCTGATAACAAAACTCCTTTCCTCTCCCAGCAGGGTAGAAGGCTCTTGCTGAGCAGAAGGAAAAACAAATTAGATTTAGAAATTGTTATTATTTGAGCTTAACAGCAAGGCTGAAGTCAACAGTTGGGAGCGCTTAGAGCTGATTATCTGTGGTGGTGAAGGCGATAGCTTGGAGTGATCGCTGGGAATGGGGTCCCCTTGCAAGTGCCATCCTGGCAGAGAGGTGGGGATGGCGGGGGCACCTGGCAGTGGTTGGAGGCTGATTTTTCTCACTTCGACTCTGCTTGTCCTGCTCAGGAGTGCCAAGGGAGCAGAAGCTGCCTACAACCCCCTGGGGGGGGGGCATCGGGTAAAGATGCCTCATCCTGTTCCCAGGGCAGGGCGAGGGTTTGGTACCAAAGGGGTCTGGAGATGCCAAGAGGGGCTTTGTCACAGCCACGAGCAGGATTTAGGCTTGGGCAGGGCAAAGGGCTGAACGTCCCCCAACGCCACCAGGTTCCTGCTTTGGGCAGGGGGACAGTGCTGCCTCTCCATGGCAGCTGGTGGGGATGAGGAGGGTCCCCCCTTCTCTCCCTGTACAGCCCCCCTCTCTCCCTGGTGCTTTCTGGGCTGTCGCTGGTGGCGGCTGGTGCAGCCGTTGGTGCAGCCGTTGCAGCCGTTGCCTGGGAACGGCAGTCAGATGCAAACAGAAGCGGGGACCGGTGTGACGGTGAGCGGTGGGGTCCCCAGGGGGGGTCCCTTGGGGCAGCGGGAGCACGGGACAGTTGGGGAGGCCCCAAGGCCTGGTGGGGGGGGTCGGGAACAGCTCTGTGGTGACCCCAGTGAGACTTGTGGGGCTGCAGCCATCCCTGAGCACCCGTCCTGCCTGCCAGGGCCCCCCTCCCACTCCTGTGGAAACTTTCTGTGCAGAAGATTTCGGTGTTGGCTCAAATCCAGACCTGCGGAGCCGGAGAAGAACCAGCTGCTGCCCAGGAATAGCCCTGCTGCTGACGGTGACGGTGACAAAACCCCATCTGAGGGGAAATGTCTGTGCCCAGCATGGTGTGCAGGCAGATGGGGAGGGAGCCTGATCGCAGCTGAAGTAACCGGGGCTGTGCTGGGCTTGCTTGTGCTCAACGGGAGCATTACTGGAGCTGAAAAGGGGCTCTGGGACCCGTTTCCCAGCTTCACAGGTGCCCTTTCCTCCGGCTGTGCCAAATTCCAGGTCATTGTGCAGCCAAACCCGGGGAGGGGGAGTATTTCAGAGCATCTCCACGCCCCAGCATCCTGGAAGGAGGGTGAAGGTGACGCTGGATGGGTCATGTGAAGTTACAGCAGAGGAGCCAACTGGGAGAACAGGAGTAAGCAGCAAGCCCATGGAGACATCCCAGGACAGACAGACAGCTCAGGAGATGGCCGTGCTGCCTGAGCAGGTGAGGGCAGCACCACCGCAAGCCTTGCCTGACACAGGGTCTGCGGGCAGGTCCTGATGGAAGCAGAGCCCCCGGCTCCAGGACCAGGGCATAGTGTCTCCCAGACGTGGTTTCTCCTGAGATGTCCCCGGGGAGGTGGAGCAGGGACCCTGCCAGGGGGGCTCGGCAGACGCAGCACCTCTGCGTAGTCTCAGTCCAGCCATCAATATCTGCTGAGCACTTGAGCTGCCTGAGAGTTACATGAGCAGGAGGGAACCTCATCCCTGCGCTGAACGAAATGTTATCTTACCTCCCTTGGAAACAGAAACGGTGTCCAAACAAGGTTTATACCTTGCATGAGAGATTGCTATAGGCAATCAAATAGCCCCATGGGGAGAGGCAAAAGCTGATGCGGATCCCAAGAACAAGATTAAGTGGCCAGTGCTCAGACTGGGGAAAGCCTGTCCGAGGGCTGGTGTAAGCTCTGACACCCCAGGGCTATTTAATACATTCATTAACAGGCTGAGAGGGGCTGAGGAAGGTGGTGGTGAGATTTTTACCCTCGCTTTCCATCTGCTTGCCAGGCAGCATGGTGAGAGTCGCTGGCAGTAGAGCTGGGATTGCTGCAGAGCCCTTTGCAGCTATCTCAGCCCCAGCCCCAGGACCAGATTCCCCTGGTTTTAACCTCAATTTGCCATCACTACCTCTCCAGCCTGCGACCATGTGCCCTGTTGCAGCAATCAATAAGGGGGAGGGGGGGAATAGTCAGGGGATGGACAGCAAAAAGGCCAGACTTTTTGCCTTCAAAGGACCTATAGGTTAGTTCTGGAGGAGAAACTTGGGCGTCTTAGCCCAGGTGATAGGAGCTGCCTGGAAGAGGTGCTGGTGTGAGACATGGGGTGCTGTGGAGGTGCAAAGAGGGCAAGACTAGATGTGCAGAAAGAGAAGCAGCAACTGGTGGGAAACTTTTCCCTGGTAGAAAACCATAGGCAGTTCAGAAGCAACAGAGTACTCTGATATTGGTGCCTGCCCTGAAAGTGATGTAGGTTGGATCTGAGACATGCTGGGCTGTGTTCCCACTGGCTGCAGACCAGCCCAGGAGCAAGCGCACACCGAAACCTCTCTCCTTTTCCAAGGACCCCCTCGTTGCTGCCAAGGAGAAGGAAGGAGCACCGGAGGGTGCTGGAGCAGATGCACTGTTGGGTCCTCTGTGGTCTCCTTCAGGGATGGGGATCCGAGGCACCCTGCCCAGCACCTGGGCTGGGAGGCAACACACAACCACCTTGAGGACTGCCCTGAGAGAAGACACTGCTGGGACAACACACCTGGAGGGTCCTGGACCCCCTGGACCACCCCCAGCACTGCCTGAGCCCAAGGCGGCCATTTCCAGCCCTCGTTCAGGCTGCAGGGAGCAGGAAACACAGCAGAGGAGCAGGGAGGATGATGGGTGTGATGGCTCTGCCAGCTTGGTGTGGGCGGCCACACCGGGGATGCTCTTCCAGGAGGACAAGCAGACCAGACTTCACACCCTCGTGAGTATCAGCAGGCTTGGTGCCACCATGATGGTCCACACAGCACCCGACACTCCTGCTCAGCTCTCTCCCATCACCCCAGAGGCGCTTTGTGGCTTTTTTGTCCCAGCTGCCAAGCGCCAGGGACAGAAGCTCTGCCTCTTCCCTGCAGAGCCTGTCCTGGGTGTTGGGCTACAACAGCAGCCTGGCCGTGCACAGCCTGATGGACAGGGAGGACCAGGTGCTTCTGTACGTCTCCTCCCATACGGTGGTCATCCACGACATCCTGGGGAACAGGCAGTACCACCTCCAGGTCTGGCATGCAGCCTGAGCGCCTCCCTCCTCCTCCTCATCCCCTTCTCCTGAACTGTCTCCCTCTGTCTCTTTTCCTAGTGCTTAGGGGTCACCTATAACTGAATCAAGGAGCAGCCCATGCAAAGGAGTGCATCGTTTTGCTCACATGCCTCTTGCAATTCCCAACACATGTTGGTGGAAGGCGCTTTGTGTTGGATTGCAGCCGTGACCGCAAGCGGCACGTGCAGCATGGACCCCTCCCCTCCGCTGCTTCTTGGCTCAGGGAGCCGCAGCCGGCACAAGGCACAGGGACAGGGTGACGGGCTCAGAAGAGCCTGTGAAAAATGGGATGCAAAAGTTGGCCTGGAAGGATGAGAGTGGAGGACACTTGGGAGAGGAGACAAGGGGACCTCATGAGCAAAGCAGTTTGAGGAATGCTTTAAATAATCACCCAGCCTGGAGCCTCTGCGGCACTTTGCTGTGTCTCTTTCCCCAGGGCCACGCAAATGTCATTTCTTGCCTGTGTGTGAGCGAAGACAGGCGCTGGATTGCAACTGCTGACCGAGGGCCAGATGCTCTGATCATCGTGTGGGACTCCTTCTCCGGGTAAGCTCCCAGGAACCTCCTCTTTGGAAATCTCCTGTGTCCAGTAGATTGCTTAGGACTGACTCCAGCCTCAGCTGAGAGTGAAATGGGAGAAATGCGGGGATGGGGTAAAGCAGCAAAGGAGCCAAAACCAAACTGAGTGCTTCATCATCCTTGTATCACCCAAACCCACGGGACACTGAGATGGGGCTGAGCTCTCCCAGACTAAGTACATCATGTCTCCAAGCTGTAGTATTTTCTTAAAAGATCACTGGTGAGTTGTTCCCCAGTGCCATTTACTTGGGAGGAAGAGATGGAGAGGATGTTGAGCATCAGCCGCGGTGCTGGCTGCTCCCATGGCAGCACTGGTGTTTGCAGACTCCCTCCCTGCCACGCAGACTGGGCTGGGCTATGCCACAGATTTTGCCAAGCCTTGAACCTGCTGTGCTGCTGTGAGCGACCACGAGGACTTTGCTCTGTAGGATACCTGTGCGCACCATCTTTGAGAGTCATCCAGAGGATGGGGTCAGTGCTATCGCTATTTCCCAGGATGCGAAGTATTTGGCAACCATTAGTGCTGGTACAGTGCAGGTGAAGAAAATATCTCCTCTTCTGTAGCTTTGCGGGACAGATGCCTGGAAGTTTTTCCCAGTGCAGCCAAGGGGAGGGGGGGATTCAGATGGCGAGAGCAGAAGAGAGGTGGAGCAGGTTTGCAGAGTCATGCCTTGTTTTTGCTGAGGCATTGGAAGACAGACCTGGATTTCATTAAAGGGAATGCTGTGGAGTTGAGAAAACGGATCTTAAGTTGGGATAAAAGCTTCTGACTCCAATGCACTTCCACTGAAGCAATTTCTAGCATTATTTCCTGAAATTAAGCTCTCTGCTGCCAGGCCATGCTGGGTTTATCCTGCTCCAGTCTTTTATGCCCCACTATCCCCTGCCACTGGAGGGAATGGGGTTCGCCTTGTTCCCCCAAGCTCCCAGAAAGCCACAAACGTCCCTTGGTTTTCCCTTCTCTGCCAGAGAGTTTGTGTTTGGGAGTGGACTTCGCCCACAGAGCAATCCGTGTGCAGTACAGAGCTGAGGCCTGAGTTTGGGTATCAGGTGAGTGACCATGGCTGAGGGGTGCAGAGGAGCGTGACCGGGCCAGACTGGGCAGCCCCCTCTTCACCTGCTCCCTCCTGCACCCCCGTGCCCCCATCCAGTACGGGGCTGCTGGTAGATGGTGGCTGGCGGTGGGAGGCAGGATCACACCCTGTCCCTGCTGCACCCCAAGGCAGCGGAGCATCTTGGGGCCATTATCGCGGCTCCTCTGCTGCCCGACAGCCATGGGACGTGGACGGGACCCTGGTGGGATGTCCTCCACCGCAGCCCTGGCACTGGCCAGGGCTCATGGCAGGAAAAGCCCACAGCCCTGCTGGTTTGTCCCCGCTTGCAGAGGAGAGAGCACAGCTCCAGTGTTTCACAGGGAATTTGGCCTCTGTTTTCAGTTCAGTGGAGGTGGTGAAGTGGGCTTTGGATAAAAGCAGATGTTTTGCATGAAAGAATAAACAGAAAGCATTGCTTGGCTTGGTGTTTATGCGATTCTCACCTTTTAATTTCAGGATTATGTAATTTTTAACCCTCGGAATCCCTACGAGTTTGTCAGTAACAGCAAAACCCAGGTGATATTTTACCTGTGGGTAAGTAGGGATATGGGAAGTTGTATTTCTGGTGCCAGATGCACTCCCAGAGGGTCGGGAGGCAGCGTGGGGGGCTGCACATTAGTGAAGCAGCATGGGCTGCGGGGCCAGATGTCTGCCCACGACCGGGGTCGCACTTTGCTTTGCAGATCTACCCCTGCCCTCGCCCCCCTCGTCCCTCCCCACTCCCTGCCCTTGCTAGACACGAAGGTGGTCTGGGCAGAGCATAACTCTCTCTCTGCTCCTGCGCTGGGTCGGTCCCAGCCGTGGCAGCGATGCTCTCCACCTCTCCACCTGTGCTTTCCTGTGGGCCCTTTTTCTTCCTTGTGCTGGTCAGCAGCTTTTGGGAGAGGAGCTGGTGGAGGGAGAGGGTGTTTTGTGCTCTCTGGAAGGTCTTCAAGCCTTTCTGCCCCAGGAGCCCTGCTTTGGTCACCACGGTGTGGGGTCAGTGCCCAGACGATGGGGAAGGGACACGCTGGCACTGCAGAGCACAGTTACAAAACACTTGTCCTGGACGTTTTCTCTGCTTTCCCCAGGGCAATGCCGGTTTGCAGTATGGTGCGCCACTCCTGAGCAGCCAGGTGAGCACGGGGAGAAACACAGCATGTCACCCTCTTGGCTTTCCTCCTGGCAGCAGCACTGTCCCTTCCCATCCCCTTAAGCAAAACCAGTGGCTGCGTCCCCATCCTGTCCCCCTTGGTCTCCTGAAGGGACAAGCCAGGATTGCCTGAGCTGAGGTCAAGAGAGGCTCTCTCTCCCAGAGATGCCCCACTGCATCTTCTCCTGGGGCTCTTGCCTCTGATGGTCCTGCCATGGGACAGGGAGGGAATGTCACATGGAGGGACCAAGCAGGAACATCTCTGCTTGAGGAGGGAAGAGCCAGAACGCAGGACGAATGCACAGCCTCGCCGCTCTCTTTGCAGACCTTCAACAGCGTGGTGGGACACTTCAGCCAGTCGGTTTTTCATTTTAACAACTCGCAAGCTCTGACGGGCACCTCAGCTGGGAAGCTGGTGGTGTGGGACGCGGTCAGTCCCCGCACCGCCTCCATGGAACTGCGGGTCAGGCCGCACAGCATGATGGCCACCAAACTGGTGCCTATGCAGAAGGACAGCCTTACCGTGCTGATGGTGTTTGAGAGGTAATGGGACGGCAGTTTTCAGTAGCCGTAGGTACAGTCCTTAGACATTTCAGCCACAGAAATAATGGTGATGAGCTACGGCCAAGTGTTGCAGTTTTAAGTCACTTGGCAGCATGCAAGGACCAGACAAATTCATGCAGGAAAGTGCTGCTGATTTATGAGACATTGCTCCGGCTTTTTTCAGCAATTAATTTGGCTGAGGAAAAAAAAAAAAGGTTGAAAACTCCTGACAACCTGATTCTAGCTCTGCTGGGTTAGCTCAGACGCAGGGTTGGCCATGGTCACAGAGGATCGTGGATGAGTCTTGCTCAGCCTCCTGGCCTTTACCGGCAGAGGGAGCAGACAGCCACCAAACGCCTTGACAACCTTGGGAACAGGGCAGGGGACACTGCAGGGTCACAGCAGAGCCTGGTGGTTTCTGCACAGCCCTGGGCTTTCCCTCTGCACATCTGTACAGGGCTCTTCTCATGCACTTGTGCAGAGAAAAGGGGAAGAGATTTGCTTCTGCCCAAGGATGCTATCCAAGAAATATTTGGGAGTTCTCAATCAGTGTGTTGATTAAAAGCTTCCCCTTCCTTGCAGCTGCATAGTAACAGGTGATGTGAAAGGTCAGGTTAAATTCTACAACGGAGAGCTGCAGCTCCTCGCCTGCTACAGCCACAGCAAAGTGGGTCCCATTCGGTCTATCTCCTTCTCCAAAACTCCTCCTGATCCTCCTGGTGCCTCCCCAGCCTGCTCCACCTCCTGCACCACCAGCAGCCAGCCCTTTGTTGCCAGGTGAGTGCCCCTTTATAAACCCAGGTCTTCTGCATTTGCCTTGCAGCTTGAAAGCTGGGGAGATGGTCAGCTGAAAGCTGCCCCATTGGCTTCTGCTTTGGCTAGAGCAGGTTTCAACCCTGTACCCAGGCTTCTGGGCAGTACAGGGACAGGAAGGCAGGACAGGGAGGGAACGTGCCCCTTTATTCCCATTCTCCGCAGATTTTCATTTTGGATATTTGTCCCACCTGCCCGCCAGAGAGAAGCAGGACGGTGTCTCCTGGGCAGCCCCTCTCTGCCTGCAGCCCCCAGGCATCCCCCAGTGGCTGCCAAAACCCAGGTGGGCTCCAGCACATGCTAAATTCTGAATTTGATGTGATGCCTTGGCGCAGATGAGAGAAGCATTAACGCAGGCACGGGGATGATCAGCTGGTCCTGGGGTGCGCAGCTCCTCTGTCACGTACCCAGCACACCAGGCAGTGCTAATGCCGAGCCTCCAGCTCCCGCCGGGCCCCTTAATCCCCCGCCTTAAACCCCTCCCGTGGATGGCTATTTCCAGTTAGATTTTATCATGGCTGGGCAAGCTAATTGGGGCAGTGGCAGTGCAAAGACTGCCCCACCAGCGATAGCACCAGTGCTGTGTTGCATCACATGGACTCAGGAGCTTGGGACAGCCCCAGCCTGGTTGCCGGCCCCTCTCTGCCCCTCTGCGTGACGTAGCTGTGTCTGAGGATTTATAGGAAGTCTGCAGGCCAGATGAAGCTGTTCTGTGGCTCAATCCAGCCTGCAAACCACATGTCTGTCACTCCTGTTAAGGCTGTCGTGGCAACGTCTGTCCTTAGCCGCACGTGTTTTCCAAAGAGCCGTATGGGACAGATTCCTCTCCAGCCTGGAGCAGCGCCCTGGGGAATGGTTCGGTTTTTCCTGCCGGTCTCAGTTGTCTCTTCCCTCTTCCTGGGTTGCTGCTGCTGCAAGTCCTGCCGCTTGCAGCTGCTCTGGGCAGCACAAAAGGCAGAAAACCAAAGGGGAAGCCTTGAGCCTGCCCGTCTCACCAGCCTGGTGCGATCGGGTATGGCTGAAAAGCCCAGCTAAGGCACGCAAGAGGCACAGCATCCTTCAGTGCCCTGGCCAGATGTGCATAAACTGGTGGCTATCATAGGCCAGCTAGCAAAAGAGGCTGCTGTTTCCCCACTCGTGCTGCCCATGTGATGCAGCCATGCACACCTGTCTTAGATCTCTGTGTGGTCCTCTCTTGATCCTCTGCTCTCAGTCCAGACTCTCAGTCCTCAGGTGGACTGACAATTATATGTATTTGTTCTGTAATGTGCATAATTATTCAGACGTCTGCTTTACACATCACCAATTATGCAGCTGGACTCTCTTAGCTGCGTTACGGTCGGCATGGCTGAGCGAACAGACAGGCAGCCGCTCTGTCTGCAGTGCGGGTCTGAAACTGTCCTCTGACCTTGTCCGTGGTGGCGCGGTCAACATGGAGCCACTGACAATGGTGGCATGGAGACATGTGAAAAGACTATTCAGAGTATCTTCAATCACTCATTTGTCCATCTCACACACCAGTGACTTGCAAACGGCAAAAGCTACGCAGATGTCATTCATCTTCTGGCTTGCCTACCCAAGCAGAAAATGGAACTGGCTCCAGTGTTTTCCCGTGGAGATTTACCAGATCATGAATACGAAGTGCCACCTGCCTTCCAGGTCAAGAAGTGTTTGCATATTGCATATCGCAAAATATAAGTGATCATCCAACTAAGTTGCCAAAAAGAGACTAATGTGTAATACGGCTTGGAGGGACATGAGCCAGCCAGTCTGATTCATCAAATTCTGTTTCTCTCACACTAAACAGGAACTTTATCCTTTCAACCTCTGACGCAACCATGCTCCGTGTTGCAACAGACAGGACAAACTTTGAAAAAGTCATGGAAGAGGCGAAGAAAGCTGTGAATGCCATTGCCTGTCACCCCCGGCAGGCACTCGTTGCTGTGGGGAGTCACTGTGGGCTGCTGAAGGTGTGGGACTACCAGCAGACCAAGTACCTTGTTAGTAGGATATTCACCGAGGCTGGCATCCAGTGCTTGTCCTATGACCCTGAAGGTATCCTGGTCTCATGACCTCCCCATGTGCTGAGCACTGGGCTTCCTGGGAGCAGCGATCATGTCATGAGAGTTTTCTCGTGTGCTTTCCAGGTTATTTTCTGGCCGCTGGTTTTACTGATGGAAGTGTTTACATCCTCGATGCCATTTCCCTTCAGTCCAGCTGCAAAGAGTTCAAGTTCTCGCATGGTCCCGTGACTCATATTAGCTTCTCTCATGATTCGGAGTACCTTGCAACTGCTGTAAGCTTGTTTTTTCCTCTCAGTGATTTACGTGCGCTGCTCATGGCACAGCTTTGGGTGGGACCGGGAATTGCCGGCCATCCTGCGAGGCGTGGCAGAGCGAGCGGTGCGGAGGGCTGTCCCTCCCCAGGGGCTTCATGACTCTGAAATGCTTTTCCTGGCTTGAAGAGTCACTCTGTAAAAACGTCACCAGTCATAGTCGCTCCACAGACCTGCTGCTGGCAGCGTCCCATCGCTAACTTTAGTGACAAGCCTTAGCTCTGCATCCATCTGTAGAAAGGGCTGGAGTGGGGATTTCCTCCTGGCTGGTGCACCGCGAGGGGGGTTGCTCCCTTGGTCCCATGTCTCAGTGCAGAAGTGTTGAGGCAGTGTTGAAGCAGTTTGGCACAGAGGTTGTAGCAACTGCTGATGATCTGTACAAAGAAAAAGACTCCCCCTTCATGCATGGATGCCAGGGCACAGCAGTAGGAAGCATCTTCCTTGTGATTTCTGGGGAGTCACTGAACTCGATTTACTGCCCCTCTGCTGTGAGAGCATGGAGGGGAATGGCCTCCAGCCACCTAGGATGCTCCAGCCAGGCTGAGGACCGCTGCAGTGATACCCTTGGGAGCAGCTGCCCAAACCTGTCTGACCCAGTGCTTTATCCTGGCTGTGACTCTAACCCTCCTGCCAGGACTCACAAAACTGGAAGGGCCGAGCTAAGCCCAGAGGGGACACATAGAGCTGCCTGCTGCCAGCCAGGGGACGTGCATGGGATCGTGGCTCATTGACCTCTGCGTTCTCATTCCAGGATGAGAAATACTCAGTGACCGTTTACAAGAGAGCCCTGCAAAACGGGAGCAGATGCTGGGAACACCTAGCAGGGCTGCGCTCCCACTACAAACCCATCCGGAGCATCCTCTTTGGGGTCCAGTTAGACAGCAACGAGCCCAGGCTCCTGAGCCTTGGGGAGGACCGGCAGCTGGTAAGTCAATGTGAAAGTTTAAAAGGCAGTGGAGCTTTGCTGTTAAAGTGGACAAGAGCATCAACGGAGACTCAGTCTTTGGTTCTGCAACTCCTAACCTCTCCCCACCAATTCCATTGCAGGGGGTTGTTTGTCAGCCTGGTCTCAGGGCAGGTCTGCAACAGATGCTAGATCTAGTTAATCCGCAAGGTCCAGGGTGCTGGCAGACCACAGGGGAGTTGCTGTGTTTCCTTTTCTTCCCTCCAGGTTGAATATGACCTGAACAGCAGCAGCAAGGACCACCTGGTGGTCTTGCACAGGGACCGGGTAGAGCAGGCTGCTGTGCCCCTGTGCTTGGCCTGGTACCCACAGCTCAGCACTGAGTCCTTTATCCTCACTGCCAACAACTGCTACAAAATGAAGCTCTACAACACGACGACCAAAATGTGCAGGTAGAGGAGAGGTTCAGGCCTACCACTGCCGGGGAGCCCCATCCTGACTCTATGTTCTCCTCTGTCTAATGTCCGCCCTTCTCCCACCCATGAGCACGTGTTTGCCCATCTGTGATGCAGATCTTGGGATGACTCTAGGCCCCCCAGGTTGCTCCATCCTTGCATCCACTCTGCTGTTCACTAATGTGTCATCTAGTAAGGTTGTGGCTGCAGGTGGGTCTCAGTCTGCCCAGCACGTTGGACTTGAGGTGCAGCAGTTGGACATCAGATAGAGACACGAGCCCACATGAGCAAAGTACAAGGACTGAATGATCCCTGAGCACTAAATTCCTCTCTTAGCCCCAGTGTGGTCTCTTCTAGCCAAGGACCCTGTCCTATCCTGTCCTCTCAGCCAGTAGCACAAGGCCTTTGCACCCACCACACCTCCCCGTATCTACACATCCTTGTGCATAGCAGCCGTTCAGAGAGGGAAAAGGTTTTGTGAGCCCTAGAATGAGTGAAAATATTGTTTGCCTTTAGAAAGACCCTTTTGGGACCAACCTATGGCTCCCCGTTGGAGAAGATACAAATCCTCCCAACAGCAAACACTACGGACCCCCAGAAATGGTATCTGGCATACATTACGAAGGACAAGGTATGGAGCCCCATCCGCCCCAGCTATACAAGAGCCCCGACTTGTAGAGGTGGTGATCCCTGGGGGAATTTCACTGCAGATAAAACCATGCATAGGCTGGTCCTGCCCGAGAGCTGAGTGAGCTCCCAGGAGGAGGATGCAGCGCTGCCCTGGCATGCAGCCCTCCCGTGGGACCCCCAGCCTTCCCAGGCCCCCTCTTTCCTTACAGGTGGGCTTGCAGATTTTGCCTGTTGATGGCAACCCCCACAAGTCCTCAGCTTTCATTTGCCACCCGGATGGTGTCTCTGACCTTGCCAGCTCCTACGACGGATGCTACATCTTTACAGCAGGGGGGGAAGATTGCACTGTTATGAAATGGGAGGTCAACCTAAAGTGAGTACCGCAGGAAGGAGGAGGGAGTCTTGTTACGGCTTTCCACAGCTGCTTGGCCAACACAGCTGAAGCAAATGTTCCCCAGCATTTACACTGGGAATGGTGCTTTTGTCCTAAAAGGTCTCTGTTTGTGTCCAGAGGAGTTAAAGCCAGGTCTCCCAGCTATTTCTGTACTTATCCCGGTGTATCGGGCAGTGCTGCACCGATGGGGCAATGCAGCAGGGTGCTGCACAGGAGCGTTTCTTTGCAGGGCTCTCTCGAGCATGGGTCCTTTTGGGGCAGGCGACCAACCCTGCAGCTTCACTCTCCTTCCACAACACCGTGCCCAAGACTAGGCCAACAAACCGCAGCTGGCAAGGGGGGTCACAGGGTAGAAGACAGGTCCCAGCACTCATGTGAGCAGGAGACCCACCGCTTGCTACGAGGAGTGTGAGTCGAGGCTGGCAGCGTCTCTGGACACCTGGCCTGAGACCAGGTTTATTAATAGTGGAACCTCATGCTCTACAATCACACAGGCTCTCCGAAAGCCCTAGCTCAGCACCTACAGATGGCTTAGCATGGTGGGCATGTGCCATGCTGGGGATGGTTGCATGGCAGTGGGGTCAGCCTAGATTGCAATGACCTGTTAGGCCCCGAGGAGCTATGTGGGGCAGCTGAAACAGGAGGGACATACTTGGGGGGGGGGGGGCTGTTGCTCCCTTCCACGTGATGTAGCCGTATAGTCCATAGGGGGGACTAAACCAGCAGACCTTGTAGGCGGTGGCCATAGCACCTATACAATACTCCGGTTTGGGAATCGGTACCCAAATGGTCAGAAGTTGAGCAGAGGATTTTCTGGTCCTTGTGAGGGTCTGGCCAGTGTGATGAGGGATTGTTGGCGTTAGGCAGGGGATCAGAGGAGCGGCATTGACTGCAAGAGGAGAATATGGGGCGGCTGCTGATACAAAAGTGTCTGCTCTCCAAATGGGATAGGCCAGCATTTGCTAAGAAATCCCCCCTGCATTTGAAGACTGGATTTAGGACAAGCCACCTTAATACTATAAAGATTTGCTTACATGAGTAAATGGACTGCAGTAAATGGGGTGGCTGGAAAAGCAAAGGCTGCTTTTGCAAACGATGATTTCCAGGCTCTGGCCTGGAGCATCAGTGATAAACTCTGCCAGGTTTCTTCCGGCTTTCTCTGGAAGTGTGCAATTTCCCTCTGCCAGCTCCCTTGGGCAGCGGTGCCAGACTCGTGCTCCCACGTGGCAGGCGGGTAACACGGCAAAGGCAGGATATATATTTTGGTTTCTTTGCACGTCAAGGACCAAAGCTGCTCACTGCAATGCACGTGCAGGGCAGAGAGGGCTCTCCCCTCGCGAGCGTGGCTGCAGATGCCTGGTAGATACACGTGTACATCGGAAGGGAGCAGGCAGCTGCAAATGAACTGAAAACTGCCAGGCCAGCGTGGAGCAACTTCACACTTCAAGGACTGGAAAGGGAACTTAGCCCATGTCGGAGCTAGAAAAGACAGATAGCGTGGCATGTTCCCTGTTGGTCTGTGCCTGGATTTTTTTATCCTGCATGTCACCCTAATAGCACAGAACACGTCTTCTGGTTTCTGGCAAATCAACCCCATGGGAGCTGGCTTTTACCCCTCACTCCTATTTTTGCCTTTTGGAGTGCACCTGTGAAACACCGTTGGCCCTCACCTTCCTAGGACAAAGGCTTTGTGGTTAAAAGACACGTGCTGGTCCTGTGTAAAACATTTCTTGCCGGTATTGCTCGCTCAGAGGAAAGCCCAAAGGGTGCTGAGCCAGCTCACCTTCATGTGCCAGAACAAAGGAAACCTGGGTGGGAAAGCAATGGGCTTATTTATTTTCTTTTCCACTTTGTGTGGCTTAAGCAGTCGGGGGTCAGAATAAGCGACATTTTAAGGAAGGCAATAGAATATAAATGATCCTTCTTTATAATGGTTGGCCAGGGTCCAGGCAACATTGAATTTCTATGTAATTTGTTTTTAGAGCGAAGCTCTTGATGAGCTAATTATCATTTTATTGCTGCTTCTGGCATCTTGTGCATCTCCACGGTGTTTAATACCCAAATAACTTAATTATGAAAAAAGCACGAAGCTTGCAAAAAAACCCAGTGGAAGCAGCACTAGAGAGGTGTGCGTGAAAGCTGCAGCCTTGCTGCCAGGCACAGGGTATTATGTGGCAATGCTACGCCGTGATTGCGCTACCAGGCTTGGTTTCCTTTTTCATCTGCACAAGATGAACGTATTATTTTGGCTCCAACTGCCTATGAAATTGAAACAAAGAGGTGGCACTCAGATGCTTTCAGTTTAATGTAGACTGCACCTGCGACACAGTCACCCATTACAGCAGAGGAAGTAACGTAATGGATTGCACTGAGTTATTGGGGAAGAATGTGTTAGATCAAGGAACGGGGAGCTTAGGTTTGTGTGGTTTATTGCAAACACCAAGCCCCAGCTCTCTCTGCATGTTCAAAATGCTAATTCATCTCCCTCAATGTCTCTATAAGGAAGCAGAAAAGCTAAATGCCAGACACCAAGCTCAAGTCCATGGAAAAGCTCCTGGCTCCCAGCCCTGTGCTCATTCCACTAAACAAGAGGACCATTCAGTAATAATTAATTCCCACACTGTGCTATTGTATGTAAAACCTGGGTATGAAATATGCTGTAGAAGTGCAGGCTGATGATAAAATAGTACACGGTTCAAGGCAATGCTTTTCTTTCCTGAATTCTGAGGCCCAGTGATTTTATTTATTTATTGAAAGTGTCTGTGAAGAATGACTAGAAAGGGAAACATGAAATCTCTCCTCACATGAACCCTTCCCGTACCTTCTTTACTCTGTTTCTGCCAGTGCCTTGGATGCTGCTGCTTCCCTGGGTGGGGACGACTTGATCCCATTCTACAACCTACTGGATGGCGGCAGAGAAGGCGAATTCTTCAGGGTAATTATGCTCACCGTGAACATTGTCTGGCAACATCTGGTTGAAGTTTAAGATTCATTTATACGGGCCTGACATTTCTTTATTTTTTGTCCAGCTCGCCTTTAACAGCAGTCTCATTGATATGCCTGTTAGTAAATCTTAAAATAAGTCTTATCTTCCACGCCTGTTGGTAACTGAACTTTACAGTATCTTGTTTGAATCCCTCGCAGGAACTGGAAGACTATTTTTACTATGCACAGCTGCGCAGCCATGGTATCGATACACTGGAGACCAGACAGGTGTCAACGCATATTCCCTTGGAGGAAATTCCTTCTGTAATGAGAGCAATGGGATTTTATCCATCAGAGGAAAAGGTCGGTCAGTTGTTTTTATTGTTGTTGTTAAAAGCAAAAAGAGCAAGACTGATTGCATTTACCAAGTGTCCTGAGGGCCATATTCTGACCATTGTCATGCTGGATGGCTCCAGAGTATATTTGCTGGCTTTCAATGTGTTTAACCTAGTCTGCATCAATATAGTAGTGGTCATAATCTGGCAGCAAATTCCTCAAAAAGTAATGATTTCTCACCAGAGAGTTGGGCAACCGCACGGGCAGGCTGAGCAAACCTGAAGCCTGACAGTTCAGAAGTGTTCAACAAAAGATGACCTCAGGGTCTTCTGGAGGTTGAGTGCTCTGCCACCACTGCAGAGGTGGGTTTCTTCAGAAGGTGACCTGAGAAAGTTGATGAATGAATCTTCCTTTGGCTCCCAAGGGCAGCAGCCTCCAACTTTCCAAAGTCCGTGGGTTAAGGTACCTTGTGTGCAGGCAGTGATGTGCTTCGGTCTCTGTGTGACTTCTACTAGCTGCTTTACATGCAGCATGTGGTTGGTGGGCCATGGGCTGGGTCCCTCCAGGTCAGATGGAGACTCAACCAGAGCATCCTACATGTGTTACCAGTGTGGGTGGGAATGTCCAGCTTCATGCAATCACTCATTTGGACATTGACAGAGCCTCTTTTTCTTGTTCTGCCTGGGACTGATGAAAGAATGATTTTAGATGGAGACAGCAGCTTTTATTCCCACAGAACTTAAAGCTCTTTCACAACTGATAAACTCTGCAGAAGCTCTCTCTGAGCTTGCCTTTCACGTTGCAGCAGTGGAGCTTCCTATCAAACATTTCTCAAGAGCCTTTTAGCTTCAAATTTTACAGCAGACAAAGACAACTGATTTAATAAGGGTGCTGCTTCTTCCCCTTTTGTGGCTGTTTCTACAAGGCAGTTTTGTATTGTATACAAACCTCATTTGTAATGTTGTAACCTGGCAAAGGGGTAATTAAAGCGCATACAAAAAAAAAAAATTACTGAATCTGATGCAAGGGGATTTAAATAACGACCTCTTTGCACCAGCTACAGCCCTTCAACGCAGGAGGGGTTCTCCCAAGGGAAGCGGTACATCGCTGTGCTCACTTCATCTTTCTGCGGGGGAGGCTGTGTTCATCTCTGCCATTGCACAGGAACCCCACTGGCTGCTGAGATGGTGGTGTGAGTCAGTGCCACCCCATCTGCCTGGGCATACTCTCTGCCAGGAGAGCCAGCAGATGGGAGGCAGGACCTTTGTCACAGCCACCACCTAACAGACTTGCTTTGGAGCCCCTGCAACCGGCAAATGTTCATCTGAGCCGGGACTGCTTTGCCCTTGTGTCAAGCTGTGGTGTTATCCCCTCGTACTTTGTTAGATCTTTTCCTTGGGTTACTGTATTTTTGCGTCTTGGGGACAGAGAGAACATATTCTCCTGGGAAATGTCTCTGGAAGAATAACTGTTAACCCTCCCCCCCGTCCTAAATCAAAATGAAAACAGCATTTCAGGCATGGAAACAGAGGTGCTAAGCTGTTGGGAAACCAACCAGGCAACCTACAATCTGCCTCTCAAAGCAGGCAGGACAGTATTAAAATCCAGAGACAAAGTTCATCTCTCTCTAGAGTGTTTTAATAAAGGAAAAGCAGGAGGGAGAAAAGGCAGTTTGGGCTGACTAGCAAAGCTTTTGGGAATTGGTGTTTTTCTTTTGTAGTTCAGTGGGGCTGATATAAAACCTAATCCCAGATCAGCCACAGCTGAGTGAAAATGGCTGTTCTTGCCTGGCATGACATTCGCTACAGGAAAAATATAAGGCTGAGATTTCCCTCTTCCCTGGGCTTCATTCAGTGGAAAAACTTGTGACACAAGGACAAAGGCCCAAGGCTGAATGCAAAGTCTTCCCCAGGGAGGTCTTGCATCAGCTTCCCTTCCCGGGGAGTAGCAGGCTTGGTACGTGTTGGCACAGGGAATTCTCCCGGTGTTTCTCTGCTGCCCGTGTATCTCCGAAGGGGCTGCCTCTTGCAGCACGAGTACCATGAAGGCATGGAGCAGATCCTGCCTTTTGGACACACATCTGCACAGCGGCCAACTGGGCTGACTCACAGCACCAGACTTCAGGAAAACCACTAGTATCCAGCATGGCCAGTGCTTGCCCGTTTGCCCAAGAGAAGAGTTAGTGATCCAGCTGTGCAGGATGTCAGCCCCACTGAGCAAATTTCAGATTTGAATTGTGCAGTGGCAGAACCGCATCAGATGCGTGTCAGATCCGGGCGGGAAAGATTGCTTATGCCGGCCAGGGTGTGTATGTACTGTGTGCAGCCTGGTTATGTCAGGTCTTTCATGCATGTACTTTTGTAGCGGGGTGGTATATTTACTGGTTTGTGGTTTGCCTGCCCACTGTCCCCACATTTGGAGACACAGCTGCAGCAAAGGTACTGGTAACAGCTGCTGAGTGCCTATCACACAAGCAAATAGAGGAAATCCAAAATGACTACATATCTGCTACCCCCATCTTTACCGAATATTGTCACAACAAGTGCGTAACCGTTAGCCATGTCCATCCTCAGCTGCTGAGTGCTAGCTTATTATTGGGATATGGCCGTGACATCTGTGGTACCAGTACGTGCATGATTACAGTACACTGGCATTCATGAGATCGGAAACTGGCCTAATGCTCTTCAAAAAGAAAATGTGTAACAATCTGTCTTGCCTTGATGTTTAGATTGAAGAAATGATAAATGAAGTAAAATTCAGCAAGTATGTGGATACTGGAGAACAAGTGACAAAAATCAATTTAGGGGATTTTATCAAACTATATATAAATCATCGACCTGCATTTGGCTTGTCAATGAAAAAAATACAACGAGCGTTTCAGGTTCTTGGTTATGATAATGAGAATGGAGACAAAGTTATTGGCAGAGGAGACTTACTGTTGCTGCTTCAGTGCAGAGGTGAGTTATTTCTTTTCTAATATTAGTTTTAAGCTTGCTAGTTCTGCCTTCAATTTCAGCACGTATTCACTGCAGCAAAAAATTAATCTGGAACTATAGCTTGGTAACCAGGGCAGGCATGTGGAGCCACCTGTCTTAAGATTTTAAATTGAATAATCACATATATTGTCTCAGCTGCACTTCTTTTACTGCTCTGGGAATCTCTGCTGGCCTGAAGTATCTTGTCTGTCAAATGATGAGTATGGATCTTGGCAAATTTTATCCTTCTTCCAGTATACCCTTATCTGAATCATTGTTCTCTCTTCCTGTCACACAGCCTCCAGAAAGGTAGTATAAAACTGAAAAAGGTGGGGACAAGAAAGGAGGGATGAAATTGCTCAGTCCTGGACCGAATCTATGTGTGAAAGACTGAAAAGAGGGGATGGTTTAGTTCAGCTGAATCAGAGGGAACTCTGTAAAGCCATGTATAAATACGCTTATGGCCAATGCCATAGAGAGGTAATCAACGAACTTCTATTGCCTTGCTCCTGTTGTAAAAGCAGGGAGCATTTAGTGCAGCTAAGCATTAAAACAGGTAAAGGGAAATGCTGTTTTAGTCAGTACATCTCCTGGTAAAACTCCTTGCCACAAAGATCCTTGGAAACCAAGGATTTGACCAGTGTGAGAAAGGTTATTTATTTATACGGATGGTGTGAACATCCATAAATAGATACATTAGATAGAACAGTTTCATAACAGATCTATAACCTTATGCTTCAGGGCATGAGCCAACCACTAACTGGGAACAAGTGCTATGTCCGGGTTATTCCAGGATACTAGATCCAGACTTTCCTGCACCTTCCTCTTCCTTCTCTGTGTGGAAATGGCTACAGCCGTAGACACGGGGCAACGTGGACTGTGGTCTGTCCTACGCCAGAAATTCTTCAGTGGGAATAAAAGCTCAAGCCCCTGCAAGTGCAATGTAGCCTAACGAGCCGTCTGCATCAGAATTTCTCCCTTTCATAAATATTTTTGCCCAAAATGCAGTATGCAAGAACAATTTTCCTTAGGATCAACATTTTCCTGTGTTGGTATCACGCGTTTCGATTGGCAATATGTGTCTCTGTGTCTCAGAGAAGCCGAATCCTCTTTCAAACTGTCCTGTTTCGTTTGTACGCCATTCATGTTCGAGTTGCCTTCTAGTTTTTGTGCTAATGACATCGTAACCCAAGAGGCTGGTTTTGCTTTGTTGTGTACAGGAGAGCATATGACAGAGGAGGAGCTGGCGCAGTGTCTGACCACCCTGCTGGGCAAGCATCCTAGGGGAGGAGGATCTGAACCGGACACCTACGATCCCTCAGGTACAGGATTAGCATTCCACACAGCACAGAAGCAGGATTGCTTCGATTCCCAAACACAATAATTTAAATTGAAAACCCATTACCCTGTTAGGCCAAGAGCTGTCAAAAACGCTCAGATGGGATCGCAAAAATAGTCATAGAGCTACAGATTGTCCTTCATCCATGCAGCAATTGCATGGGTGTATCTAACAATAAATGAACAATGAAATATAACTGGGACCTGACAAGATTACATTGCTGTTTATCTGCTGGCTTGGACCTGAAATTAGAAATACACAGTGGAAGGTTTACATGCCAAAGTCCACAGGCAAAAAGGAATCCTACAATATGCAAATTACAGTGTTGATTTCATCCAGACGGCAATGCCCATTGTAAGGGAGCTGTTGATAACTACTGCATTTGTCTACAATTTATGTCCCAGTCTACACCAGTCTAGAACAGCAAATTACAGTGTTGATTTCAGCCAAGTGGCATTGCCCATTGTAATTGGAACTGCTGGTAAGTGCCACATTTTTGTACAATTCATGTCCCAATCCACACCAGTCCAGAACGGCATCTGGTTAGGGCCGTCGACAATGGGCCGCACGCAGCGAAGGTGCAGCTCCTGAAGGCAACTGCCTAGCACCGCAAAGCAACTTTGAAATCCCTGGATTCCTTGGG
This sequence comes from Fregata magnificens, assembly GCA_013389945.1. NCBI lineage: Eukaryota > Metazoa > Chordata > Aves > Suliformes > Fregatidae > Fregata > Fregata magnificens. The sequence continues at coordinate 12,519 of WAAD01023306.1, read as the reverse complement.
ATCCTAAAATCACATCAAATCGCCGGAGTGTAAAAGTTGGCTCCTTGACCCTTCTGAGGCAGGGACCTACTGCGAGGTGAGACTCACAGCCTCATGGATTCGACAGATTTGATCCCTGATACGAACACATCAAGTATTAAGCTAGTAAACCAATACTTTTTCATGATTACGTTGTACATCTTTAGAAGCATTCCATCCACTTACTGCTGCTTATAAATTTTACTGATCTGGAAAGCCATTTTTCCATTGCTATTGTGTGTTTTGTGTTGTTACTGCTCTCCAGGTGCAGCAGCTTTGACTGAAGAAGAAATTCCAGAGGAAATCACAGCAGAGATATTTGCTGCTGACATTCTTGGCTTACCTATTGCTGAACCAGAAAAAAAGAACGGAAAAGAAAAGAGATGAATCTTTGGTCTACAAAGACACAGAAGCATAGCTGCCACAAAGTTTTCTACTTGTTCCCACTTTCCAGTCTCCTCTCCTCAAATATCTTCAAAATTTGTATTTTGTGTTTATTAAAAAGATCACATAGTTTCATATTAATCAAACTCTAGCATAAGCCTCCAGTTTAGCACATGCCACAAACCTATGGGATCAAACCTACGTAGGGAAACACTGGGGTGGCTGTAAAGAGCGAAGCAGTAGTTGCCGCATTGTCTTCTTGCATTGACCACCCCTACCCTTGGCTGGAACCCTCCTAGAATTCATTTCAGGTGGGTTTATGCCAGACGCAGCCTATTTTCATTATGTTAAGACAGTATTTATTTGTGAAACCTGACAGCAAAAGAGCAATGTAGAAGTATTGTATTGATTAAATACATTGAAAAATGTAGTGTACAAAATGCTTGGATAGGTTAGAATGGATTTGTGATTATAAATCCAACGGACCTCGGTAAAGAAAAAAGGAATGCTGTGATATACACTAAAACCAGCTTTCCATTTTGGCCTTTAAAACTTACTTTTTCTTTCTGAAAGTAGTAGTTCCAATTAGTAGTGTAATACCAATGGGACAGCATCTTACTGCGTTTGTGTAAACAGCATAATGAGGCTGATATAAGTTGCTGTAGAAAGATCAGTGAAGTGCTGTTGAACACGCTTCCTTCTTTACATCATCCTCAGCATCAATTTGAATAATAATGTAGGCCCTTAAGAAGCATTCCTTTCAGTGGCAATGTTTTTTAAACAGAGATCGCTGTTATGTACTCTGAAAGTATCTGTGATTGTACAATTAGTACAAACAGCAAGGTGTGCGCTAGATGCAAGTTAATGAAGGAGTCCAGCAGCACCATGACCAGAGTACACCGGGTATGTGACAGGAGAAATTTTCTGCAGACCATCGCTTCGCATGTAGGTCTCTGCCCATCTACTGATATGTTCATGTACTGCCACGACCCTCTGCTACTTAAAATCAGCCCGATTTCATGGAAATTACCGGCATTATTTTAGGCAGCTGAGAAACCTTATACCCACTACAAAAGATCCGCATATTGTGGATTTATTAAGTATCCTGTTTAACAAGGCAGATGTTTTGCTTAACAGGAAGCATTGCCAATCCCCACGCTCAAGGTCCGCAATGGTGTCACAGCGACTTGCACAAGGGCTGGACGGGGCTGTCACTCGTTAGCCGGCTGCCCGGGAGCGGGGCTCTGCCCCGGCATCCCTGCGCTGAGCACCGAGCTGAGGGCGAGCGGGCCGGACGCCTGTCACCGGCGGAGCCCCCCCCGCGCCACACAACGCCGCGGGGACGGGGA
>WAAD01023305.1:161526-196242 GCA_013389945.1 Fregata magnificens | reverse complement strand
CCAACCTTAATGATTCTATGATTCTATGATAATGCAAGCTACAGCATCTTGGGGACCAAAGGATATTTAATGTGGGAGTGGACACTTTCTGGCCTTTGCAGATGTAAAGGAGTCAGCTCTTTAGTAGCTATCTCATTATGTAATGTATTAAAGATTACATTAGATTTCCACCTAAGCTTTTCAGTATAAATACTAGACCTAACAGAGAAACTACTACTACACTGAAGAATATTTTTTTAATAGATTCAGGGAAAGCAGACAACTGATTTGCACACAATACAGAAAACTATGAGGATTTTTTTTTCTTCCTTACTCTTCTTGTCTAGTTCTTAAAACCCAAAATGTCATGTGGTAGATAGAACTGCTTTTGAAATAAAAACTTAACTGAGTCCTTGGAGAGTAAAGAGATTCTTCATCGATGCCATATATCTTCATGAAAACTTCCTTTTTCAGATCCTGTAGGAAACCTGTTATAAAACTCATTTCAGAATGTGAAGGCTCTGATGTTGTTTTCTGAACCAAATTTATTTAAAGTGTAAAATTGGTTCTGCTAACATCCCTGTGTTCTGAGAAGATTGCTATTTGCCCTACAGGTCCACATAAAGGAAGAAAGAGGTAAGAAGTTTACTTCCCCCTTCAAGCTGTTCACCCTTGATGAAGGGGGTAACTGCAGTTCCCAGGAGGTAGACAGCATTCAGGGAGACGGGGAACATAGCCCCCACATTGCTCTTCCAGCTGCCACTCCAGGGAAGCCATCTGCAGCAAGTCACTGATGTATGCCCCAACCTCCTTTCTTATTTTAGTGCAAAGTAGCAGGGCTCAGATACTGGTTTGCATATGAGGGAAGAGAGGCATATTGTAGTCATATAGCAAAGAGAGTGTCGTCCTGTGACAATCTGGATGCCTTTGCTACTAGGAGTTTTATTCCAGTTTCCTAAGGGAACAAAACTTGTTTGAGAGCATCTGTTCATTTGCCCTCTTCCCCTTTATTTTTTGAACCCTCTGGGCAGTACCAGCTAGAGCTGATAGAAGAGTCTTTAGTGCATTTATAGGAACATAATAGTTCTTTTAAATTGAAAGCTGAGTAGAGTAATATGACACAAATTAGTGCTCCTAACTGAATGAAAACCTCCGTTTTGAGAGGCAGCAGCCAGTGGCCAAGTCACATAGGTGTGCCAGCCAGTCAGTCACTACCTGTGTTACTCTGTAGTAGTCGCAGCATCTACTACTACTTTCCCAGCCATGCAGGTGTAGGATACAAGTGGAAGCTGGGGCAAGGGGTGGTGGGGGTGGGTAGAGGTTGAGGTGATTAGAAGGCACTGGGTGCAAATCCATAGTTATCCAAGCTTCGTTAATTCTGCTCCTTATGAAACAACTTTTAGAGGGTTTTGGATGCCCTGTTCCTCATACAAAGATTAAATAATTTAATAATATGCAGATATACATAGAAGTTTCGCATATTTCTAAGCACACGAAACAGTTCTTTTTGTCCCACTCACCTTATGCCACTTTTGTCAAAATACAAAGAAGAGGAGCAAAAATGCGGAAGTTTATCTTCCTGATTTCTCTTTGAGATTAAGAATAAAAATAAACAGTAGCTCTGGAGTGTTTTTGGTATAATGATGAGGGCTTCATTTCCCCTTGTATTTCAGTTACCTAAATGGAAGCCTTACTGGTTAACAAGCAAGAGAGGAATGAAAAGTGCTGAAGAGAGGCTGTCTGCAGCTCCCTAGTGAAATGCCTGTCCTCATAGTCTGCAGTTCTAGTATTTGCTGTCTGATCCCAAGTGGCATTTACTGCAGATAAGATCCTAAGGGAGTTACGTTCAGCCTGGTGAGCTGAAGGATGGGTTGTACTAACATGAGGTTTGTAAACAAGGAAAGGCATCAAATATATGAAATCAAGTTTCTGCGGGTTTGCTGACAGCTCACACCTAGTTGCAATAATATACTTTGCTCTCAGCATCTTCGCCTGTCAGAGGCTGACCCACGGGAAGGAGAGTGCCTCAGAGCAGCTTGGCTGGATTTTAGCAATTGAGCTGTAGACAAGGAAGATTAATAACAGAGAAATAATACAGAATCATGGGGCATAAGGGGTTAAAAGGTAGCCTTAAAATAGAGTGACAGCATAGCTGAGGTTGGAAGGCACCTCTGGAGATAGTCTAGGTCAACCCCCTGCTCAAGTGGGGTCAGCTAGAGCCAGTTGCCCAGGATCATGTCCAGTTGAGTTTTTAATGTCTCCAAGGATGGAGATTCCACAACCTCTCTGGGCAACCTGCACCAGTGTTTGATCACCCACCCGGTAAAAAAAGAAGTTTTGATCCCCCCCCCGGTAAAAAAAAAAAAAAAAAAAAAAGTAAAAAAACCATTAGCTATATTCCATTAACAACTAGAGATCCTGGTCCAGTCCTGGTCGAGTGAAATCCCTGCTTTCCTACTTTTCTGGCTGCTGGCCAAATAGCAAGATGCTGTAGAGACAGGAGCTTGTAGTCTTGAATTCTCAAGGCATAAGTTTTAAGTTATTGCAGGATGAAGCCACACCATGTCTCAGGCTAGTTTCTTAAAATGCAAACTTACTACTCTATATTTACAAAGACTTTTTGGAGGGGAGTGCTCTATGAAGTGTCATTGTACATGGCAGAAAAAGGTAAATGCGGACAAGATAAGAGGATGTCAGGAAAGGCTGAGGGGAATGTATTGTGGATCGGGTGAGAGCACAGCTGAAAAAGCAAACACAAGTAAATGTTGGCCATAGAGTCCATTAGCCGATGCCAAAAGACTGAAAGGTCAAAGAAGGTATTGTTATAATGCAGTGTCAAGCGCTGCTCAAGTGTGTCTGCCTCTTTTGCCAGTGCTCTCCCATTAGAGCAGCATCTCTAGCATAGATGGCTTGGGTAACTGTCATGTGGCTAGCTGGTCCCACTAATTCATTGCATCCTTTAACTGGCAGCTTTAAACAAAGGAGCTTTTGGAGGCTTATATGTATTTCTTTTAACACCACGTAGCTCCCATGCTGGACAGCACTGGAGCAATTTCATTTTCGATTGCCTGTCTTGAAAAATTTCTTTGGGTGATCGTGCTATCAGTCCTTTATTTCTCACTTTCATCACACAGTAGTCATTTAAAACAGAGGATATATGTACGTAGACCAAAGATTAAAACAATGAGAAATCTGAATATGTGCAAGGTACTAAGAGGTAAATACAGCCCTGGAAATTGGGGCAGGTGGTATGAGTAGAAGAGAACAATCACTTAATGTGTGTTCAAAATTAGAAGATATCAATGGTGCCTTTTATAAATAAACTGTTCCTGTATCATTTGAAATCAGCAGAGAAGCAGTCAGGAGGAGAGAGGGCAGATGATAAATGATTCATTTGCTTGCCTCCTCCTTGAGATTCTTTTCTTTGCCAGCTTGAGATAACAGATGTCTTAAAGATTATGAATTCACAGGAAAATAATGCAAGACAATGGGCAGCCAAGACAGTATTCTGATAGTCCAAATATTTTGTTTCTTATATTTTATCACCTGTTGGATCTCAAAATCTAGAAAAGCTCTTATATCAACGAATGACTTTGCTCACAAACATTTTGGTTCAATGAGGCTTTCAATGAGGAGAAGCGGTTGTTCTGTATTTGGACTATAACTTTCTGTTTCTTGTGACTCAGCCTTTGGTTACAGGCAAGTCAGCTGGGCATGGGGAAACATGAAGACTGATTGTTGTGCTACACATGAAATATAGTGCTTTTTTGCAGAACTTTGTGAGCATTGGTGAGAACAAATTTCAAAGGACACTTCTTCTTTAACTGCATGAAACCTTTCAAAGTTAATTGAGAACAGCCTGTATTTTCAGCTTCAGTAGGGGGCCATTTCTCTGCAGTCACTATTCACTAGGCGAGGTTCTTGCCTTAATAAGCTAATCTCTAACTCACTAACTCCCACCACACAAGTCTGTATTGAAGGTGCCAAAGAATACTTTAACCTGAGACTTCTTACAATAAAACTTTTGCAACCTAAACCAGACATGACAGTGTATTCTTTGTGGATTTCTGCATTGAGAACACACTGCATTTAAAATATTGGAAACGGAATAAGATGTGAAGTAATTATTCTGACTCAGAAAGGGGGTATTTATATACTCCCACTTTAAGAAAAAGGCTAGATACATTGTTGAGTATTTTATCATTCATGTGGATCTCTGTGCTAACTGAAGTGAAAACTGAAGGACTGACAGTTCTGCAGCGGCTGCCAATACTATGTACTGTAAAAGAAGGGACCATGGACCATGTTTGCATAGTCACTCTGGGTCTGTCTGCAAGTAAACATGTCACCATGAAGTCCTATGTTCTGTACTGGAGAGGTGGTCTTCAGTTAGATAGGCTCTGTGGCTCTGTCTTCCTCTACTTCCACATACAAATTTGGCTTTGTTCGCTAAGCTATTTGGAGTTCAGAGGTCTTTTACATGCATACATATCCATTGCAAATTGATTTGCAAGAGCATGTTTAGTCTCACAGTGAAGGCCAAATGGTCATCAGATTTGCTGTCATCCCACTTCAGGTTAAACTTGATGTGTTGAAAAAGGAGATTAAACAGTGCTGTGTTTGCTTTTGCCTGTTGCTACTGAGTCATCATCCTACTTTGTCTTTACGAAAGGTTGTTTAAATTGGAGTTTCAGTGCAGGCTTCAGCGCTCTAGTGGGTGTTAAGATAATGAACATCTGTGAACACCACAAAAAAGTAAAACAACAAGATAAGTGATCTAAGTGCAGACAAAAAAATGTAATTTACTAAAAAAAAAAAAAAAAAAGACTGACTTAAGTAATAAGTTACTTACAGGGATATTTCTGTAAATAAAAAATAGTATTAATTACCTCAGAGGCAAGTAAGTTATCAGATGTTTTGCATGCTTCAGCGTCTATGTTCAAAGGCAAAAGGTAGTGAATTACGCAAAGCTTTACATATAGTTATATTAATCTTTCCTTGCTGCACAAAGATATCAAGTATCTTTTGTGTGGTGCTTGATTTAAAATTTCATCTGAGATATGGAGTCCTAGATTTGCTCTTGTTATTTTTTCATCTTAGGTATTGATAGAGATTTCTTCTATGCTTAAATAAAGCTTTCTATATTACTGAATTTCCTTACTCTCTGGTTTTCAATAAAGCAAGCAGCACGCACTTTGTAAGAACAGCCAGGGTTCATATTAGTTCCCAGGGGCTGCTTTTTGTGAAGATGTTTAGACTGATACTTGTAGATGATTTAATATTTACAGATGACTGTATCAGGATATAGTGTAGCTCATAGTAGCTCTGTAAGCAAACATGCTGCTGCTGTTCATAACATACAAAATAATTTTAGCCCTGAGGACAAATATGAGCATTAGCCTGGAAGTGGAAGTTGTCTGTGGCTGCAGCTGTGCTGTGGGGATACATGTGAACACAAGGCATGACCAAGAGGCAGCTGGGGGAAGTAGGCTGAAATTCCTCGGTCATGCAAGGGCTGCTTATGGAAGCTGCGTACTCCTCCTGTTCCCCTTCTCCAAGCAGCATCAAAGATTAACCAGAAAACGCTGCTTTTAAAGCAAGATTTTAGCAGATATCTGTACCTGAAGTAGTCAGGTACAGCACAAAAGACAAGGGCTTTCAAAAGTGTTGAACCCTTAGTACAGATGGAGTCATTGACAGCTGTCTTCCCTGTGAGCATGTCTTGTTCCAATTGCTTTTGTGGTCATGTGCTTTCTTGTGTCCCTTTCTACTCTATGTCAAGAAGCTCCCTTGAGTTGGCCAAGAAGACCAACTTCCAGTATCGTAGCTTTGACATTTGAAGAGGTGTGCAATGGCACTGGAGCATGTACTTGGGCCTCTCTAAACAAATGTGAATACCATATTGAAACATAGCAATGCTTCCGGTGACTGATGAAGCAATTAAAACGTTTGACTTGCATCTTGTGTAATATATATGAAAGTAAAGGTGAAGTCATGAATGATCAGTGGGCTGAGATGGCAGCAAGGTTTTCAGAGGCTTACGTGTGCATAGTACTTAAATGAGAAGCATTTTTATACAGGTTCTTCCAAACTGATGGAAGAGAATTGTAGACTGATTATGCTATCTGTGACCATATACACAGCTGGAATATAAGGTTAAACCTATGACTATGTTATCCTACTGTCTTTATTTGTATATTGAATAATATTAAGGAATACAGAACAGGAAATATGTTGCTGGAAAATTATTCAGTAATTGTAAATCTTGTGGGTAATGAAGTGCCAGGAGTATATGAGGAAAAGTTGTGTGTATTTATTTTTTCATACTTTAATAGTGGTTGCCTTTAGTTATGGAGAAGAAATTACAGAAGAACGTTTTACTGTATTGACATTTTTAAGCAGCATGATTGATACATTAATCACACAGACTCAGTCCCATAATTTTTCTGCCCTCATAAGCATAGAGTGTATCCACAAAACACATCCAAGTGTCCTGGTTTTTTTAAATTGCTTTATTTCATTATTGTAAAGACAAAAATGCATCCCTGCAGGATTTCAGGGGTTTTTTTGATCATGCAGGGAAACAGAATAATAAGGAAGTAGTAAGAAAAAGCTGGGGAAGTAGGGTATTGTATATTTGTAAGCAACAGTGTTTGGGTTGAGCACGTAGGGGCCAATTATTGTATCACTTTGTACTGGTATCTTTTCTTGAGGTTGTAAGATGCTCCATGTTTCCAGTTTTCCCTTTTATGCTGGAACAGCTCCTGTTCCCTGCTCTGCTGACTGAATCTGCCTTAACTTTGAGTGACTTTCCCTTTTTGCTTCTCAGAAGGCAAGTATTTCAAGGCCCTTTTTGTTTCTTCCTTAATGTTGAACAATTCCTCTTTTTTTCCTTTTTTTTTTTTTTTTCTTTATGCAGCTCAGGATTATATCATATTCCATCACGTAGTTTGTTGCTGTCTGCCTTGGATACTTATTTGCAATAACAACCAGTGCTGTGTTAAAAATCTAACTGTGGAAGAGATTTTACAAAGTGCTTGAAAGATTTAGAAGCGGGGGTCTTTTAGAGTGAACTTAACCTTTTAGGTGCCTAAATATCTAAGTATACTTGCAAATCTTTCCCATGTTACTACCATTTAATTATGTTTGTTGTTATGACAAAATTAGGCCTCTGGGGTAGACAAATGGGAATCTCAGTACTGGAACCAGAAGTTATAGTCATTTGTGATAAATGCAGCAAGGGGGATCAAGTAGTGACTAACAAGCTATTGGAAGAGATCGTAACTATTACTTAAGTGCTCTGAGTGTTCTGTATATAAAAATACATTTGTCTTTTGGCAACAAGCCTTTTGAACATCTTAACTCTTCTGCCAACAATCTTCCCCAATTCTAGGTGTTCTTCAGCAGTGAAATGACATGCAAATGCATGTGAAAGTTGAATGAAATGAAATGAAGGCATAGTCATAAGGGAGAAAAATGCTGCCTGCATGCCAGTATCCAGAACATAAGTCAATGGACATAGTGTAATTTAAAAGTTCTGCCTGTAGTGCCTAGTAAGTATTTTGTAATAAAACTCATGCTTTAAAAGAAATGGTAGCATGCCTGGCTTCTGTCTGTCTGGATTGTCTAGTGAAGTACAGTTGTCTGAGATTGCCTGAGAGGTACAAGGTGCAATCAGATGTGCTAATGAGTAAGTTTTTTGAGTTTCTGTATCACTTACTTCTAGTTTTATTGGCAGTGTGCTATTGGGGGGTGGCATAGGAGTTATTAAATGATAGTTAATTTTGTTCGATGCAAGTCTTACCTGCAGAGTTCTACAGACCTTTAGGAATGCTTTTTTTTTTTGGAGAAATGCTCTTAAGCAAGGCAAACCAGTAGTTGACAGATGGACTTGCACTAGAGCAGGCAATACTTTGAGAGACTGAGATGTGGTAGGACTTCTCTAATTTGCTTCTCAGCTTCTGCCTGGGATCTGTCTACAGACCTGTGTAGGAGCTCTACTCAGAGTCACTGAAAGGTAGTGAAGTTGTGGAGGTGCAACTAAGGAGCTAAACTGTCCTGAAGAACTTTTTCTTGTAACGGGTGATGTTCCAAAAATAAGCTCTGAAATTCAGCGTGGGGGAATTAAGATGAGCATGCCTGGAAGCAAGAAAGAAAATCTTACGGGAGTTTGACATGAAATAACTCGGATGCAGCATAATATCAACAACATAAAGTTCAATGCTTAAACTAACTTCAGGAAGTGGAATCTTGTTCTGTGGTTTGCCAAGTGCCATGCTCCTCTTTCTCCAGCACTGAAGAAAATGTGTTGCTCGCTATGGGCAATTTGATTTGTTATTGTTGATACATGATGTTGGTTTAGCATTAATGATTGCAGTCAAGCAAATCGCTTACACTCAGGGTTATAAACCTCTGGATGTGCTTAGTAGCAGAGGATTTTGAGATATAAAGCCTGCTTTCCATGAGAACTAAAGGTACAAGGCAGTAATGAGGGAATTGAACATTATACCTTTTGGCTCTGTTGATTAAACACCCTCTTGATAAATTACAGCTTTTTGAATGTGTTAGAATCTTGTGAAAAAAGTAAAAGGAAGAAGACCAAAAGAACATGATCTGTGTGTGGCACCTTTTGAAAATGACACTATATTAAAGAACTAAATTGCTGGCAGCCTTCTTACCATGAGCCATTACTCTTAATAGGTCTTCAGTTTAATTTAGTAAAAATGAATGCGTATAAATACCACAGAAGCTTGTTTAACTGATGAGAACAACTAAGAAAATATGGGAAAGTTTCTGTGGCATTCAGAGTTTCTCACCACCAAAAGCTAAAGATGCTGCAGAGCTGGCTAGATGCAGCTATTGCAGAATGCTTGTCTCCCCTTCTCCAACATTGCCTGGGGCGACTTGTTCTGCCCCTGCACTGTATATGTAGGCTGGTGACTTGCCAAAACAGATAGATAGCCTTTTGGTTTGTTTCTTTTTTCCCATTTGTTGCTCAGTTTTGGAGAATAGTGTTACACATCTGATCTGCCTGATAGAGAAATACTTGTCCTGTGCGTGTGGAATGAACTATCCCATGTGGATACTGTGGCACTGTTCATTTTTGAAGGTGTTATGGAACAGTGAATGCTAATTTTCACTTTCAGTACTGAGATAGCTTTTGGGAAACCTACCTTCTGCTCAGCTGTCATAGAGCTAGAGGTGCCTGGGGCTTCAGAGGGCCAGCAGCAGCAAGAATAATTGATTTATAGCGATAGGACGAGAGGAAATGGCTTCAAGTTGCGTCAGGGGAGGTTTAGACTGGACGTTAGGAAGAATTTCTTTACTGAAAGAGTGGTTAGGCATTGGAACAGGCTGCCCAGAGAGGTGGTGGAGTCGTCAACCCTGGAGGTGTTCAAAAAAGGTGTAGACGTGGCACTCCAGGGCCTAGTTTAGGAGTCATGGTGGTGTTAGTTGACGGTTGGACTTGATGATCTTAGAGGTCTTTTCCAACCTTAATGATTCTATGATTCTATGAGTCTATGATTCTTCTGAATAGGTATTCCTGGGCACTTGTGCAACCCTCAAATAACAAAGTATAGCATAACATGCCCTTTAAAACAGCAGGTTATTTTGGATTATAGCATTTTCATGATGGTAGCTGAGAAATAATAACAAATCTTAACATGAGGAGTGCAATTGAGGGCTCCTCCTGGTGTGTTTTCCTTTTAGCAGAGCTGAAGGACAGGTAGTTGTATAACCTTGCACGCTGAGCTGGTGCATGTCAGCAGCCCAGTGAGCAGCCCTGCCACAGCTCTGTTCTCTGCAAGGTTTTGAAAATGTCATGGCTTAATTGCCATGGGAGACACATGCCTGGGTGTTTCTGCCCAAGTGACTACTCGTCTCGGTGTAAGTGTTGCAGAATCAGACCCATTACACCAGACTAGGTGAGTCTGGTTTACCAAGGTATCTCCTAGTTTCATATGTTAGCTTCCTAGAATTTAGGATTTGGTTAGGCTTGTGTTCCAAGGCAAATTTAATGTCGTTTCCTAGATTTTAGGAACACTGCTGAACAGGAAAGTGAAGTGTCTGCTCTGTCTGTGGATGTGTTAATATTTTTTGTTTAACTTTGTTGCCTTTAATAGCTTCAAAATGAATATTTAAATTGTATAGATATTCTAGAGGAAAACAAGAATCTAGGTTAAAAATCTGACTGATGTTCTAAGCGCCCAGTACAGAAGAGAGTTTTGGTTTTTGTTAAGTGTTGTTGATTTATTGCATATGTTCTTTGTGTAATGGCTCTCATGAATGCAGCAACCAGAAAATCGGTTGCTGTATTTTTTGCATCTTTCCAACATTTCTTGAGGCATTTGTTTAATGTATGTTGTTACCTGTTGGAGTGAAAATAAAATCTTGTCAATTTTTTTTTTTTGCCCTGATAAGAGGGACTTACTTGAAACTTGTGTGGTGAGAGTAAGACCTGCAATGTAATGTCATTACAGAGATTTGAGAACCTGTCAAAAAGCACTGATACTGTGGTAGCTAAAAATAAAGTAGCACAGTTGTTGGCATTCTTTAAGAAAAAGGCATACTTTTTAAAGCTGTTCTGGAAATTATTTTTAGTTAAGTTGGACAGAAGTCAGCTTCAAGACAGCAAGCTGGTAGTACAAAGTTAATATTTTTGGAGATCACTGTGTAGGAATCCATGTGGTTTGATCTAAATGCCTTTATTTCTAGAGAGGAGAACACAAAGTAAACTGAATGTGCACGGTGGTTCCACAAATTAGAGCTATTTGCTTTCATTTACCATATGTTGTGAAGTGCTACCGTGCATAGGCAATTTAAGCGGTGTGAGTTATGTGATGGAACATAAGAGCAGTGGGAAAGATGCAACAGCAATGCATGTTTAGTTTTGGTTTATTCAAATGCTTTCTCTAGAGATCAATACCAAAAAGCAGCAAAGAGCAAAGTGGTTGACCACTATCTGAAAACCTGGCTAAGGGAATAATATTTTGGGATTATCCCATGACAACATGAGATATATGCAATGAGAATAGAAAGAGGCCTTTTATGGGCCGTTTGCAAATCTTGTTGTGTTTCTGTTCTTGCATTTGGAACTTCATCTGCCATCCAAGAAAGAATATTTCAAGTTTGTGTATCTCTTCCTGTTCTTTAGAAAAGCTAATTTATTGCTACAGATATCTATTGCCTGTATTTCTTAAGGCTCCTTATACAGTCATTTTGTATGAATTGTATGCTAGCCAGTATAACAAACTCTTTTTGTAATGTATCCTTGCAAGTTGTCTTCTGAGTATGAGAAAAGAAACCAAATATACAGGCAAGTGCAAGATCTTGTGTTGGGTAATAGGCCCCCTCATGTCAACAGAATAGGCCCCCTCATGTCAACAGGTGCTAGTTGCATAAGGGATGGTGGAGAACCCTGGTGCCATGCTGTCCCTAGTGCATGTGGCAGTGAACTAAGTCCCAAAGTTACGGATGACCGGGCCAAGCCATCCTGTTGAAATACGCCTTGGCTTACCCAGCATTACAATGAGGACAGAAGCATTTGCTGCTCCTTGGAACGTACTGCTTGTGAAAGGCACTAGATGAGAGCAACAAATTGTTATTGTTGAGAACAGGCAAGAGAATGGGTCATTCAGCAAAAGCTGGCGTAAAGGCACCACTTGCTGCTGAGGAATATTTTTGCATCTCTGGAAGCAGGTGAGAAGCTGAGTGAGCTTGTCCACTCTTTACCAGGACTGTATAACTGCTTTTAAGGTGCAGTTTAAAAAGCCTGTTTGAAACCCTGTCACCAAGTTCCAATTTTCGTCTTGTGGTGGAGTGTTCCACTGTAATGCTAATCCAAAATAATCATTTACACTATGAAGTTTAAAAGATACAGGTACTAGAACTAGTAGCTTTGAACGTACACATTTCCACTTCTGCGTGTGGTTGAGTTAATATGTAGTTTAATAGTGTTTTACACTTTCCCTTAAAAGATTGAGTATAAAATATGCAGCCTGTGTGGCAAGGCCAAGTGTTCCTGTTGGAGTTTGGACTTGCTTTGTCTAATTTGCTGGTGATTCTTGACGTTGCACTTGCAGAAGTTTCTACTCCTTTTATATGCATTTTAAAACTTTCAGACTCAGAAAGAAAAAAAAATTGGTGGTGTATGGTTAAACTGTGCAAGTGTCTTTTGAGTTTGTTTACAGTTACTTTTCTAGCATTTCCTTCTGCTTTGGGTTAGGCTTAAATAATGATCTTGGCTTCACTGGTATTTCAGTTCTGTCTGTCAAATGCACAAGCCTGGCTCCTGCTGTGGCATACGGAAGTGCTCCACTTCTCAGTTAGTTAATGGTTTTCTCCTAAAAACATGTGACCACTGGTAGTATGTTGTTGCTGTAAGTTGCTTTCAGTAATTACTGCAGTTATGCAAAAGACTCATACATGATAAAAGGCCTGAATATTGCTGCATGTTTTTAACAAAAGAATGAATTCATTGAACAATATGAGGTTTGTTGTTATTCCAACAGTGCCTCTGTGTTAAAACATGATGGGGTAACAAAAATGTGTCTTCCCGGCTTTCAGGTTCCTCACAGACAAATCTCGGTCACAAAATTCAGAGCAGCAGCCAGATGGCTGAAGCCTGGAAGTGTTGCTGTGGAGTCTAGCAAGAGAAAACCTACTCCTCAGTTAACAGTAGAACATTAACACACTTGGAGTAATATATTACTAGCAGCGATGGCATATTGCATTGTAGCTTAATCGTGCTTAATAGAGTCCTGCAATCGCCATGATTCAGCTGCACACGTCAAAGCAGGGCACTTCCCAGTTCATCTGCGTGTAGAAAAACACAGCAGCTTTACATAACCCATTTGGTAGAGTACTGAAAGCACCTCAGATATTCCCCCTCCCCTCAGCCCTCCTTGCGGTTTCTCTCTCTCTTCTCTGGTATATTAATGTCACAAATTAAAAAACAAAACAAAACAAAAAAAACCAAAACCCAACCCAAACCAAAAAAACTCTCAAGTCTTCCCCTCCCCCCCCTTAAAATATTCACACCCAGCTTACTTCTGTTTTCTGCTAGACAGGGAACAAACAGACCGTGGCAGGGTTTTTTTGTCATCCATCCAAAAGCATTCACCCTTCGAACAGCATGTAGGTGATGAGAGAGTTGGAATTGACATGTCACATCCCAGGTTGGAAAAATACTGCGAAAATTCTTCAGGAAAAGAAGGAAATTGGAACTTGACAATTCCAGTGCCTTTTAGAATCAGAATTGTATTTCTACTAGTGGATGGATATAAGATGGTGGAGTCCTTGTGTTGTGGAAGGTAGTGACAGAATCCACATTAGAATTGAGTATGACCAAGACTTTGTCTGAAGACTCTTAACACTATTGTCAGTATACTTCAAAAAAAGCAATTTAAAAAGTTAACATTTTTAATGCTAATTATCTGTTTGCTCTTAATTAGGTAACTTCTGTTTCTCAAAAGCATCTACTGAGGGTAGTGATTTTAAGAATTTCTCTCCGAAGTAGGCTTGTAGCTCAACCTTTTTCTTAACATTTGCATTTTAATATACACAGTTCAATGATTTATTACAAAAAAAAAAAAAAAGATGATACGGTAACCATTTAGGCTGGCAGTCCAAAACAGCTGTACCAGAATTCCATCAGTACCATTAAAATCAGTAACATGCAACCTAAAAACATATATGTCGTCTCTTAGTTGTACAGTAGTTGCCTTTTGTCTTTTTGCACATTAAATTTAGAACTGGTTTCTAGCTGAGTCATATCACAGTCCAGCTTGTCTAACCAAGAGACACTATGCACCGAACCAGTTCCCCCCAGCTACAGATATAGCTTTGAAAGCTGGAAGGATGGGAAGTGCAACTGAGGCTGATGGGCAGATCATACCGCGTGCAGGGAAATCTGAAATAGAAGACAGGAAACTTTTACTCCAACTTGTCATTTTCCTCCTAATAGACCTGCCTGAAAGGGACTTCTTTGCCCCTTTGTGGTTTTACTGAGTGCAGTCACCTTGCACCTACTTGAAGGGTGGCCCAGTGAATCTCAGTTTCCTTCTGTGGTTCACCTGAGCCTGCCCAGCAAGCCTGCGGTAGAGGGGAGTCCATGGGTCTGCAGGAGCTGCTATGTGCTTTAGCGTGTTTGAAATTATTTAGGTGTGGGAGAAATGTCTTTAGGCTACTCATGCTGCAAACCTTGACTCAGTCCCCAACCTAATCCATGCAATTTCCATAGCAACACTCCTTTATTAAAAAACAATAATAAAAGAAATCCAGGTATATTTGGGTTGGATTGTTTGTCTGAGCTGCAGTGATACCAATACTTTTTAAAACATATCCAATTACAAAACTGTGGGGCCTAGTTTTGAAGAGATTGTCAACCATTTAGGTATACCTTTTGTCAGTAGGGAGAGGGACAGACATTTGCTCCATGGGTCTGTTCTCTGAAGGTTTTTATTGAATATAGCTTTTTGACTCTATAGAATAATTGTACTGTGTTAGGAAACGGATTGCTGTACTTGTTCTCTTGTGGTGGGAAAAAAGTGGGTTAGTATGTAGAGTTGATGGACCTTCTGTTAGTGAAGTTAACCATGTGGTTTTCACTGACAGGACAGGCTACAAAGACATTGGCATCAGTGAAAAGTAGGCTCTATAGAAACCACTGTACAACCCATTCACCCATGCACACATTTATATAAACATTTGTTTCATGACAGAGGTTTTAAGTTTAAAAAAAGTAGTTTGGATTTGAAAATTCCAGTCGATTTTGAAATAGTTTACTTCCTATCTACTCTGCTGCTGCTGCTGCACTTTTCATCAAATCCCATTATCAGTTTGTGACCTTTCCTGGGTCCGAAGGCAGCACGTAAGTACCAGCGTGACTTCTTGTGTAGCATTGCCTCAGCTTTTGGTGCCCCTTACAAAGGTAAGCAGTGAATGACGATGTGTTGTCATTGCCTCTTTTTTGTCTTCATTGCTAATGCCAGAGGGGTTTTTAAATGTCTAGAAATCATTCTATCTCTTGCATGTGTACAGCTGGAGGAAGCCCCTTTATGGTCTCCTGCTGTCACAGGCAACCACACCATTTTCAGAATCTGATCAAACACCACTTTGAAACTAATTAGGTTTGTGCCCTCAATGGTTTGTTTGTTTGTTTCAAGTCTCTAAATATATGTTCATTCCTTTTTCCATTTGACCTAACTTTAGACATTTTAAAGTTAGATGTTGAGGTCTGATCTAGCCACAGCAGCAGAAAAAGGCACCTCCAGAGGGTCATTCATCTGATGTATTTTAGTTGTCTATTTTACAGTGACACTAAATACCCTCTGGAGGTATTAGGTTCTCTCCACTCCTGAGTTATAGGCACAGATTTAGGCATCCAACTCAGGAACACCTACAGTGAGAGACAGGTGAATCTTAGGATAAAGACCTAAAGGAGCTGTTTTAGCAAGGCCTGTTGTTTACACTGCTAACCTACGAAGTTTTGCTCTGAGTGAAAGTGATTGGGGAATAATCGGAGAAGCGGTTCACCTCTCAGGGCAGAGGGAACAGTCGCCTCAGGTAGGGTGAGCAGGAGTCAGCAATCAATAGCTGCAAATAAGGAGGCTGCCAGTATCGCTCTTAAGGTACACCGTGACATGACACCTTTCGCAATGCGTGCAAGGTCCATTTTCTTTTCTCCCTTGCAGACACTTTGTAAGGGTTCAGTGCCTTTGACACAGCCCTTACAGGGAACAGAGCAGAGTCAGGCATGCTCTGCGGCACAGTTGAGGTCTTGGTGCCATCGCTTCAGATGCAGCGTGCTTTGCAGTCACTGATTTGTTAGCCCCCTTGTACATGCACAGCAAATTCTCCGTAGCTGCCTGGTTTGTTTTAAGAACAGAGTGCACAAACTAGGCATTTGAATTTTTTTCCTTTGAGGTTTATTATAACTATGTAAATGGGAGCCAGTGTTTTTTACAAGGGTGCGTGACATTATTTCTGTATGATAGCTTGTTCTGAATAAAAAGTAGCTCGGTTAGTTCCCGACCTGCAGCTCATAAGCGTTTTGCCTTCAAAACACTTCTGATGTTGTGCCACAGCCACGGGAAATGAAAAAGCCTAGAACTGCAACCAGCAGGCAGAGTGCAGTATGGTGCTGCCTGCAGCAGGTTACTTGCTCCAAATTGTTATACATGGGCCAGTAAGAGTTCACTGATCCCTTTTTTTCTTCTTTTAAGCCTTCCAAAACCCAGTGAGGACTTTGCAGCACACCTTTTCTGATTTTAAAGTATGGGGTTTATTACCTGCCTTTTCACCACTCGGTAACTTTTCACTTGCAAGTAACTCAGTTTATGCTCAAGTGTGGAGAAAAATGCAAAAAAACTCCTACAAAATATTTTCTTCATCAGTTTACAAGTAATAAAAAATTGATTAGATTAGAAAGCATCTGCAGTCTTCATTGTAGAATTGCTGCCCTATATGGTTTAAAATTAACTTTACATCAATCGGTCAAATTACATTTTAAAGTCACAGTGTGCTGTTTAGATCTCAGACGACTAGCAGTTAAAGCATAGACTGTAATAATACTCTGCAATAAGTGGCAATATTAGCAAAAAGGGAAACGGCGAGAGAAGACCAAGACTTCAGTGTTTCTGTCTAAACTGTTCGCTAGTTGTCCCAGTTGGTCTTTCTGATTCCTGACCACGCTGCCTTTGGAGACTTTGTGCTAATTAAGAAACCGACAAAAAGTCGGTGATGCTGGGGTGGGAATATTGCATTTGCAAAACCAGAGTTTTTATTTACTAACAGTTTTTGTATACACACTGCTTGGTTACTTTGACTTCTTTTCCTATCAGCTCTGTTTTCTTAGAAAACTCATACTGGTGTATTACCTAGGTTGCTTTAATGTAAGAAAAACCAGATACCCCTTGACCGTAGAGCTCTTCACACAACTCGTGCTCTGCTCAAGTGCTCCAAACATTAGCATGCACATGGGGTCCAGCAGCACCTTCTTAAAACCAAAGGGATTTGCTGCTGGGTCTGTTGTCTTGCATTAGACCAGAGAGAGGAACTAGTTGGTACAGAGAGTCTATGCCTCTTGTTGGCTTGCTACTCTCCACTTAGGTATTTCTTTAGAGGAAGATTCGGGAGGAGAAGGAGAGCAGCAAGACAACCATGAGACTAATGGAGATAAATGCAGACTTTCGCTAGATTTTCTATATAGTAATAAAAAAACTTATGGCGTCAGAGGGGGAAGGATTCATACGGTTCTCTTATTAATTGTCTGAGATTAATCTCCAATCCCAAATTGTGTTTATTTCTTACTCTTTTAGCAATCTCAAAAATATGCTCCAAGAGTCACACAATATTGATTATTAAATAGGGTGGCAACTGACATCTGTCACATCAGGCAACATCAGCACATCAGTTGATACCTGATGTTAGAAATCATAGTGGGAATGTTATCTTTAGGGAAAATAGCCAGCCTCTTTTGCACAATGCAAGAAGCACTCAATATGGAAGGTATTTATTATATTTAAGTTATTTTGAATGCAACTGTGTTAAGTTGTCAATTTAGGACCATTTCAGTTTAGATGGTGAAGAACGAACAGTCATCTGTAGGTGGAAAAAAGAGCCAATTTGAGCGAGTTTGGTTACATTACATTAAGGTATTAATTTTAATATTCAAAAAGCTGCCAGTCATGCAGGATTGCAGTGGCTGTGAAAAATATTGTCAGAAAGCCAAATTCAATGGCTTCCCTTCTCCCTTCTTTCCCTAGTTTCAATTAATAGATTAGAAAAAAAAAAGGTCTGTAACTTTTTATTACTGTTCGCCCTAGAGCAGGATTATCAAGAAATGTTGCAGGGGAAATAATAGACTGACCATAAGATCCATTTCTGTAATTTAATGTCAGATTAAGGCCATTCTTGGGCAGTGTTTACACAACTGATTTTGGTGCGTATTGAGCATGTTTAACAGTTAAGAGAAACAGCATAAGAGGAAGTACATTTACTTGTGTAGAGTGTGTGTATATATGTTTGTGTGGATACATATATATAAATAATATAACATAGCATGGTTTATACATTGCACATCTTCTAGAGAAGAGGGAGTAATCAGTGAATCCTGTGTGTTGAATGATTTCTCTCTTCCTACCTTCTCCTCCTCCACCACATTCCAACATGGTCATGATTCATATCAGTAAATCGTCCTTCAGCTAACAGAGGCTGAGCAGCAAGCTTTGGCAACTTAATTTAGGGAAGTTGTCTCATCCGCTCTGCTACAAATCATATGACTAGACTTATATGTAAGCCAGTGGATCTGGCAAACAAAGCTCTGGAACTGAATCTTTTCATTTATCTGTCTGTCTTGAAACTATGATGGCAGAAGGGTCAAGTAAGGGGTCTTACTCTTATTCAGAGCTGTGAATTCAAACCTCTCTCCAGTTGTGCATCCAAAGATGCACCCTCATACCAGCTTCTCCTGGGAGCCTGGATGCCCAGGCTGAAGAGAAAGATGGCTGGTAACATAATTTCCAGTAGCTGGCTGATTATCAAAATTAGCCTGTCTTAACCACACTAACCCAATGACACACCTAGCTTTGGGGGTCCTTTGGGATGGGTTTTCCTTCTATTTTCTTTAATCTGATATTAGTGCATAAATATGCACCTTACAAATATGTGTGTATACATACATATACTTACGTACATATATATCTGTATGTGTATATATGTATGTAAAGAATATATATATTAAAAAAAGGTTAGTGAGATGTTTGTACACCTGTGAGAGAATTATGGAGAAAAAGATACAGGACAAAATAATCAGCTGAGAGCTTATTTCCGTATGAGCAAAAGCCACAAGGTTTTCGATCCCTTCCCCACCCCTCCAATTTCTGGATTTGCCTACACCATGTGTATGGAACCTAGAAGAGAAATTGTAGCAAATACACCTGGAAAGATCCTCTGGGTAAAGTTTGTCCATCCTGTCGCTAGGACGCACAATCTATTAGTTAAATTTTGGCTCTTGAATAATATTAGAGAAAGGAAAAAATCCTCACAATCTTTTCTCCACCCTCTTTTTGTAAATTAATTCTAGGCAGATATACTAAGCATTGCAAACATTCAGATTCTTTTAATAGTGCTCAGAGAGTAATATTTCATCTTTAATCACTTCCCCCGGCTTGTGTTTGGCATGGAATTTTGTTTTCATTTTACAATTTCCCTGTTTCCTTCATTTCCACCAGGAGAGAGAAACAGAAGAAGAAGATGTCAGGTGGCTTTCAGTTATATGCCTCAAAATGAAGATGAACTGGAATTAAAAGTTGGTGACATCATTGAAGTTGTGGGAGAGGTGAGCAGATCTTTAATGGAATATACGCACATGTAGTTCTGACATATCTTGTGAATGCTAAGCTCTTAGATACAGTGTGTTCTAAGACATCATTTAAACCAGACATTTTTCCTCTCTGGTATACTGACATGTCTGGTTTGGGTTACTGTTGAGGGTGAGGGGATATGGTTGGTTGCTTATGGATTTCATGAGGGTTTTTTTCCCTGCAGCACTTCTGCTGGTTTTACTCGATCAGTTGATGCTTCTGAGTTCTGTTCAGGGAAAAAGCTCAAAGTCTGTGCTCCAGGGCTATTGAGTTTATATCTCTGAAGAACCAAGATTATAGCAGAAAAAGCTCTTCCCAATTTTAGTAAGCCAGCCACAGGGAAGAATTATCTTTACGGACTTAAAAGAAATTTACTTGAAGCTCTCTGGAGTTCAGCCATGACATTCACCTTTTGTCATGTTTGCCTGCAAATTTTAACAGTTTCATTTTAGTGTAATCAGTTTAAAAAAAAAACAAAACAAAACAAAACAACCCCCCCCAACAAATTCTTTAGAGACTCAAGATGCACTTATTTTGGGTGGAAATGGATATGGAAAATGAATGCACATCTCTTAGAAGAACTGGGAACAAATTACAAAAGCTTGGACAGAGATACAGAAATTTTCTTTGCATGGGTGAATCTGGTTGCAGGATCAAGGAATGCTGTTCACTCCCAATACCTTCAGTTTTGTTCCATTACAGATTTTAGAAATATCTTCTTGAGCTTAATAGCGTGAGGATCAAAAGTCAAAATGCTAACATGAAGCCTTTAGGTAGAATGAATTCAAACTCATTTAGTCTTTATTTACTTAGCTTTAAAAAGATCTAAAAGCTTAGGCTGCTCAAGCAGCCAATAAAAGGTGTGTTTCAGCTTGTATCATTTATTTGTAGGATTTTTTTCCCTGTGACTCAGCAGCTAATAAGTAAACAGTTATTTTCTTGTCAAGGATATATGATTCATTTTCTTTTTCCTGCCTCTGTCACTTAAAAGAATATAAATTCTACTGCAATCTACATGACATCCAGCATTTTCTTACAAGAGATTAAATTCTCACATCTGAATGTAAGAAGCTTAGTGATCACTGGTTTTCCTTTAACCTAGCTGTGCATGCCATCTCTGCACATCGTTCTTCCTGGAAGCAGACACGATGTGTCACTTAACTAACTTTATTCTGTCTGTGAGCAGAATTGTAATGGGGGATTGTCAAGGTTGTAAGATACTTAAGAGCATATTTTGAAGACAATGTAAACCCGATATTATAATGAGTTTCATGGCGGCACATGAGCTGTTTTCATTGTGCAATTTGAAGTATATTTGACCTCACGTGGCCACACAAATCTCTTCCATCAGTTGCCCTACTTACAACTTCTAAGTCTGTGTCTTTCAAGAGTAAAGTGATGGAATAAAACCCCTTCCTAGTATCCAGCCAACAAATTAACTTTACCAAATGAATTGTATGATTAAATAATTTAGACGAGACACTAGACTTCTCTTATGAAATGCATCTCTTGTCTTCTTACAAATTTGAACTTAATTATAAATAAGAGATTTATTTAAATCCGAATGAGACTGAAAATGTTTGCATTAAAATTGAAAGATGTAGAACTCTGAAAGTGAAACATTCCTGTACTTGCATGTGTGTGCTTATAGTTAAGGGCATGTTTTTTGAAACCCACCTGGACTGCTGATTACAGAGTTGGTAGTCTTAAACTCATAATTGTGCCTTGAATTGCTACTGTTGAAGAAAGTATTGGCAACTTGCTGATTCTAAGGTTTAAGAAAATATATTGTCTAGGGCTGCTTTTTTGTTTGGCAGTCCTAGAGAATGGCATACTGGAGTCAGTTTTACTGTAGTGTGGAAGAGGATTGCTCATGGCTAGCTTGAACTGCTGGCCATAAGTAAATGCTGAAGAACAGCTGACACAGGTGAGGCTGTGCCCACTTTGACCTTATGAAATACCCTGTTCTGTCAGCTGCTGAAACATAAGCTCTGCCTCAGGCATCATCTGGTGCATTCATGTGATCTAGCACGTTGTCTGACTCTTCTGGATGGAACTAGATCAGCTGGTGGAAGAGATAAAATAAAGGAATTTAGAGAAAAAATTCTCAGCACCTCAGGAAGTGTTACTGTGTGACCTTTATTTTCCATCATGGTTGATGCCAAGCTGTTGATGTTGAATACTTGCTGTTATTACTTCCTCTTCTGCCCTTATCATAGTAGTGTTAATACCTCGAAAAAGTAGGGCAGAATTTTTCTTTTGAAATAGGAACTTTATTTGATGTAGACAGCTGCACCAACCAATGTATTGTTTTCATTGTTTACCCTTCTGCTTGTAGGTAATGCTGCATAGTCATTGCATTGAAATAGGATTCACAGTGGTTTTTTTATGTAGTTATACAATGCTCCTTATTTCAAATGGCAAATGTTTGATGTGAGGAACTTATTATTTAAAAAATATGGCTTCTTCAGTTGTGAACAAGAAGATTTTTTTGCAAGGGCCAAAATCATGCTGTGTTACTGTACAAAAAACCCCAAAACAACAGCAAAAAAACCCTCCCACATAGGTGACAATTGGAGGCAATTCTTGCAAAATTTCAATTTTGTTTATCATTACTCAAGAAGAAAAACTGGATGATAGCATCTTCAGCATTATTTACAGTGGTTCAGTAGGTAATTGGAACATTAATGGTCATTCACTTTCCATTTTCAGTTGCTCCCTTCTCTTACCCCATCTTTTTATTCATGAGTAGAAGGTCTCAGATTCCCACAGGCAGTATTTTGTTGTATACTCCTAAGAAAGCTGCATCAGTTGAATTAATTGGTTTTAAATTGACTTAGATTAATATTTTCACATCTCTGTGGATTTCTGTTTAGTTTGAAGTAAATAGATTCCAAGCTGACTTATGGCAAACTAAAACAGATATTGTTTAGATCAAAATACTGTGTATATCTCTTTATGCAGGTATTTAGCAAAAAAGGTGTTTAAAATGTCGCTTATGGTTGACAACCCATTAAACTTGCAAAGAAAAGCTGGTTCCTGTTGTACTGTGCTAATTTGGCTGCATCCTTAAAGAAGTGGGTTGTGCTCCTCCTTGAACCTCTTGAAGGTCACTGCCTCCAGCAAAGGGTTGGCAGAAGGGAACGCAAGTCTTCTCCTCAGCTGCCTCCATCACTGCCCAAGTCTGTTTCCTCAGAGCCCCAGTGAAAATGGGTTACACTGATATCAGATGGTGACGTGCTGAGGATGAGGATGTCTTCCCCTCTCCCACTTCTGTTTCAGGGTGCTAACCAACACCTGAGGTGTAATACCATCTAAAGCTGCCCCAGATCCTTCTTCCTGGTGCCAACAGGTTGGATAAGATACTTTTTGAAAGGGTTTTTATGTCTGTGGTAGTGGTAGATACTATTGGAAATTCCTGTTGTGGCAGAAGTGGTTTGGGGCTGTACAGTGAACTGAAACAACAGCAAGTGGGATTTTTGAGATGCTAGGCTTATCACCAGACAGATATCCTTGGAGGCTGTATATGTGCAGAATTCACGGTTCCTTCCTATTTGTTCTAAATAGTTAGAAATTAATTATAATAAGATCAGACATTCATCACAACAGATAAAAATGCTTGTTGTTAAACTAGAGGTTTCCATAACTACACAGACACTGATACCCATGAGACATTAATTAACAGACTTAAATTAAAAGTACATTTGAAACTAACAAGAGAAGCATTTTCATCATTGTTTACGTTCACATTTAATGTGATTGATAGCTTTTTGCTTGTCAGTTTCCTAGCTCATTAGCTATAGCTCTAATTACAGTTGTCCCAAAATACAACTGTAACTAATTGTCTTATTAAATGCAGATATCTGAATTCCAATTATGTTTCACCCTTAGACTTTCATGGGGTGCCAGACAATTAACCTGTAGCATCAGAGTAAGGACATTTGGCATGTCATTCAATAGTTCTGAGCCTTCTTTCATTTGGGTTTATTCTGTCATTGTGCTGCTATATTCCTTGTGGCCTCATCCTGCTGAGAAGTCAGCTTTTTGGCAATGTGTAGAACGTGGAGTTAAGCTCACAACTAAGTCTTTGACTGAGACATGCTGTAATACCACTGAGCTTATTCTTTGACTTTTAGTTAACATTGCCATATATCACATGATCAAATCCTACAAGTAACTCATTTGAAATTATAAAAATGCAGACTGAATTTTCAGAAATCTGGTGCTCCTTTTAGGCAAGGTTGGTGGGGTTTTTTTGGTGGTGTTGTTATGAGATAAAGTGGTTCAACCCATTTCCAAGAACAGGATAAACACTGGGGATTGAGCTGGACTTTCTTTACAGAAACTTATTTTAACAGCTGTAGAGCTGAAAGGGGAATATTTAATAGTGGTAAAGGGATGGTCTGTGCCACAAGTACAGAACTGTATAATACTGCAAGAAAACAGTTGGGAATGAATGCTGGGTTTCCACGTCCCTCGGTTACTTTTCTGTGAAATCCTGTGGTAAGGTGTTTCTCCTGATCCTCTTCCAACAGGTGGTTCACAAGGACTTCTACGACTACTGCTCGTTTGGTTAGTTCATGTGGTAGGAGGCTTTTTTGTGGCAATAAGGGTGCAAATGCCTCTGACTCTTTATAGGGTCATTCCAGTTCTATGTGATTGTTTTCTCTGTCCCTCAGTTTCTTACTTAGAAGATGATGTTAAAAAAAATCAACAAAACCCCAAACCACAAAAAACAAATGAAAAAAATCCCAAAACACATTTTGATATTGTAAAATAAAGAACACTGAAGCTGAAAAGCTCCCCTAATACAAGGTACTTGTGCAGTTTTTAATTCTTCCCTTCTACACCAGAGTTATCAAACAACTTCCAGATGTGCTGTAGCAGAAGCCCAAGGGCTGGCCAACGTCTCATGGGTTTGACTCTTTCTGAATGCGCTCCCAGAATAAGCCATCAAGTGGCACTGTAGGCACCATCTTCTGTTATGGTCTTGTTTCCAAAATTTCTTTTCCCATTGGCAGTGAATGTGGCTTGTTTATTTTGCCTCTTGGGAATCTATGTTTTTAATTTCCTTTCAACATGTGATTGCGTTTGTCCTTCAAGCTCAAGGTCTTCCATTAGAATTTATAAAATAAGGGAGGTTTTTTTCCTTTGCTTTTTGTGCTCTAGTTCTCTCTAAGCAAAAGAAAATTTGTTGACCTTGGGCTTCTCTCCTTCCTGTTGTCTGCCTCTGGCATTGCTTTTATTCCTGGGACAGTGTTTTAGTTCTAACAGCCCAGAAAGACTGTTGTGATCCAGGGAGACTTTCTTCCACCTGAAACCTTTCCTGACTCAAAGCCTCCCTCATGTGCCCTAGCTGAGCTGTAAGTAGTCTGTCAGCCTAACAGACAAAGCTGCAGGTTGTAGAAAAACTTGTAGGACAGGCGGATATGGGAGTTTATTGGAAACACACTTCAGGTCAGCGATTTCAAAGAGCTGAACATTTTAATCATTTAACAACTTTAGCCTACTAATTATATAGCAAGGTGTAAGCAAGCAGCTGTGGCAATCCTAGCTAGTCTGGCAAGCAACTGCTGGTAGTTCACCTCAGCATTTCATGCCATTTTGGGTATCCTGTCCTGGAGTAACAGGGATGGCCACCCAGTTCCCTCAAGGGAAGGTGCTTCTAGGCTTGTAGCAAGAAGGTTTATTGCACTGCAGGTCAGGCTGATGCTCCCTCTGACACTTCTTTCTTTAAAGGGGGATGTTGCAGATTGTATTGGCCATGAAGAGAAAACCTAAAGAAAACAAAAAGTAACGTTTCCTCACTTTTGGAATATCTTATATTTTGTAGTCCTGGTGACCTGCTGAAGTAGTTTTGTTTCCTTTGGTTGCTTTACAGTGACAGAATAAAACTGCATTCCCAGTCTGAAATAGAACTATTACATTTGCTTGAAGGCTTGAACTGTTGTCATATTTTTTTCTTTTTTTTGTACTTTAAACATGGAAATAGGTTGATTTTAATGAATTTTTGTTGATTTCTAAGCAGCTTAATGTTCTAGCATCTGTATACCTTTTAGAGAACTTCTTGTTTGTGTGTCTGAATGTCTCACCCATATAATTCTCTGTGTTATTTTCCTTTCTGTCCACTTCCATGGTACCTATTTTGAGCACTTCATTATTATTTCTTATTTATATTATTATTTGTAAGTAAAATTAACTATTACAATCTCTTACTCTCTTTCTAGTCTGGGTTGTTATTGTGTGCTGGGATCTCACAATCTGATTAAACACTCACTTTCCAACAAAGTAAAACAGTACATTTTGAATTATTTTCATGTGTATTTGGTTTATAGTTTCAAAAAACCTTATTTACATCAAAAAAGGCTCTACTGATTGAGTAATTCAATTAAAAACAAAATACGAGCATTCTTTCTTCATTGAAAATGTAAAAAAACCCGAAGCCCAATGATACTGGAAGAACATTTGAATGTTGCATAATTATTATCGAGATTAAATTTCCCTTTAAACCCCAAAGGCAAGGCTTCTTAATGGGATGCATTTCTCTAGAGATCATACACCATTCTCTGGTGATACTGCAGTTCGTATCTCATTCAATCACATCCAGGCGTTGGACTGCATATAGCTGTCTGCTATTGCATCTGTCCCTGCCCCATGCCTGGCATTGACTGAGTTGCAGTTGGGTGCATGTGTTGTTACCTCCCTAAATATATGAATTGGAATAATGAAGTATCTTCAGTCACTTTCCTGTATGTTGTTGCTCTTAAATGTGGTGTGACAGCAGTACTGATGGCCTAGGGGCTGGGCAAGATGAGGATGTGCCATGCCTTTCCGCAAGGCAGTGAACAGATACACACATTGAAAACATGTCTTGAAAATACCTCTAGCTGTAGCCACTTATATTTGGCAGATTGGAAAGATACTTCTTCTAACTTAAACCCAAAACCTCAATTTTCAGGCTGAACTTACAATTGGTGTGTAGGTTATTATGAATAGTAGAACTTCTTTTCTGGCATAGGGACACAGACTACTGAATGAAATCCTCCTCTTTCTAGTTTGTTTGATTCAGCACATGAATGCCTGGCATAAATCAGGACCTAGATGTATAAATCGTGAAAGCACTTTGTTATAATAGTATAGTAACAAATTTTATTGAGTGCTCATACCTCCAGATGGATTACCCCCATGAATAATGGATTTTCATTTGTAAGGTTTTATTGGCTGGGAATTATTGTGACATTTCAAACCATATGGCAATGGATTGCCCCAATTTGGGATAACTAAATCCTGAGGGTATTTTAGTGTCCTCTTTATTGTATGGATTAATCTCTAGCTAGTGTGTTTTGAGGCTTAAAAGTATGTAGCATGTAGCTATAGTGTTTAAAAATACTTAAAGCTTTTAGTGCTTTTGATGAAAATTTCCTAATAAATCTTTGGGACGCCCAGTTTGACCTGAACCTCTGATGTCTTGCTAACATCATTCTGCATTTTCTTCTGGAAAAAACATGGGGGTTGCTTTAGATTTTTCTGAATTTGTAAAATTATTGAATATGACATGGTATTTTCAGATGATTCATGCTTGTATCAGCTGGAAAACTTGTAATAAGCTAACAAATGCTGTGAATACATTCACATCCAATTTAGATTTACCTGTCTAAAGATCTTTGTATGTGTGTTTTTCTATACACGTACATAGACATCCATACATAAACACACCACATAAGGAATGCTAAAGTTAACTTGTAAGAAAACTGTGAAGTGTTACCCTGCAAGAAGTAAGCAGGAGAAAATTACTTGAGGGAAATAAGGGCCTGAGTGATATTGGTCACCTTATTTCTGTCAAGTAATCTCAACATCTTGCAGAGCAGGGATCTTGGGAACTGTGTAATTCCCCTGTGATTAATCTTCTGGTCAATCAGCTAATGCAGTTATGGTTTAATGTTTAGCTCTAATCAATAGAGCCATCTGGGAATAGTGCATTAGAAAAACTGAAATATTTTATAGCTTAAAGTGTCTTGGCCATGTTGTGTATTTTCTGTGTAATGGTATATAATATATAGGTATTTAGAGATATAATTTGCAGGGTCTACTAAGTGTTGTGGATCATGCAGTTTCAGTTTTCCATATAGTTTTTAATTTTTCTGGAGGGAACAAAAGCAAATATACCTTTGAGAGACTTTAAGACTATCATGGGAACTACATGCCAGTCGGGGAACTACAGGCCAGTCAGCCTGACATCGGTGCCGGGGAAGGTTATGGAGCGGCTCATCTTGAGTGCGCTCACAAGGCGGGTGCAAGACAGCCAGGGGATCAGGCCCAGCCAGCATGGCTTCATGAAAGGCAGGTCCTGCCTGACCAACCTGATCTTCTTCTATGACCAGGTGACCCACCTAGTGGATGAGGGCAAGGCTGTGGATGTTGTCTACCTAGACTTTAGTAAGGCCTTCGACACGGTCTCCCACAGCATTCTCCTGGAGAAGCTGGTGGCTCATGGCTTAGACAGGTGTACTCTTTGCTGGGTAAAAAACTGGCTGGATGGCCGAGCCCAGAGAGTGGTGGTGAATGGAGTGAAATCCAGTTGGCGGCCAGTCACAAGTGGTGTTCCCCAGGGCTCAGTTTTGGGGCCAATCTTGTTTAACATCTTTACCAATAATCTGGATGAGGGGATCGAGTGCACCCTCATCAAGTTTGCAGGTGACACCAAGTTGGGTGGGAGTGTTGATCTGCTTGAGGGTAGGAAGGCTCTACAGAGAGATCTGGATAAGATGGATCAATGGGCCGAGGCCAACTGTATGAGATTTAACAAGGCTCAGTGCCANTTTTGGGCCCCTCAGTACAAGAAGGACACTGAGGTGCTGGAGCATGTCCAGAGAAGGGCAACGAAGCTGGTGAAGGGTCTAGGAAACAAGTCTTATAAGGAGCAGCTGAGGGAACTGGGGTTGTTTAGTTTGGAGGAGGCTGAGGGGAGACCTTATCGCTCTCTACAACTACCTGAAAGGAGGTTGTAGTGAAGCGAGTGTTGGACTCTTCTCCCAAGTAACTAGCGATAGGATGAGAGGAAATGGCCTCAAGTTGCGTCAGGGGAGGTTTAGATTGGATATCAGGAAAAATTTCTTTTCCGAAAGAGTGGTTAAGCATTGGAACAGGCTGCCCAGAGAGGTGGTGGAGTCGTCAACCCTGGAGGCATTCAAAAAAGGTGTAGACGTGGCACTCCAGGGCCTGGTTTAGGAGGCATGGTGGTGTTGGGTTGATGGTTGGACTTGATGATCTTAGAGGTCTTTTCCAACCTTAATGATTCTATGATTCTATGTGAAAAACCTGTACCCCACTGATGTCATCAAGTGATTTGTATGTATTCTACCCCCTGAAGTAGCAGCAAGATAATAGCTGTATTCCCAAAGTTGTGCTTGACCTCACTGGTACTACTGATGCATTTAAAAGAAAAAAAAAGTTTTGTTATGGACAGGTACTGAGATTAGATGAAAGTAGCTGTGCTGGTCTGAACTGCTTTCAAATTAAAACAAAAAAATCAACCCAGGAGGACAAGAAGTATGCTCAAAAGGATGAAGGTGGAGAGAAAGCACAGGAAACACTCCCAGAGTAACAACAATTTGCTTTGTAGTAAAATTGTACATGTAGCTAAGTTGAAAGAAATTCAACCATTCCTCTATAGTTTGAGGAAATATTTTCTTGTGTTATATAATTAAACACGTTAAATAACAGATTTGTTTTCTAAGAACCTGAGATTTTCACGGATAAGTGATATGAAACAGACTTTTTTTTTAGAATAATTAACTAGTACGATTTCAGATGTGGGGTTGTTTTTTTAACATTAAGTGTGAACACCCTCAACTTGTAAAGTTAACTTTCTATTTTCATGATTTTGATTGTGGGGGCAGGAAAGAGATGGGTCAAACATTATTGGAGACTCATGTGTCACAGACTGACGCTGTCCTCCCCTGTTATTTTTTTGGTGAATGGACAGTGTCTGACAGATGAAAAATATTTATTTGTCAAGAGTATGTTTAGCTGATGCATGTAATAAGTCATTTCTTGCTGTCCCCTTATAACCTAAAGGCGTCTGGTTTCTAAGGGCTGTCATTTCACTGCCTGACACTGCCGTTCAATCCTGAATGGGTTATACAGGAGGGAGTTTGTCATTTTTAAAGTGATATTTTCTTTGGATTGGGCTAGGCAGTGTCTCTCTTCCTTCTGACTGTCTCACTGTTGTGTATTTCAGTAGCTCTTTGTAAATCCAGAGTCAAATATGCCTTAGTACTGTTCCTTTGTTCTCTGTAGAGTTCTTACATTAACACATTAATGATGTAGCAACATTCTTAATTTTTAAAATAGAGACTTTCTGATTTTGATGGGGAAGGCAGGAATATTCACATGATTTATATTAAGATACCTAGTTTAGATTATCTTTGCAGGCATTTCTCTTTCACCATTAACTACTTAGGGAATTTAAACTCTTATAATCTGTAAATCACGTACATTAAGAAGGTGGTCATGAATAGGAGTTCAGTGTGCGCTGAAAATTTAGTGATTGAACTGATATCCATAAAAATTGAAATGTGGAGACACCATGCACTCCCTAGCTGGTCTTTTATCCTTTTAGTTAATGCTCGTCCATGCTTCTGACTGCTGTCAGCACTGCTGACATTTACAGGTGGGTGCATGGATCTTTCTTGTTTTCTCTTTTGAAGAAAAAAAAAAGAGAGAGAGAGGTGTTCTGGCTTCTATGCCAAGTGCTCCTTTTACCTGAAATTAATACAAACTGCTAAAAATCATTACAGTTATTGTTACTGAAAATTGTGTATATAATGTAACTCTGTAAAGTGTTACTGATGTTAAAAACCCTTTGTTTTTGTCTTGGTGCAGGTAGAAGAGGGCTGGTGGGAAGGTATACTCAATGGAAAGACTGGCATGTTTCCTTCCAACTTCATAAAGGAATTGTCTGATTCTGATGATGTTGGAATAGCACAGGAAGAGCAAGTAAAGCCAAGTAAGGAAAAAAATATTGATGTTCTGTATGTATGACTGTGTCTTTACCCACTAACACATTGATAGGGTAGTGCGTTTGTATCTCTTGCTTGGAAATGTTTTTCAATGCCATGTACTTAATTTATGCTGTGAAAGGGTCAGATGATGATGATAAGTGTGTACTTACAATGCTACCTGGGTTTTAATATTGGCATCGCTCCCTCAGCTGCATTAAGACTTGCCGAGCTGCAACAGACCAAGAACAGAGAAGGCAATGATGATTATTGGATTTGTATTTCAAAATGAATTACAATTTTTTTTTGTCTTTAGATATGGAAACTGAGCAAAGTAACCAAACATCTACAAAGTGGCTGTGCTTATTTAAACGAGGGATTAAAGTGCCATGCCTTCTATAATGACTCCAGTAGATTTAAGGATTCATAATTATTCGTGTGGGACATGCGGCACTTTTTCCCTCCAGGTGCTGAGCATGTTACTATCACCTCCGTCACCCACTGCCCCAGCAGCCAAAGGGAAAAAAGGCCAGAACTGGGACATGGATTTTGTTCTCTCACTTACAGTGGGCCAGTACTGCTGCAGGTGAAAAGCATGTTTGGTAACTAAGTTTGCAATAGTATAAGCATGGTAGTGGGTTGTCCTATTTATAACTTCCCTTGGAGAATAACCTGAACCAAAAGTATGTTGTTATATGAAATGGACACTTGTTGGTCTTCATGTTTTTTCTGTTCTTCAAACAGATATTCTTGTTATTTCCTAATTCAGTGGTCAATTCTGAATCTTTAGTTAAAAGGAAAAAAGTCAATTGTATTTACATATTTCAGGCTAATTCCACACTACCTGCCGAGGTCTTGCTATTTTCAGCACTGCAGATATTCATTGCTATGTAGTGTTTTTCTGAGATCTCTGAACAAGCAAAAGTGAAAGGACTCCCAAGATCTTTGTAAGCTTATTTCAGCTGAAATTTACCAAAGCCTTTCTAGTTCACTCTGTCAGTAAGAGGTAGAAAGTTACAATACTTCCTTTTTTTTTTTTCTTTTTTTTCTCTCATTTTTCCATTTAAGGCAAATTTATCATCTTTATTCCATCCCACAGGAATAAGATCCTAAAAACGCTGACCTTTGCAATGATGAAAATTTTTCTTACTGGTTTTGTAGTGGAGTACCTATTCATGTGTAGAGGCACTGGTGACCTAGTCTTGTGGTCAGTGCTGCTAAAGATATTTACAGGTAACGTTCTTTGAAACTGGAATGAAAATATTTTTAAGGAAGTTAACAATTTTAGAGTGATGGAAAGGGAAGAAGGGCATTAAGTGAAGTTGCACATTTCAGTGAGATTGCAAACTGCTTTCTATAACCTGTGTATGCTATCATGGATTTCATTCATTATAAACACAGTGTGTCTTGGAAGAACTAATTGTGTAGGTGTAGTTTCAGCTCTGGATTCTGTAGTGTTTGGTACTCTATAAATGAACAAGGTAAGTGATACTGTTCAGGATGGAATACCCCAGTTTTATCTGTATGAATGAATGAATATTCCTTCCCCAGGTAATTTGATAATATTTACTTTATAAAGAGCATACTAAAAATGTCTTTTAACAAAAACATACATTGGAGCCTGTAAAAGCAGCCACAAAGCATTAGCTTGTTTCATTGACAGCCATAATGGCACATGCTTAGTTCAAACTCAGTTTTGTGTGCTGGTTCTGACTGTCACTGGAACCTAAAACCTGTGATGCTTGTATTGGGAAGATATCAGTAACACAGATATCGTTTTTGTCTCTTTAACTAAATTGAAGACAACTGTAGCTGGGAGATGGGTTTTCTTCTTTCTTGTATGTAATTTAACTCTTCGGACGTGCTTTGTGGCTAGCTAAGATGTGTTATTAGGAGCTATTTTATAAATAGCAAAATACCTAGAAAACAGAGGAAAACTGTAAACCTCCTCAGAGAAAGACAGGGATTCAAGGAATGCTGAGATTCTTATGGAGGTTTTAATGCTTTTTTATTTATTTTTCTTAAAGTAAAGCCATCAATTTAAAAACTGCATTCCCCTATGCATCAACTCAGTTCTTTCTGTATGGTTTATGTAATTGTTACAGGTGTTGCTCTCTAACACATGGTGCTTTGTGAGGCTCTATTCAGGTACACTGACTATCTGGATTTGAAAATCTCCATAAGGAGATTGCAAAAATTTCAGCAAGTTTATACAACTGACTAGGAATGATAATCTCATTCCAAGTATCTGTGCTTAGTCTTAAAACATAGCAAAAGAAAAAACTGAACAAGTAAGCCCTGGAAGATTTGGGCATCAGGCTAGCATTACTGTTAAAATGCTCTGGGTAACATCTCAAAAGGGTGTACATTCATGCCTTTAGATCAACTCCTTCCTCTGTGGATGACAAGGCATGACAGCACTTCAAATCTGCAATAACTCCTTTTCGTTTCCCTGGAAACATTGTTTGAATATGTCTATATCACAGGACTTTGTAAGGCAGAAACCTTGAATGTGAATTCTAGATAAGTTAGCACTCAGGTGTGAGGAGCTGTACCTGCACATTGAACCAGAACCTTCGGCGGTCACCTCTACACAGCAGCTAGAGGGGCCTAGAAAGGTTTGGGGTATGGCTCTGTAACCTTCAGCCACAACCTTGAATTCTTCAACCCAGCTTATACAATGGATAAGGTAACACTTGGCAAGTTTACTGCGAGACTTGGGAAGGTAGCGTGGGATCTTTGGAGAAGGGGCACTGTGCAAACACAAGAGTATTTTTTAGTTAATAGTTAAATTTAATGCTTTGGTTAAACTTAGTTAAAGTTGATCTTTTAGTCTGATCCTCTCTAAAGAGAGCCTTTTTGGAAGAGCAAATGTAATTTTTGGTGAACTCAAAGTAGAAGAAGTACAGAAGAGAAAAATGGTATAACTTGGCTTTTTAGGAATATACTTTAATAAACACGCTTATTTCTCTGTCCTTCTGTTATGACCTACACAGGTCCAATGGGGAGAAAGGTGTTGTCTGATTTTATTGGTTTTGTTGTGTCCATGTACATCTTATGGCAGATCAGAGTAAATGGCCAGAAGGAATTATCTTGGTTTCTTTTCACGCTCTGCCATAGAGTAACCTCAGAAGTTTCTTCAGAACAAAAAGTCCCTTTTTTGAAAATGTCTGGGGCTAGTTTTGGAACTGCCTAAATATTTCTGAATACTGATAGTGGGACTTAACTTGCCCCTTAACTGAAAGGGTTGGGAACCTGTGCTTCCCCTCAGATGGTGGGCGCTCAGCAGATTGGAAAGTGAGACTGTTACAAGATCAAAAGGTTGTGGATTTGGGGGTGGGTTTGTTTGTTTTGAAAGTATTTGTCCCAGCTGTAAGGTGACTGCCAAATTTTTTGTCTTCAAAGGCACATTTCAGAATGTAAATATGGACAGGATCAGGTACCGTTAGAGTAAACGACAGTTCCTTGTTCTTTAAAGCATCCTCTTAAATTAGAACATTGGTTTTCTTTGATGGACTGTTACAATATGAACAGGAAGTATGCATTATAATTTATTACTATATTAAATGGAAACATGAATCATAATATTATTTTCTAGATTTCTCAGATACCTAGTATTAATTTTAAGAATATTTTCAATACCACATCTTGTCATTACAGCCTGTTGAGAAGCAAAAAGTTGTCATGTAGTCAAATAAATCGTATCTCAGAGAATCACAACTTAATATTAAGGACATGATTTCAAAAGCATTTTAGTATGTTCATGGCAATGTCATGACAACATTTAAAGGTGGCCTTTTATATCTTGCTGTC
The DNA here is from genome assembly GCA_013389945.1 of Fregata magnificens. Taxonomy (NCBI): domain Eukaryota; kingdom Metazoa; phylum Chordata; class Aves; order Suliformes; family Fregatidae; genus Fregata; species Fregata magnificens. The sequence goes on along the minus strand of WAAD01023305.1, from coordinate 162,083 downwards.
TCTTGTATGTGTCTGTTCAGGAATTGCTAGGCCTCATGGTATGTATCAACTATTTTTAGGACCTGTTAGTGATGGCCACTGAGAAGTCATGACTGCTGGAGTTAGAACTGGTGATAGACTCACCAGCTGATGGCTCCATCAGGCAACCTCCTGTATTTTGAGTTCTTAAAAGTTTAGATGTCCATTACTGTCTCTCTGGCTCTCCTTGATGTCATGAATCTTAACATACCGTTCTCTTAGCAATTTCTTAGTTGTTGTTTGACTGTTTTAATAGCATTCTTTTAATGGTATTTTGTAAAAACAAGGTGGAAAGATGGATTTGGGGCTTTTTTGCTTTCTCATTATGTAAGAATAAGGCAAGGAAAAACTTTTGTTATTAATTAAACTGCAAGAACAAAACAAAGAAACAGCTTTTGGCAATATGTAAATGAGTATAGCCTTTTATTTTCTGAAAGTCCAACAGAATGATATGCAGGGGTAAAAAAATACACATTTTTGGTACCAAAATGGATGTGATGCTATGTTGGGACAATTCACATGTATTGGCTATTTTGCTA
>WAAD01023305.1:45488-149234 GCA_013389945.1 Fregata magnificens | reverse complement strand
TTAAGAAGATAAGCTTACTTGAAATTTTTCTTTCCTTGACTTGTAAGATCCATGTCTGTGACACCATGAATGCTTGTGAGGGGACTGTGAGGGTTTGGGTTTGTTATTATCAGGTAGAACTAGTGCTGTAGTGGCAGCAATTGGTGTGTTTTTTCTGGAAACATAGTTAAGTCAATCTGTAATGTAGGAAGGAAGATTTAAATGATCCTGGGGACTGTTTCAGTTGGAGGAAACTTCAGTGGGTCACTTCTGCTGCCAGTGACTGGCCTGATCTACACCATTCTGCAAAGTGGCCGAAGCATCACCATATTGCATCTCTGGCTTCTGCTATTTAAACAGCAGATATATTCAGATAAGTGCATATAAATTTTCCTATCCACTGAGAGAAGTAACGCAAATCAGAATGTCAGTTTTGATTTATTATATTCCTAGAGGATAGCGTGCATGGGTGCTTTTCCTGTGAGGCTGTCTATGCTGCAGAGAGATGTAATTTTCAGCAGGGAACATATTAAGCAGCTTATTTGATTGCAAATTTGTTTAAACAGCTTTCAGCTTTATATTTCCCAGTTAGGTAATGTAGCTTTAGATACTAATTGCATAATTGGCTTGATATGAGTCACACAGATTTAAGGTACAGTGCGCCTGGTCTGACTGCTTGTTAGCTTTAAGTGGCTTTATACAATAGGTGCCCTACAACTGAATTTAACGCTTTCATTTACTGAGTTCTCTTTGGAATAATTTTTGTCTGGGGAAGAATTTTCTTGGTACTCAAGGAATGGCCGTCTTCATTCATGAAGTTTTGCTGCTGGAGTATGCATGTTTTGGGGATTGGTGTAAGCTCTAACTGGTACACCAATGTGATGAAATAAGTGATTTTTAAAACTCAGAAATGAGCGCATGGCACAGAGAACGTCTTCTCTACCTGTTTCTTCTGGTTTTGTTTTCCTTTAGAGGATGGTGGGAGGGATCATTTTCCAGTCACAATCTGTTTTGAAAATAGTGAGCTTCACATCTAAGATTCCTTCTTTGATCCCTCCATTTCACAGGCCTAAAAGATGCTACAGGCTCTGAGAGTGATGGTGGTGACTCTTGCAGCACAAAATCGGAAGGAGCCAATGGAGGCACAACAATCCAACCCAAAAAGGTCAAGGGTGTTGGCTTTGGAGATATCTTCAAAGACAAACCTATAAAGCTACGACCAAGGTCAATAGAAGTTGAAAATGACTTTCTCCCAGTAGATAAGGTACGTGTCATTTCTTAATTCTCTCTTGTTGTTGATTTAAAGAAATTTTCATCTTAAAGTTGTAAATTCTGTCACTGGTCAAGACTTGAAGCTTTATGGTCATTATTTCCTAATCTTTCTGTGGACAGGATTCTGCTTTTTTTTCCTTTTGCTGCACACCAGAAAGTGAATTCCGGTGAGGTTAGCTGCCTGGAAGAACCATTACTTTGCTTAAAGATTTATTCCTCTATTCATACCTCCATTGGCCTTTTTTCTAAGAAAATATTAGTTTAGAGAACAAGACTGGAGAGGCTTTTCAAGTTTGCAGTTGCTCACATTATGGTTAGAAAAAAAAAGCAGCTAATTCTTATATAAACTAAGAGGGAGATACTGTTACTGTGCTATCAGTTTGCTTAAAAAAAAAAGGAAGCCTTGGCAAATACCTAAATATTTCAACTTAGTACTGGGTTTGTTGATTTTAAAATGCTTTCAAAAATTGCCTAGCTTTGTTTAAAGGGGTTAGTAAAATGGAAACCATTATTTTTTTGTGGGTTTGTTCTACATGACATAAAAAGAAAGTTCTGAGATTAACACTTGGGGAAAAATTTACGTTCTGACAAATTGAAGCAGACCATCTTTTTAGAGACCACTCTTTGTTCCAAAGCCTCCAAAGTTACCACTAAGAAAATTAGAAATAAAGAGAGACTAGAAAGCAAAATGAGATGTTTCTAATAAACTGGAGGAGGCAAACTTTTTTTTTTAAAACAAAAAAAGGATTGATCACCCTAAGGTATGTTCGTTAAGGAAACAAAGAAGTGCATTGTTTCCTAATGAAGTAACAACCAAAGAAAAATCTGTGAAATCCTTACTTTATGTGAACAGTTAGATTTGTGTAGGGTTGCTGATATGCTGAGAAGTGTTAGGAGGCTTCCACAGCCTGAACTTATGCTATAGGCAGAGTTATATGATGCATTTTCCTTGGCTCCATGGTGATTTTAAGAAGCTCCCGGGCAGCTGCTCTTGCTCCCTGGTGTGGCAGCTTCTCACCTTTTGAGTTTTCCTTGTCCAGTTGTAGAACCAGGCACTTCATGAATTACATCTTTTTGGCCCACAAAGCTTTTGTTTTTTAACCTAGATCATTTCAGTCACCTGATTTATAGCACAGCACCTACCCCCACATCCGCCCTGAGTTATAGCAGTACAGCAGAAGGGGAGATCCTGCAGAGGCATCCGGGAAACTTCTTTACTTATGCTGAGGGAGAATTGGTTAATATTTTACAGCAGACTGCAATTTGGATTCTGTATAAGGAGAGTAGTGAAGAGCTGGGATAATCTAAGTAAAGGAAGAACCTAGACTGTATTATTCCTTGACCATTGCTGACTTCTTCAAAGCCTGCATGGTACCGTGCTTGCCTTCTGTTTCTAGGTGGGTTTATTAACTCATGTGCGGGGCTTTTTTAGCATGCAGGACCAGGAGCAGCTGAGCTGTATTCCAGTGACACCTCATCAAAGAAGCCCCCCTGGATACAAGATAGGGACAGGCCAGGCCTGGTGGTGTTCACTGGGTGCTAACTAATGAACCTGCCTCCTGCCACATTCAGGGAATGGGGTAGAGAGCAGTGAAGTCAGCTTTGCATGGAGCCATTGTGGTGTCTTTCTGCAGCATGGTTTATTTGTGACCCTGACAACCTGCCAGTGTTTAAGGTGCAGTTGGGCTTTATGAAAGCTTTGTAAGTACGCTGAAAAAGAATTTTACCACAACATGAACTTGGTTAATAAAAGGTTTTTTTTTTTTTTTTTTTTTTACCCCATTTCGGAGAATGTTTGTTTTTATAATTTGATGGCTGCCTGCGATCTTGTACTTACAAGTCTTTCCTTACAAGTCCCATGTAAGGAAAATTGCTTTGTATATAGGAAGCACCTGATAGCAGGCAGACTTAAACTCATGCATGGCTGTACTTAAACCTTTTTTTTTTTTGGACTCAGGACATAAAAAGTCCTGTAGCATCAGGAAATGTGTGTTTTAATAATGCAGTTCTACAAGAAGTGAGTTCTAAATTATTAATTTCCCACATCTAGGTATGTAAAGGAAATATGCGGTGCAGGAAGAAAATCACCTAAGATAAACACACTATTATAATGTACGTTATAATAGTATTTATAATTGGTGTGTAACCTAAGCATTCCGTTGTAAAGGTGATGCATATGTAGGCACTGACCAGAATTCAAGTGTTGCACAAAATTCAGTTCTCCTGAGTCTGATATAGGCAGATTAGAATTTACAAATGACAAGGCCCTGTTAATGCCACATGAAGGATTTCTTGTGTCTGCAGTTTACTATAATTGTAGCTATCTCTACGGTAGTGATTATAAATGGGAACTGATTAAAATAAATTAAAATAAAGGCAAAACTGAGGAATTGCATGAGACCCCATTGGTTTTATTGGTGTGCAGAATTCATTGCTTTGCTGTTCTTCTTTCTAAAAATCACAGAAGCAGATTATCCTAGGGAAATTAATGATGCCGTTGTGGGAGTTTAATTTAAGCAGTGACATCAGAGCTGTGCTTTTTTAAAAAAATAAAAGAATCAAATACTTATGCTTTGTAGTCCTTCTCTTTGCCTGTTTGCGTTGGTGAATCGACCACTGGCCATGTATAACTAGAATCAGATTCCTGAGGCTCGGGTCTGTCAAATTCCCATTAATGATAGGTCTAAGTGAACTAATTTACAATGCTGCATGTGACCGAAGACATAGCTTGCTGACAGATGAATTTTTAGAAGTAATACAGTATGCGTATAGGCATGTTGTGTCTCCTGAGAAAATTCAGTGTAACACTGTTAAAGTAGCACAAGTTTTACGGTCAAATAGAAATGCCCGTTTCACATGTCCTCCTTCTGCTTGTGCAGCTTCAAGACATTTAAACAGGTGTTTATGGTTATTTCTTTTTTCCTTTTTCATTTTGCAGTAGCTTATCTAAAACTTCTGTTTCTAGGCTGAACTTCCTTCCAATATGATCTATATGTGCTTCTGTTGTTCTAACAGGCTATCACTTTTTCCTCTCCTGTATCTAAAAATAAACCTCTGAAAGTATAGGAAAATTAATTCAACCAATACATTCCTTAGTCTGAGTTAACTGTATCAGGTTGGTCCGGGAGTTGAGGCTTCAGCTGGAAATGCTAAAGGCCATAATAGGTGAATATAAAATAAAAAGTCTTAAAAAGCTATTTTTATCTTTCTGAAAACTGCCCTTACTCCAGAAGAGACTACTGAGAGTATTTTTTACATTTTCCATTTGAGATATATTTGTAGTTTTCTTCAGGCAAGACGTTCATGGTTGGCTAGCAGTGGTGAATTTGAGCAGAGCTAGATTTCATTAACAGCTTTTGATGAGGTCACATTAGTGTTTGCCAGAACTTAATGTGAGTTATATACTCAACCATCAAACTGGGGAATATTGCAGCCACTGTAATGATTTAATATAAAGGGGGAGGCTGTCACGGCTCTAGATCCAGCAACTTGTAAGATCTAGTTAACTGGTGTTTAGGGATCCTTCTCACTGCAAAACATTGAATTTACACAGAAGCTTTTATTTCTGTATATATTTAGTATGTTTGCGAGAGGAGAAATGGAGAAGAAATAATGGAAGTAGACACAAGAGCTGTAAGGGCTAGAAGCTCATGTCAATTATTAAGTCTACCTGTCCTTTGTAATAAGACAGAACTTTGTAAACTCTGAGACTGAGTGCCTGCAAGGTCTGAGTTTCTATTTTGAGCCAGTGAGCTAGGGACCTAGAAACTGTGGTGAATGCATTGCGCTGACAGTCACATCTTTGCCATATCTGTTCTCTCTGTTCCTGCCTGGTTGCTTGTAGAAAACATTTTTCCCCTTAATTTTCAGTTGTCATTTAAAAAGAAGTCTTTGAGAGATGCAAGTTGGAGGCTCCTCCTGGCATTTCTAAATGGGCTAATGATGTGTCCGAGCTCTGGCAGCACTGCCCAGCAGCACCCATGGTGCATGGCCAGCACTGCCTGCGTGTGCTACACACATCGGTCTGTGCTTGCCCCTGTATTGCATGGCTCACTGCTACTTACTTTTCCCCTCTGATGCCTTTGGAGGTGCTTGCTCCCTTAACATAAATGTTGAAGCCAGTGTTCAAAATACTGAGATAATGAAGAAATGGATGCAAGCAAAACCACCTGGTACTGAATACAAACGCTATTAAAAACACCTGCTGAGGCAGAGAGCATGCGATGTATGAAGTGTGTGTAGCACTTTGCACTTGAAAGCACAGGTTTCTGGCATTCGTTTATTCAGAGACAGCTGTTGGTGATGGCAGCGGTGGTTGTGGCAAGCATCAGCAGCGTGTCAAACTCTGTGTACAAACAGGGGGAAGCACTCAGCTGTTCAAGCAGCGTTTGTGTTTTGCTTTCAAGTTGCTGTCTGCCGTAGTCTGGCATCCCTGCCCTAACCATTTATTCTAGTGCCATCTTGTGAAGAAAGCTACAGCGGAAGAAGGACCCTGACCCCTTTTGCTGTTGTCATGAGAGCAAGGCTGCCTGCAGTGGGGGGCTTGCTGCTTCGCTGGTGTAGCTTTCCATTCCTTGAGTTCAGTGTGGAAACAGGATTTATGTGTTTCTTTCATCATGCAAAAAATAGGACACATTTGCAAATGGTGGCTGATGTTCATGAGGCACTGTGGACATTATAAATAAATTCTTCAGAAGATTGTTACCCTTTCTGGAGTAACTAATTCACAACAATAAGAAGGAAGGGTAGGGAAAATCTGGTAAGCTCAGGAAATCAGGGACAGTCAAAAAGCAGCATGCCCCTTTTGGGGAGGCTGATTCAAAGCAGGACTTGGTACCAAGGAAATAGAATGGGAAATGGAAAATTAAGTTTAAAGAGAGGAACAAATTCTATAACATTGGCTGGCAATGAGTCTCTGTGTCGTGGTTTAACCCCAGCAGGCAACTAAGCACACCACAGCCACTCGCTCACTCCCCCATGGTGGGATGGGGGAGAGAATCAGAAAGGTAAAAGTGAGAAAACTCGTGGGTTGAGATAAAGACAGTTTAATAGGCAAAGCAAAAGCTGCACATGCAAGCAAAGCAAAAGAAGGAATTCACTCACTACTTCCCATCGGCAGGCAGGTGTTCAGCCATCTCCAGGAAAGCAGGGCTCCATCACATGTAACGGTGACTTGGGAAGACAAACGTCATTACTCCGAACGTCCCCCCCTTCCTTCTTCTTCCCCCAGCTTTATATGCTGAGCACGATGTCATATGGTGTGGAATATCCCTTAGGTCAGTTGGGGTCGGCTGTCCTGGCTGTGTCCCCTCCCAGCTTCTTGTGCACCCCCAGCCTACTGGCTGGTGGGGTGGGGTGAGAAGCAGAAAAGGCCTTGACGCTGTGTGAGCACTGCTCAGCAGGAACAAAAACATCCCTGTGTTATCAACACTGTCTTCAGCACAAATCCAAAACATAGCCCCATACTAGCTACTGTGGAAGAAATTAACTCTATCCCAGTCAAAACCAGCACACACTGCTGAGTCATTGAACTGTGCTATGTGAATGAATAGTGGCTCCTGATCTTCCTGCCCTTCCCTGCTATCTCATTAGTTATCTGCTTTCATGTTTTCTCACTTTGGTTTGTAAAATGTTCAAGCTGCCTGAACAGAGTTGTCCAGGTATTGGTGACATGGTTCAGCTTTCACATCAGTCTGCACTTGCGGTTTTTGGCAGAGGAGGTTACCCACACAATGGTTTGTGCTGCTTGTAACATTTTTTAGGCTTTTTTTTTTTTTTTTAATAAAGCAGCTATTGGACTCTAAATAAATGCAAGCTAGTTGTTGTCCATGCCACAAGACTTTAAATGTATATCGCTGGTCTTCATTCAGAAAAGATTTGTCCGTATGAAAGAAACACATCAAGTATGCATGAAAACATTTTCAACTTATGTTCCTGACTTGAGCTACTTGAAGAACATCTAAAAATGGAAGCAGAGTAGTGTAAGTATTGATAGTACCAGAAGTAACTCCTAAAAGTGATGTGGAAAATCTGGTCTGTTCTCCTGGGGGAGAGCACTGGGCTTCTGCCAGCATGAGTTCTCTTGGAGGAGTGCTCTCTGGGAGGGAATACTACTCATTTTTCAGTGATGGTTTTGATTAGGAAATCTTAGGATGCTTCAGCCTGAAAAACAGGATGCGTAGGTTTGAGCTAATGCAATTTTATTTCATAATAGGGAGACAATAAAAGTATATATGTTGTAAGTTGCTCTGGATCAGCTGATGATCAGTAGCTTGCTAATCACAGTAAATCTCTGAATTTCAGTTGAATCTGTACCATTACCAAGCCTTATACCCCAACAAGCATTTTAAAAGCAGAATTGTTAAAAACCTCAAAATGCTGTGCTTTAATAGTGTATAATAAAGCTGATTTCCTGAGTTCCAGAGATACTTGATGGAGACATAAACTGAATTTCTAAGAAAGATTTGTCTCATATTTCAACTTCAGTATGGAGAAAATGCTTCAGAAAGTAACAGTACTGACATGCAAGCTGGCTTTTTTCCTGTCTGATGAGCTTCAAGAGAACTGGTTCACAAATTAATACGATACAGTATGTCTAATAATAGCAGTAAAATCTACCTAAGTAAAATCTAGTTGATATAAATTGATATAAAAAGATTTAAATTAGTATAATCACGGCTTTAGGAATAAACAATTTTATAAACTGTGTTGTAGTGTTTCTAAGTAAAATGAATTTTTTTTTCTTGCCCCACATGGATTTTGTCAGATAATATAACTGATTTTTAATTGCTACATCGAAGTTGTTAAGTTTTTTAAACTTTCATAAGATTATAAAAATTCTAGTGAAATGACATTTGTTATTCTTAGCACACATGAACTTTGAAAATTAAAAGAACAAATACAGTTAGGCAAAAAAATAAAATAACCCGCCTGACTTTGGAAATTACATAAATAACTTTCATGCTTGCTGAGGTATTAAAAACTGAATATAACCTGTAAAGTAAAATTTATACACTCATCTTTTGCTGTCTGTCTGTTTAGCTTCATTAGTTTGTGGAATTTTTCTGAATGGGTTTCCTTTTTTAAATTTTCCCTGGTTGAGGATTAATTTTAAAAAGTCATGCCTGATTGTAGTACTTACACTTTTATATACTCATAAATTGTATAAATTACAAATGTGTTACAGATTATTCTTCTCTCTTAAATACCAATAATTGTGTGGTTTCTGGAACTGATAGTGACGTACTATAATACAACTTTAATATAATTTGTTGATTAGAAAATAGAAATCTTCAGGAAGGGAGTTGCAGGCTCAGTAGGCCTTCAGGCTTTGCTCTGAATCGCTCCCAAACCTGTTCTGCAGCACGGTGCAGGCACAGGGAGTGTTGCTGCAAGAGATGTTGCCTCTTCTGTGAGCCATCATCTCTTGTTTGTTTCCATTCTTTAAAATATCCTGGTATTTTTTCTGGAGATTTGTACTTGCAGTGATAGTCCTACTAGGATCAGTTGTGATTTGCTTTCAGTATAAGGCCAAAGGGGATCTCGGAGATCATCGAATCCAAGCCTCTCAACTGGATTAGGACCAAATATATATATGGGGGATGGCTGGTTTTTAAAAAAGCATCCAGTAAATAAATTTGTGTACCCTCCCTATGTTCTCGTATTTCGCTGTTGTAGCAGAAAATATACTGCAATATCCTGGCTCTGCAAATTAAGCTTTTTCTTGTTCTTTTTTGTAGGAACTATGTTGAATAATTTATCATCCTCCCCTTTAAAATCTACATACTGTCTAAGTTTATCATGTCCTTCCTTACACTGGTTCTCAAAGCTAGAGAGAACCTTTTTTTTGCTTTTATCTTTTTAATGTATGAGTTCAGAGGCTTTTTCCTTGTCTTATAATTGTGTTGGCACTCCCATGAGAATGTCTCTGTAGAGAATAGGCTGTGTGTGTATAAGGAATGTGTTGAGTGTGCCTCAGTATGTCTATAGTAGACATGTTTGTGTGTAGATGCTTACTGAATAGTATATAAGGTCAAATGGGAGAGAGAATGTATAGTATCATGTGGCTTGCTTAAATATAAAACTTTAATTTCTTCCAAATTATCTGAGAAGCCCATGGTGTGTTTCCCTCTCCTGCCCTTTTTCAGTCATTTTAAAGTTGTGAGGAGGCAGTATTAAGAATTTATAATATTTTCATGCAACAGAGCATCATCTTAGTGACGTTTCAGTTTCTAGGTATTATTTCTTTAAAAAGCAAAAGCTGAAACAAAGGCACAAATGACATGAAATTTCAGCTTTTTTTTTTTTTTTTTTTTAACAGAGAGACCAATACACTCAGAATTTGTCATAAGCTCAATTTCCTGTAGAGTTATTTGCAAAACTTTCTGCCTGGGCTGTTCACAAAAAGTCTGTACATCCTCGCTCACATTGCCTTTCCTAGCTGTCGGTCTCAAGAAGCCAGGGGAGACTAGGCTGGCTTGGGAAAGGAGAGGAAACTTCTCGCTGCGAATGAGCAGAGGTAGGAAGAGCTCCAGATTTCCTGTGAAATAAACAAGTGGAACCTTTGTTTCCCCGGGATGGCCCGGAGCGTGAGTCAGTGTCAGGGCTGGGCTCCCGTTCTCGCTGAGTTGAGCTCATGCAAGGAAGGGGCAGGACTCCAGGGCTCTTCTTGGACACTTCGAGCTGCTGAAAGGCAGTTTGGCTTCACAATGGGAGAGGAGGTATTTCTTTTACAATTAGTTGGGGTTTTTTTCTGTGGCTGTTTAAAACTGTATCATAATATATATACTCTGCAGAGCACAGGGTTCTTTGGTGGTTCTGCACATTCTGTAGATGCTGGGTAGGTAAAAAGAAAAGAAGGAAGAAGAGTGCTGGGGATCCTGAAGTCCATTTCTGCTCTAGAGGACCGTATTAGAATAGGGGGTTACTTTTGTGTGAAAACATATTCTGTCCTGGCTCTGTTTAGCTTAAGTTTTTTTCCTTTCAGACTGTTTGGCCATTGAACTTGCACAGATGGTTTTTATTTCTATATGATTTGGTTTCAATTTTCTTACTCTAAAGAATACTGTAACTTTACAGTTAGACAAGACTAGTTGCACAGTCTTTAGGATGTGTTGCTCTCTCAAATGTTTCCTTAGTAAACAAAAATACACCCCCCCGTTTTTTCCTTCCCAAATGCACTAATAAAACTGCACTTCTTTTTGGCAGAAAAAAGAGGAAGAAGAGCTTTACTAATTCCTCTTCTGAGTAAGGTGACATTTGGAGTCTTTTGTACAAATGAGGAAAACCGATACGAACGATTTTTGGAGAAAATTACATTGGGATAATAAAATCTGAATGGAAATTATCCTTTCCTTCAAGAAACAGCAAGGAAAACTGGAGTCAACTGATGCTTGTAAAATTTTATAGAAAGCTGAATGGAGAGACACCAAGTAAACTGTTTAATGATTTGCAGATACTTTGGGGACTTTTAGTAGAAAAATGTGAATTTCTCTCAACTTTGGCTTTTCACAGCTAAAGTCAGTAAGCTGTGTGCAGAAATGAAGCTACGAGTTTTCTGAGTTGCTTTTTCTCTTAAAATGTGCCATGTGTCTTTCTTTTTTTCTGCCTTAAAAAAAGAAAAGAGGAAGGAGGAAAGGAGTAGTGCAAAAGGACCATAGACCAGCCAGGCACTCGGTGGGATAAAAAGTCTGTAGGCCAATTTCTAAAATGCCTTTTTAACTCCTTGTTGCATGTGTTTCTATAGGAGGTCAGTGGCATTTTGTGTTTCTAAAATAGTTCTTAAATACTACGGACATGAGCTTATATTATTACAGTTAGTTGACTAAGTGCTTTGTAAAAACTTCCCAAAAAAAACCCAAGAAGGGGAGAGAGGACTCAGGTCCTGGGGAGGAAGTCCTGATGCAACAGTGACTGGTAGCCAAGTACGGGCTGCTGGTGCCTGCTTTCTGCTGGGCGCTCGGCTATTTGCCCCGCACTGGCCACCCAAAGATCAGTAGACCTCCATTTGTACAGCTGACAGTTTCTTCTGCAGCAGTGTCGGTACCTAAAGCACTTGCTGAAAAGAAAAGCTGAAACACATATTAGTCATTTTCCATTTGTGTTTTGAGTTTCAGAGCTTCACTCAAAGGAAGGGAGGTGAAATTCCAGTCAGTTTAAAGAGAACTGGACGGAGATGCTAATGCATTTTACTTTGTCACTTGTTGCTCTGCAGTTTTCCCTGTAAGAGTTTAAAATAAAAATATCTCCCTGATTTGCCTCAGTAACTTATGTTCTGATTTCAGTGATGCAAGGTGGGGAAAAAAAAACCACTAAAAAATGAAAATTAAAGATAATCTGAGGAGAAAAGAAGAAATATAATGCCAAAATGGAAGAAATATTTGCTGTCAGCATTAAGTCTAGGACTATCTGCTTGACAGGGTTTAGTGGGTTTTTTAATCATTGAATTTGAAAGATATAATTGAACAGCTACTTGGCAGTTTGTTGTCAGCATCATAAATTTCACAAGAGCAAAGAAGTATTGTTGCCACTTTAAAAACAAAGATATTAAAGAAGAGCCATTCCCTGCTTATTGTTTTCCTAGATTTTTTTTTTTTGAGAGAGAGAGAGAAAAGTAGCTGCACTTCTTTCCTTACTGCTGCAAAAGGAAGTGGAGATCCATGTAGCCGTTGTAAGGTTCATTAATTTTTGTAAAAGAGGGAGGTTTCATAACAGCAGTTTCTAAGATGGATGGTACAATCTGGATCATGCTAGTTACCAGCTGCAATCTAGACAGGCATGGTTCTCGTGGGAGAGCAGGAAGGAATTTCATTCACTTAGTGCAGGCTGCCTAAAGGATTCTTCTTAGAGGAGATAGAAATTAATTTTGAACTGCAACCTGCAAACGGTAAAATTCCTTGTGAGGGATGCAAGGGAACATGATCTTTTACATTTGTGCGAGTCACAGTCAGTAAAAGGGAAAAATGAAAAATAAATAAAGGAGGGAAGAAAGAAGACTTCTCTGCTCCAAAAAATACTTACTTTCTTTACAAAAGCACCTTCTAGCATTGCAAATCTGCAGCTTGAGGAAGAAAGAAAATGAACTTGTTCATACAGCTCATTTTGATGTGCATGTTTTCAGTGCTTTGAGATGAGGCAGTTGGGAGCATGCTGTGTGGGTTTCATTCTGTTTTTGCCTTTTTTTTTTTTGTTAAATTTCAATTGCTAAAGTGTTTTTACTCATCAGTGATTCTAATATGTCTTGCTCCATTTGTTTCAGCAGCATCTACCTAATCTAAACTCTTACATTTGCTTTCTCACCATTAACCTTTTAGGAAGGCAGATTTTTAGTTCAGTAATGATTTGAAACTGACAGCCTGACAGCATCAAATGTCAGGATTCCATATTTTACAGAAATATAAATGTTATAAAGCATGCAGGTTAAGACACACAGGTTTCTCTCCTGCCCAGCACATCAAGCAGATCAGTAGGAAAAAAGTATCTCCACTCCCCTTCCTGCCCATAATTTGAAATTTGAAAGAACTCGTCAAAATACCAAGTTTCAAAGCTTTAGAGTCTGAACTCACCTGCGGGTAGAACAGGTTTAACTGTGGAGAATAGTGATGTAAAAAGCAAAATGTGCACTCTTCTGCTCTCCAAGCTACCCAGAGTTTTAATGAAAAATGATATTTCACTGTTCATATTCTTTCATGTTTTTGTTCCTACCCCCTTTTTCGTCCAAGAAGTTAAAACAAAAATTTTGCACTGCATATTTTACCTACTTATTTCTTTGACCGTTTTTTGAGATAGCACATATTTCTCTGGTGACTTGCATAATGCTAATGAAGATATTCTTCATCTGTGGTCTGTAGACTGCTGGTGGTCTGCTAAACACCTGGTAGTTTCAGTGCATGGATAGCTGGATGGGACATTTGGTGCTGGCTCAGGTCATTTCTTAATGGAGCTCAACAGCTGGAAACAAGAACAAAAGTAATTTTCCATTTAAGCAGTTCTGAAATCGCTGAAGAGATGTTTTGTAGTTGTAAATGGCAAGTTAGGAATCTGTGAAACAGTCTCTCTAATTAGATGTCTTCCCCTCTATGAAGGTTTGATACTCTCCTTTTAATGCAAAAATACAAATTACATGAATGTGGAGGATATAAACAGTTACAGCTGAGCGTAAACATCAATACCATCGCTGAGGGAGTAGTGTGTATTCACACACTGAAACATTGTGCGTCTGAAGACACCTTAAATCTATAGCACTTTCTCAGAGAAAGTCAGAGACAGTTAAAGCCTTTTCAGACTGCTTGACAGAGTGAAATTTATTCAGGAGGTTGGTGAGTTGTTAGGAGCGCTTCACTGATAGTGTTGTGGTAGGTATAGAGCATCTTACACGTCAGAAAAAGTTAGAGATGGCTAAACAGGAAATGCAAGTATGTATTTCTGTCCTGTGGATTTGTCTTTCTCATTACAGCAGCTGACTGTCAATTCAGTGTTTGCTTTTCATAATCTTTTAGACTCATAGTGGGTTACTCTGCTTTTGTGGGAACTACAAAAGATGGCTCAGGAAAGCAGACATATATGCCATACAACATTTTCTCTGTTGAAAATTTCTGTAGTGGCTTACAAACCAGAGGATTTAAATTAACCTGTAAGAGTTACTGCTTTATAATTTTGAAAACTTTTCTAATTATTTTCTCCATATATCTTTGTTCTCCCTATGGTTTTGTTTTCTTTTTAACTGAAAAATTTAAAGTTTGTTTGATAATGTTTGGGGGGAGAGAGGAGTTGGAGTAATACTTTGAAGTTTCTCTTGCGTTACCACTTTGGGTTTATGTCACCTTGCTTTATTTAGATTTACTTTCCAAAGTGTACCGTATTCAATATTCCATTTCCATGTGTTAAAGAATGAGATTTCCAGGGAATTGGAACATCCTGAGACATCTGTAGTTCAGATCAGAATTGTGCCTGGGCTGGTATTGTGCCTCCAAACCAGAGATCAATACTGGAAGCCTAGGGAAGAGTGTGAGAACAGGGTAAACAGAGAGAGAAATTCCTGCAGTGAGTCTTCACAGCCTCTAGTCATTTTGAACTTTGTGTTTAATAACCATAATGGATTGTTTTTCCTCATCAAATCAAGTAGTCACGTTTTCATCGCACGTAATACGTTAGCATCTGTAACTCCTGTGAAAGAGTTCCACTCAGCTGGATCAAACACTGTGGGAAGGAGTTACCTCCCTTTGTTTGTTTTGAATGTGGTACCTGCTGATTTAATCTGGTAGCCCTTAGTTTTTATTACTGGAAGAGATAATGAGGGAGTCCTTCCTAACTACCTTCTCGATGCCCCTCCTGATTTTTACAGACTTGTGTTAAATCACCTGCGTGTATCTTTTTTTTCCAGGATGAGGAATCTGTTCCATAGGTTTGATCGTTCTTGGTGACTTTCTGTCTTTTCCAGTTCCTTTAGGGACTGAGGTGGGTTATGTGTGAGGGAGAAAGGAGGTGAGAACAGCACACAATGATCTAGGTGTTGGATTTATACAAGATTTTGATAGCACTTTCCATTGCTCTTTATTCCTTTCCAAAGTATTAACAGCTATGTGTTTCAAAGCACATAATTTCTGTCTAAAGATAGCGTTTCTCCTCCAAATGTGCGATTTTACTTCTCTCTGAACTGAATTTCTGTCTTTCCTCTTTTCTGGATCATCTGTTAACATGTGGAAAACAAGAACCTTGATCTAGATCCCCGAGGGACTCCACTGGTCACCACCTGCCTTTTGTTTCCTGTCTTTTAATTGATTACTTATCCAAGTTAGCCTTTTTAAAACAGGATGAACAGTAAACTCTTTTTAATCTGCATCTCAGTTTGGTTTTTAGTGTGCAGTTAGGTCACAATTTCAATCTTCTTCAGGATCCAGGACCAACAACTTTTTAATTTGTGTGTTTTAATGAAAATTGCTGTGATTTGGCCATGCAAAATAGAAAAGATCGTACTGGACTTGCATAAAGACAGCATTGTATTGCTGTAGCACCAGTATTTATTGATTAGAGAGCTGGGTTTATAGATTTATTGATAGATCTATAGATAGATAGATACATACATACATATAGTTAGATAGATAGATAGATATAGGTAGATAGACATATAGATAGATAAAGATAGATCTATAGATAGATTAGCTGGCTTCTGTCCTGGCAGGTAATATGCATGGACTACACAATTAACATACTTAAAAATAGCAGCTGTCATGGGATTCTGTTGACTGAATTTAGATGTCTATGATGTTGCTAGTACTCAAGGTTTCTTCACAATCTGTAGACTAAAAGCCATTATTAGGACATGACCTTTCTTATCCCAAAGGAGAAGTCCAAATGAATTACATGCTGTTTACCTCCAGTGACAGAAGGGAAGCCTGCAGTGACTGGCCCATATGTACACATGTGACTCATTGATGATGTTTAAGTGAAATGAACTCCATCTTGAAAAACTACTTCAGAATGACAACATATTGTCGTTTTACATCTCCATGACAAAACCAGCTGAATGCCATTGTACTGAGAAGTATAACCAGATCACAAGTAAAATGTGATAGATTCACACGTAGTTATAACACAGCAGAAGCGAGCGTCTGTATGAAACCCTAAATTTTAAAATTTCCTAGCTTTTGAATGGCTAAGTAAGAAATCATGCTTAATGATCATTAAAATAATAAGTAATTGTGAATAACATATTAAATAGATCAAATTTGATTAATACAAGATAAAAACAATAATACAAGATAAGTTTAATTGTGGCACCTAGTGCTTTCTCCTAAAAAAATACACACCCGGAAAATTTACCAAAGAACTTACTACTTTGATCTTTGTTTCTTACTCATTGTCCCTTTTTCTTTTAAACAAAAAAATAGACATTTAATTGTTGTTATCAAATAAAATGTGAAGGAGTAACAAACTCTGAGCCATCAAGGAATATGGACATATATTGATGAAATCATTCTGGTCTTCCTTTCTCCCTGCCCTTTCTGCTGTAAGTAATCCTTCACAGTGGTATGCCAAAGGTAATACAGGCTTGCCATTTTGTCTTTATTTTACCTTGAACATTCAGAACCACATAAATCACTCCTTTTCTGTCCCGGTAAGTGATTTTATAGGTCTTCTCTGTACGTGATTTCCAAATACTTTTTGACCTAATTAAGTAAAGCACCAGTAACTTCCTTCATTAAATATTTCAGAAATTACAGTTATTTTGAAAAATAAAACAGTTTTTAATCAAAGCAAATGTGACTATTCCTTAAGTATTCAGAGCATTTGTTCTTAGGCTTGATGTAGTTTATGCAGTTTAACTGATGAGAAGAGGCAATTTTGCTTCTTTTTTCAACTGTAAAAAAGAAGTACATCTGTAGAATAAGCATCTGTGATGAATCAGAAAACAAATTCCCAGCGAAATCATGATTTTTTCTAAAATTTTGGTTGTTTGGGGACCTCTGTGCTGTTTCCTTTGCTTTGTTTACTTTCCTACTTGCTTGTCTGTGGGGATTCCAGTGCCATGACAGTGTATGACAGAAACAGGAGTCGTAAGATGCTCTGACATTCAGAACCCTATTTCTAGGGCACCAAGTGAACTGTGTGTGGTGTAATGTAATCACAACCTGTTTACCACTCTCCGGAATGAAAATTGGAGTATTGTAGTAGGATTTAGACTGACATGTTATTTTTGTCCCCATTTTTTTTTCTTTTGCATTCAAGAACTAACTTTTCCATTTGGTAAAAATGTATCAGTTTCTGTGTGAACACTAGAAAACATTTTTCCCCAGATACCTTTAGTTTTTCTGCATATGCATCCTAATTCCAGAAGCCTTTAACGTTCAAGCAGGATATACTTGTTGACTACTTACATGTTGCTTTCCTCTAAAGCAGTGCTGGCGTAGTAGCCAGTTACTGGAGTACTGATGTTCATGAACAGTTACAGGGCCTCCACCTCTTCACTGTTGACTTCTGTTTTGTCCAAACTTGTTAATTGTGGTAAGAGTCATGCCAATGGTGGAATGATGTTAATTTTCAAGGAGATCCAATGGGATGAAGGCATTTTATTTAGAGTTTTGTTGATTTTGTCTAGACAGAGAGAATTAACATGCCAGCAGTTCATATGGCTTTTGCAGCACCTAAATACAGGGTTTTGCAACCTTGCTGTAGAAGGGTAAAACCTTTCACAGGTAAAATCTTTTTCAAAAGAAAAAGGGTTTTATTTCTTTACAAAGATATGCTGTAATTCAGAAGGTGTGTGTTGATCCAAGTCAAAAAGTCATTTAGTATAGATATCAGTTGGAAAAACTGCACTTAAGTCTGCTGCAATATGGACTAAATGTGAAAATGCATTATTTTCAGGTTGTCCAGTAGAAGGTAATACAGCTTGACTACGTGCCAAGAAACTATAATAGGAAATTTAAAAATACTTTAATTGCTTTGTTGTCTGCATTCTGTGAAACAGTTGCCAAACATCCCACTAAAAAAGTTCTGTGGGTGTGTGCCATATCTGATCCTGTGGTCAGGGCACCCATTCTTTATGGAAGTATCATCTGGGATGTAGAGCTGAGTACCTGAGTGTCATTCGTATTTAGTCGTTTGAATGATGTAAAGGCCAGTACTACTGCAACCTTTCCTTGGGTCGCCCTGAGCATGGTCAAAATGTGATATGCTGGCCCCAGGAATTATTAAAGCACACTGTGAGATGCTCACCATGCTTCTCCAATGAGCTTAGGCTGGTATAAATGAGCGCTGCAACTGAGAGTTTCACCTTATCCCTATGACCATAAATTTTCCTGCCACAGTTCTACCCAAATGTTTGTGCAGCTGTTTAGCAAAGCAGATAACATTAAAACTCTCTTTTGCTTTTCCTTCCCCTCTGCAATACTTTTTAACATGGATCAATTCCCTCCTCTCCCCTTGCAGACATGCTAATGTCACAGCAGAGGGGAGGAGTGGTGGTAGGAATCCGCAGCTGAGTGTGGCTCCTTGGGGACGTGGCCACCTTTGGTGGGCAGGCTTGGGCAGCAACTGGGCTGTTCCCTCTCTTTTGCTCACAGCAAGTGAATTGTGAGACACCTGTAAGACACCGATTGTGAGACATCCTATCTCTCTGCTCATACTCAGAGTAAACTAGGAGCAGGAGAATAAAAAGGATTTTGCTTGCCTGTGGTTGCGACAGTTTGGTTGTAATTGAAAACTTGATGAACACTTGTTTCCTGTCCCATTCATTCACCTAACCTAGTTTTAAGGAAATTACCCTGTGTTGTGGCTGGAATGTCCTCATAGATGATGTCAGTAGAAATGCGTGCAGCTTGGGCAACTGGGGCTCTCTATATTAGCTGGGTGTGCATTGGGCAGATGTACCTATCTAGTTGGTATTAAAAACATTAATAATTATAGTTTAGGAGCATATGGATGGTATTTCTACCAAAGCACAGCTGGGTAGAAAGTAGATGCAGAGGAAGAAGCTATTTTAGATGACTGAGGCAATCAAATGTGCAGATAGGTGGTTAATCACACTTTCCCTAAATAATTTTTGTTTTCTCCATAAAGGTTTCTTAAAATTCACATTACCCTCTTTGAAGTGCTATGAGGTGACCCTTTAGGAAAACTGTTACCTCTGTCATTTTGGGAAACCCCAGGATAGCAATACTTGATCATGCTGTCACAGAAAGTACTTTATGTGGAGTTGAATGTTGGTATCATGGGAAAAACTGAAATCCTGGATATTTCTCTTATTCTGTCTCTGACAGAGTAAGGGCATTTTGACATCTGAAAGCCTTTGGGGTTTTTATATTTCGGCTCTTTCAATTTTTTTTTAATTTAAGGTAGTCTAGGTAGGATGGATAAAGAACTTGATGATGTTCCTTAAGCACTTGAAGCACATTAGAAAAAAAGAAATTAATTTGGCTCTCCCCTTGCAACACCAGCATTATACAGTCAGTGAGAAGCTTGTTTATGCTTCTGTTCATCCAGAGCTGGAAGAACCTAGTGACCATTTCTGCTTCTTTATGAAAAAATGTTCTCAATTATAAAAGGACTGTCAAAAATACATTAAAGAATACAGCTTTTATATTGCCACTAATGGTGGCCTTGGATTTGCACATAGATCTATAGATAAAAAAATTCTCATGCATATAAACAACATTCAAAAACAGTAGTTGAATGTTAAAAGGAAGTACTATGGTCAAAGAAACACGGCATGTTTTTTCCCCTGACCTAATCACTGAGGTTTTCTGAAATTCTGAAAGTTCTCAAGATACGTAACTGTCTCTTCCTCCCCTGTATAAAAAACATCAGTGCATATTGTTATATTTTCACTATTCAAACTGAC
Organism: Fregata magnificens; assembly: GCA_013389945.1. NCBI lineage: Eukaryota > Metazoa > Chordata > Aves > Suliformes > Fregatidae > Fregata > Fregata magnificens. The sequence continues at coordinate 129,643 of WAAD01023305.1, read as the reverse complement.
AAATGATGTTAAGCTTAAAAACGTTAGTGTTTCCAGCTCATACAGCCCACTTTTATGAATTCTTTAATGTCTGATGTATTCCTTAAGAATATCTTCATGGAGGTACATTTCAAGTAGCATTTCCAAAATATTTTATCTAGGGTAAAGACCTCAATACACTTTCCGGAAAAAATACTGATGCTGAGTAAATCTTTTTTTCCTTATTCCTGAGTAAATAAGCTGTTGCTTCAAGAAGCCTATATTTGTTAAAGGAGAATAAAAAGATAAGTATGTTCCTTCAGTGCAGAGAAGTATAACAAAATCTTCTGTATGGACCTAGCTGGTGCACAAGTGACAATTCAATTTGAATTTTCAGATTAAATGTTCTAGAGACAGAAGACGTGAATAACAAAAGTAAATAGACAAGTCAGTTTTCAACAACAACAGAAAATCCTGAAATACAATTTTAAAATATCCTGAAGGATGGAACTTGGTCAGAGGTCTACTTTTCTTCCTCTGGTCAGGGTTGAATAGTTGTAGGGAAGGGCCATAGTGCCCTCAAGTGAGAAAAACTCACTTGTATACTGCCCATTACGTGCTCTGCTTCTCTTGTGTTGTTCTCTGCTGTTACAGGGATTGCAGTTGAGCCAAAACACATAAATGAAAGGAAATCAGACTGTTTAGATTGTACCGTGACCTCATTCACGTGACTTTGTGTGCCACCTCAACCACTTTTGTAATCACTGTTAATTCAGTATCAGAGGAAACTGGTTTGCAGTGATAGGGATTTGCAGTGTGCCAAACTGCTATCAAGGCCTCTTCTGCTAACAGAACTTGTTATTTAATGCTAGACTGTCCTTCCATTGGCTTCATCAAACCAAGCATTAAGACTGGCAGGTTGCTGCTAAATCTGTCTCATCCCTCTGAATATCTGTACACCAAATCATGGTCATTATTCATGCTTTTATCAGCTGTTTCTGCAGCAAGAGGGCACTTCATCCCCTTTCATCTTTAGGATTCACTTATCAGACGATTAGGGGGAATTTGTGTCTGACAGCTAAATAATCTAATTATACTCGCCTTGCAGAAATAGTGGGATCAAGATTCTGCCTGTTATGTTGATATGTTCTGTTGTGTGTTGGGAGTCAACCTAGGCTTCAAGTTAGGAAATATGAACTCTGTTTCCACCACGTGTTTCTTGTGTGACAGGAGTAAGCAAGTCCAAGTGATATCTGCAGAGTAATGTAAGTGGAACAAGGCTGACTGCTACCATCTAGACATGAGATTTATGGTAATCAGCATACTGGAGGAGGATACAGGAAAACTGAAACGGTACTCTTCAGGAGTGCCTCTGAACCACCAGGCTAGAGATACAAAGGCAGAGGGGAATATGCTATGCTTTTTGCTGGTGCTGAAACCATTCTGCAGCCAAGAATTCAAGAGATACAGGGCCAGAGAGAAAATGCAGAACTTCACTTGTCTTTGCAGCCTGGCAATTAGGACACTGCTGGGAGGGCATCATTATGGGTATTCTGGTTCACGTTGCATGCGACTTGTTATTGCAAACATTGACAAAATGGTAGAGTTAGGTAAATGGAGAGAGAGAGTTCATGCTGGGAGATATCAGGGGATGCTGATAGGGTTGAGGATCCTGCTCTTGGATTTGGAGTGTCTAAATTCCCAAAAAGTTCCTCAGGTACTAAATCTTGTTTTGTGCCTGTGTCCCAAAGGCGTAAGATCTGCTTGCTTCTTGGGAATATTGAGCCTGATAGGTAGGAATGAATCAGGTAAAAGACTAAGTAATGTGAAAGCTGGAGTTGTATATCAGTATTTTGCAGCATAAATCTAGAAGGGCTTGGAGGACTTTTTTTTCTGAATTGACCTTCTTATGTAAAGGAAGAACAGAGGAGGAGAAAGAATTATATTGAAATCTTCAGTTCAACCCAATTAGAGTGTTCTTTGCTCCCATGTTCCCTTTTTTAGAAGTGAAAGAGATTTTGATAAATTATGCTGGGCCTTGAACTGGGCAAGAGACCAAAATACCCTATAATAACTAGTCCCTGAGAAGAAAAGTCTATGTCATGGAGATGTGTGTTGGATCAGCAGGAATTTAAATTGGGCTTGCTCAGTTCTCCTAGCCACTAGTAAATTTGGTAGATATTTGACCTCTATGGGAGTATGAGTGGTGTAGAAGAGTTGGAGAGTCAGAAGGAAAGTTTCTGGCTTATACAGAAGGAGATGTGTCTGTCTCCCATTTCTCTTTTCTTGTCAGAAAAATTGGTATCTGTGATAATATTACTTGATCTGGGACTCCCAGCACACAGATCTTAACTCTACTTGAGGTTTTATCCTGTTAAAGCAGAACCATGAGACTTAACAGATCATAGAGGATTCAGTGTCTCTTAGAGTGAGGAAAGTTTATGTTGCATGTTTCCTAATGAACAAGTGAGTACTATATTAAGTTTCCTGGAGATGTTTTCAGAAAGTGGTAACAAATGTTTTCCACACAAATGCATGGATCAGTATAGACCAATTGTAAACATACATAAATCATAATTTAAAAAAAAATCTCCTTTAGAACCATTTTACAGGAAGAGTAAAACATCTTGGCAGCACAGGTCGACCTGAAACCAGATTTGCATGGCTTATCCTTTTTCTTTCTTTCTTCCTGTCCATGGTGCTTGCGTCACCCCTACAAATCCTTGGGTGCAGTCCCCATACAATTAAAGAATACCAGTTCCACTTGCCTTCTCCTCTCCCTGTCCCACAACGAATTCAGGTGTCCCTCCTCACTAGACTGGGTTCTGCGCAACCCTTGTTTAAATTATTTGAATTATGACTTTCTGTATCCTCCTAGTAGGTATAAACATTCCTTCCTCTCCTCTTCACAGAATTCTGGGACAACTTTGCTTGTTCCACAATAAATGATCTTTGGATTTTGTAGGTCACTGTGAACTTTCAGCACATTCCACGTGCTACACCCAGTTTTGCGCTGCTCTTCCCCTATCAGTAGACATGTCAGAAGTCCAGTTTCTCGTTTCTTTGCTCAGGCTATTTCTATATGTGCACAAAGAGTCATGTCTTCAGCCGCCTTGCTCCCTGGGCTTTTTGCCTTCTCTCCTGACCAAATTGCAACTCATGCAAAGACTGCTTTCCAACCTGTCTCCTAGCTCCCAACAAAAGAACAGCCTTGTCTGGATGGTATTCTCTTTTCTGTTCCCAAGGAGTCTGTTGGTTCCCCACGCTGATTTATCACTTGCACAGGCATTCTTTCTGAACGAGCAGATGAATGAATGTTTTCAAGTGTTGCACTTGCATCTGCTTCTATAAATTAAGAAATTACATTGCAGCCTACCCTTCCCATTTGGGATACACTAATTTCTTCCTCTTTGCCCATGATTCTTCTGCTGTGATTTTTAGCTTGTTAAATTTAAGCTTGTTGGGGGTTTATCTGGGTTTTGGTTTCGTGGCATAAGATCAATGATTCATGTATGATAAAGCAATTACCAAATGCTTTCCTCTAATTAGTTGTTCTTGAATAACAATTTCATCTTTAAAAAAAAGAAAAGCTCCCCTAAATTAGTTTTTAGATATTCCTTTAGTAAGCATTCCTTTCTGAGTTAAATAGCAGTGCAGTTTAGAGTATGTGCGCTCATCATTTTCCAAACCATTTTATGAAGCAGAACTGTGAATAAAGTTTTGATCATGAATGAGCATGTACTGAGATGTGCAGCTATCTTGAAGTGCACTGTTTGCCTCTGAACCAAAAGCTGTGTTCCCAGTCTTGCTTTTATCTTGAAGGCATTCTGTCCTTTTATATGTGTGAATGCCCGCTAGCTTCAGATTCTTCATTATACCTCTTCCAGTACAATTTTCACTGCTTTCCAGCTAGAGCTCGGAGTCAGCTCTTCTTCCTCATCCTTCTTGACTTTAAGCTTCTTTAGCATGGCCACATCATGCTCTTTTCTTAGTTTTGCCTTCTCCTGATTTGCAGGAGTCAGTCATCTCCTGTTTTTCTGTTACCTTCCTAATTGCTGCTTCAGATAATGCTTCTCATCTCTCATTCCCATCTCAGCAAAGAAGTTGGGAGGTTCTGTAGAGTTTCGTTGTTGATCTCTTCCCCAGCAGTTCACAAACTCTGGCTTGTAAGTAGAGTTGCAAGCTCATCAGAAGGTCAGTTGTTTCTGCTGCCACCTGCAAGTTAAGTTGCAACAGGACACTTTTGGGTATTGCAATTCATAGTTTGTCTTACTTGTCAACACAAATTTGATGACTGTCATGTGCACAACTCTGAAAACTACCTCTCTTCTAGAGGTGCTGGTTTTGCCAGCCTAGAATCCTTGTGTGTTTATTTTACTCCTTTTTGTAGATAAATTTTGACACAGTTAGTGTACAAAATGACTAATATGGAGCTCTTCATACTCTTTAGAGACCTTGAAATTTTTCAGCTACTAAAAGTGCTGTACTCCTATTGCTTCTCATATTGACTAGTGTTTTCCTCATGGTCCCCAAGAGGTTCCCAGGGCCTTGAAGACTAAATCTTAGCTCTCTTGTCTTTTACTCAGAAGGTCACTGGAGTATGGAGGAGGTTTTGTGGTATTTATGCATACCTTACCAGAAAAGGAAGTTGAACTACAGCTAGGGCTTTTAAGTACTCATATCTATGTAAACAAGTAATAATTACACTTACGTCCTCAACTACACATGGCTGGGATTTTAAAACTAGACAGTTTTCTTGATAGGGAGAAAAGCTGAGTGAGAGAGGGCATAGCAAGCATATAGTAATTGGTGAAGATACATAAAGATGAATATCACTGATTTTATTTTATTTTGTTGGGGGCAGATAATGTTTGTTTACTGTTCTTTCAGCTCACCTGTCTGAGGCTGATTATTGCTTAGTACTGTGGTACTAAGCAATTGTATTGCTTTTGTAGTATTGTACAAGCTATTGTAGTACTCCTGTAAATTAGTTATTTTTGCTCAAAATAAACAAAAATGGGAACCATTTAAAGAGATGTTGTCAACTTGAAAATCACACTGAATCTAGAATGACTGAAATGAATACTCCTGTATGGACAGAAGTCAAGGCTTTTTTTCACCCCCTCTTCCTTCAATTTTACTTTTGGTGATGAATAGCACCTTTCCTTAAGTAATTTCATCACATATGCAGTCCACCACTGTGGGTGGACTTCTTCTTCTATGAGTCTTCCCTGAAGCTCCGTTAAGAGGTTAATGTTTAAAAATGTTAGTAAACATTTTTTAAAGGGAAAATTTGAGGATCACATTTTTATGAATTCTTCATCATTTTAAAAAAGCTAACAAAACCCCCACAGATCAACCTAAGTATAGTTTAATTTGCCTCTGTTTCTTTACTGTCCTTTTCCTGCTCCTATGTTTTGTATTTCCATTACAATTTTTTATGTTGTCCAACTTTTAACTGAACCTGCAAATTTTAAAGGAGAATGATTTTTCTTTTTTTCAGAGTGTTGGGAAGAAATTACCTCCAGCCACAGCAACTCAGGAGCCAACAAAAATAGAAGTGGACAGCAGAACAAAAAGTAGGTTTCATAGTTTTTTCTTCTTTGCACTTTGTGCTATTAAGCCTCTTAAAAGCAAGCTGAATGCTTTTCTCTGGTTTTGGCTAAAAGAGTGTCCTGTATATATGAAAAGCGAGGGTGCAGATGGATATGTTTAAGATAAACTTTCAGTAGGCAGTACATAGAATGATTTGTTTCACAGAATTCTCTGAATTGCTTTTGCTCTGATAATCCTACCTTGAGTTTTCTGCTACCGAAAATGAAATTAAATTACGTGATCAACTTTCAGCCTTGAGGGTACTTTGGAATTAATCAGGGTTGAATAAGATCCAACTCCAGCCTGTAACTTGTAGGTGGATCATAGAAAAATATCTCTGGTTGTGAGTGCCCTTGCTTTTTTCCTCTTTTTTCTTTCTTTATGTAGCAGAAATAATCTGTGTGGGTGGTATAGTTTGTATGGGAAACGAACAGTGTCTAAGAACTTCAGTTCTGTTTTTGTCATTTCAATGCTTAGTAAACAAAAAGCAATAATTAAATCTTTTAGACAGGTCTTAGTGCTCTTCTAAGGAGGCATATGTAACTAGTTTACCAAATAATTTATGTATATGTTCCCCATCTTTTGATTTTATTTATATAATGTTACAACTAAATGTTGTGGATTCTGGTAGAAAAGAATAAGAAGGAAGAGAACATAGCCATACCCTGGAAAAGAAATTGAGTGTAATATAAAGCATTGAGTTTTTAAATCTTGCACCGTCCTTCTCCTTCCCTGATGTGTTTATCCTTTTAGATAGTTAGCAGATAACATTTTGTCTCAGAACTGAAATACATACAGACTTGGGAAGGCAAGCATCTGGAGCAGCAGAACAGCGGCTGTCTGAGAGAAGTGTATGGTTATGACCTTGTTTACCACATTTCCAGCTCAGAGTTGCAAAAGCAGCTTCAAACAGCTTTTAGTGAGTTACTGTCCATTAGCTGCACCACACTAATTGACTTGCTGCGTGCTCTTATCTTGTTCCTCATGTGAATCCAGGCTGTTAATGGGAAGGACTGCAAGAACTCAATTGCCCTGAGGAAGTGAGAACTTGAAATACTGAAAAATGTGTGAACTGGTAATGTAGAGCAGGGCTCCTGAACCAATGTGTTTTGGAATTACCTTTCCCAACTTGCAGCTTGAGCATGTTAAGCGGACATGAGTGCAGCTGCCATCAGAAGGGGTGGTCCCATGGCCTTTCCCACCTGCAGCACTAACCCCTGTGTGGTAAGCCAGGCTGGGAGACAGGTGCCTCTTTCCACATCAGCTCATACTTCTGACAGTTGAAACTGATCACTAAATCGCATCCCAGGATACTGGGGTTTCATACTTTTACCACTTATAAACGAATGTGGAAACCTTCTGAACAATGGTTAGAGAACTGTACTTTCTACAGTGACACATTGAGCTCTGGTTGACACAGAGATACTTCTCCATCAACACCTTTGGGCTCTGGTTGGTTCTTCTTTCACCTTTTTGTTATTTCCCTCGGACATGCCTTTTTGCTCATAAAACCCCTCTTCTTCTGTTGCTGTCTATTTTCACCGTGATTGATTGTGTGCAAACATCATTCAACATCCCTTTTGCCATAACTGGTGAGAAGGGTGAGCTACTTATTTGTACAGTATCTTTGCATGTTCTATGAATTTTACCTAAACTTTGGTTATTTAGGATATTTTATCTTTCCTGGAATCTCTGGGGCCTCAGTAGAATTTTTGGCATCTCTGTTCTTGCTTGGGAAAGAGAAGCACATGTATAGGAAGGTCTAATATAATGTAATTATATATAGTTGTCTTAGCCTCAAATGGCATCACAGGAGATGCTTTTCAATCAGTTGAAGTTGTCCCTCATTTAAATTGAAAGATCTTTCAATGAAAATGAAACATACTTCAGTCTGGTTTGGGTTTTTATATAGGCGGAGGAATAATTTTTTCATAATACAGTTAATGTCCGATAGTCAGACGTGAGGAATATGATCTATCTAGTATTTGTCATTTCTCCAAAATTTAATTTTTGCTTTCTCCTAAAAACCTACCACAAACAAACTTGAAAAAACATTGAATCCAGAGAAGTTTGAAGTCTCAGAAAACTGGTGCATGTCCTAATTGCAGTGTTCAGCGTAAAAGTATCATTCCACCTTGGACCTCAGCTACTTTTACTTTTGCCTGGGATGGTAGTGTCCCAGTCTTCCCTTGGAGTCTTTAATTGCTGAACAAAACAGATACTGTGCCATTCCCCAAAGAAGTAGCAAGAAACAGAAGATCCATAGATTCAGCTCAGTACGGAGAGGGGGCTTTTGGATATGTGATTTAGATTCTGTTGGGATTACTGCTGGAGGTGTATGCTGCAGGCAAGAGGGAGATTACGCTGGTAGAGGAATAGTACAATTTTTCATCTTCCACCTGTTTCTTCCATGACTGATGCTGTTATTCCTTAGTTTCAACTGGATGAAAATGCAGTTGCACTGTGAAAGAGCCTGCTGAGAAAGGAAGGAGGGAGCGGTTAACATCTTCCCTCTGCTTGCTGACTCTACCCACATCCTGATTTGAGTCTGCTTTTTTCCTATAGCTTTTCTCATTCAACAGGACAGTGATTTGCAGCAAGGCACTTGATGTGCTTACCATTTGCTCTTAGTACATGCAAGATGGCCTAAGTCCTGCAATGGATGAGTTGGTCAGAGCAAGAGACAGAGCAGTATGTTCTATAGGTGCATCTCCAACAATATGCTATGTAAATCTCCCTAAAAAGTGGGCTTAAGATTCTGGGGGATAAACAAATGACTCTTCAGGGCCAAAGAGGACTTTTTGCTCAGAGGGAGAGCACAGTGAAAGCACAAATCCTCACATAGCTTGAATGGTCCCTTGGAAAACATCACTAACCTTTCAAGAATGAGGGAACGCATCTTTGAGGAGAAGAGGGGGAGAATTTTGTGGCTTAGGTTTGTGGGTGCCTAGACTTACAGGGGAATTATTCTGCTGTTGAATTTCTGTCTTTCTCATGTAGCTGAGATGGCACATGCATGCGCATGTGTTTATAATTCTGTCTCTGGGGTGAGATGTATTTTTTTTCTATGAAGTAGCTTGCTTTTAGTTTAAGTGGATTGCAGTGAAAAGGCTATATTGTAGAAAATGTGGACACATTTTTAAGTAGCTCTGTTGGATTCTAAAATTCGGCAAAGCAAAAACATCCACAATGGCTGAGCGAGCTATTGCAGATTACTGAGATGGCAAAAATGGAATATAAATAAGCAGACAACAAAACAGCAAAGGCAGTAAGTTACAGAATGCATTGACCACGGCACTTAATTTGATTGCTGCACTCACTATTTACAATTTGTGTTAACCTATTGCATAATAGGAGTACCAAAATCCTAGCAAGTAACTAATCTTTTTGCATGATGGTAGAAGGTATAAGGAGTAGCTGAATGTGGATTAATGGGGGCCTAATTAGTTCTGTTTCTATTTTTTGTTTGATGAGGTGGTGTTTTGACAGTTTGCATCTCATTAAGTTCTGCGAAAGTATTTATTAGTGCAATCCATTTATGAGTCTTGAGTGTAGCAATTAATAGTAAAACCAAATTCTGCTGAATGTGGTGTTTGGATTTTTTTCATCTGGTTTGTGGTTTTGGTAACAATGATGTAATTTTTCACTAGATTTTGTACATGTTATTCCATTTCAGAAGCATTTTATCAGTGATAGTTAAAAAGAGAAAGCTTAAGCTCAAGGAACACTGGTTTAATGCTGCTTGTTTTCTTACTTAGTATTACTGTTTGTGTCCGTATTTATTGGTGTATGATTTAGACTTCATCAAGGGGGAAATATTTAAGCCTGAAAAATCAACTATACAGGTTTGTTGTTCGTTTTACTAAAAAAAAAAAAAAATTTCTGAAAAGTTAAAAGGGCGAATCCAGCCCAGTGGTTAGGTTACCTGAGATGGAGGAAATCTTGCTGGGGGGTGGAACAGTTCTTCTCTATCAGCAAGGAAGCAGCAGCAGAGGTAAGAGGAGGAAATTGTGTCATCCTGGCCTAAGAGAAAAAGCAAATTCCAGGGTCACTGTCCCCTGTGAAATTCAAGCTTGAAGGTGTGTTTGTCTGTGGACTGCTGTCTTGAACGTCACAGCTCATCCTAAGAGTCTGGCAGGAGAACAAATAGAAGAGGCATGCTTTTAAAGTGAACAGCGTCCACTGATACAGTAAATGGAGTTTGCTCAGTTCTGGTTTGAACAGGATAATATTTAACCAGTCTCTCAAAATACAAACAAATGAATTTACCTGCTACAGTACTGCAGGACCCCAAGTCATACAGAAGGTCTATACGTTGACATCAGTGCTTTACACTGCAGTTGTAAATACATACCGAGCCACTGAAGTCTGTGGGTGAAATACAGTGCTTGCAATGGCCTAGGTAATGAAGCAGCTGCATTCTGTAGGAATGCTATCTCTTGCTATTGAGGCAATGATTTTTTGGGGAGCTTGAGACTGTATCAAACAGGCCGCATTTTGAACTCAGGACAGACTGTGGGACATAAGGTGCTGAACAGAGATGCATGTTAACTACCCCCATAAAACATCCAGTTCTTTTTAGAGGATAGCCCCTTTGTAGTGTTTAGGATGGTCTTGAGACTTTTTTCTCAGTGAAGTGTGGGCAGTGACAGACCACTTGTGACAAACATCTAGTTCTTTGCTGCTGCTTTTTCTTCCAACTTCTGAGCTACGAGGATGATGCTGGGAAGGGGAATTGCGTGTCAGCCTGGGCCCTTGGGGTCTGTCAGAGAAGCTGGCAACAGCTTTGTTCTTCCTTCCAAAGGACAGGACTAGGAGGGATGTGGGCAGAGAAGATGCTTATTGTTGTGTCATCATTGTACCTGGTCGGAACAGTACAGTTCAAAAATCACAGGATGTAGCCAAGGGTACATATTTTCAAATGGGATTATACCTAGCCCAAGCCGTCTCAGTTCAGAATATGTTGCGCCAGAAGCTGAACATCCTGCATTAGATCCAGCCTGTTTGAGTTGTAAGATATGCTGTAAGGTTTATCTGCTTACTCAGTTCCCTGATCAATGCCCATTGCGTATGGCAGGTTGTTCTCCTTTGCTTGGGAGGAGCCGTGAGTTTGCAGGGAGAGATTCCATGGTCTGACAGGGTAAATTATTGTTGAATTAATAAATGAGGACTGAAAAGCTCATGAATATAATCTTTTCTCCTCCATTACTGTTTCCAAGATGTCTGCTGTTGGGGGTTTATTAGCAGGTATATTTTTAAAATGTCTTCAGGTCAGAGGAAGAGAGAGGCTTCTGGAAGAACCATCTGTGATGGTCATGGCTGAAACCCAGCCTTGGATGTCAAATGTAAAAATGAGATTTGTCATCTACAGTTGAGGGATGCTTAATATTGTTATCTTAGTTTGAAGCTTTAATTTGGCTTAAGTCTATTTACCAGACTTGCAATAGGATATATTATTTTGACCTTTAGTTTTTTGGTGGGTTTTTTTCACTTGGAAAACTCCCAAACTCAGGTCTCTACAGTGCTGTGTCTGAAATTAGTATTTCCTTTTATCTTTTCTTCCTTCCTATCTAAACATAACTGTTGAAATTAAGTGCTTCTACATCCTCTTGCTTATTGTGTTCTGCTGAGTAAGGACAATTTTAATACCGAAGTGACATAACCTCTTAGATTCTTCTCTGCTTCTATTAATCTGATTTTAAAGGTTCATACTATTTTGAGTCCAGTTGGCTTTGCTTTTACTTACTTAAATCACATTGGTCTGCCATTCCCTTAGGAGAAGTTTGAAAACTGACTTTGTCCAGTCACTTACATTGTTCCAAACCCATTCGTGTTGTTGAGACCTAGCTCTGTTGCAGCATGATCCACAGGGACCTTGTTAGGCAGAGGAATGTATTGATTTAGTGTATGTCAGTGCGAATTGCACTCAGGGAGTCCAGATTTCTACTGTACATAAACCATCAATTTTTTTCCACAGCTGTGCCTTCACCCTGTGTTCTTGTGCTAGCCTTCAGAGCACGAGGCAGTGGTGAGCCTCCCCCAGCTCCCTCTTGTGCCTCTCACAAGATTGCCTCCTGGCTCTTCATGAACTGCATCAGCATTTGACTGAGCTTAAGATCTGGTTTTTGACATTTTTCTCTAGTTTAATTCCTTGTTTCTCTGCTATCTCGATATTTAAAAAAAAAAAAAAAAAGGTGAGAGCTTGGTGGGGAGGGCAGACAGGTCACGGGAGAACAGAGTTCTTGACATCAAAAATCGAAGGTAAAGATGCGTAGCCATTTGCTATGTGTTCTTCTAACCAAAGACTATGAGTTCTTTGGTTAAAGTCTTGCTGCTTTTGACAGCCAATTACTGTGAGATCCACATTCACACATACTTTTAGAGGAAAAGCTTACTGGAAAAAAAGAATAAAGAGAGCACTTACTTTCCTGATTATCAACTGACTTTTTCAGATGCTGAAACGACAACCTTCTCTCCACTCTTGTCTGTTGGGGTCTTCATTTTGAAGGATGATTAAAATTCACAGTCTTCAAATAGCAAGGGGGAGCTGAGGGAGGATTGCCTCTTACAGGACTCAGGAGACAAGAGCCCCCTGGAGACACTTGCTGTTCAAAGCATTCTTTAACCCGAAACACGTGGGATTCATCCACACCTTAAGAGCTGCACCACTGGCATCCATTCAGAACAGTACCGTTACTGTGGTATAGTGGCTGTTCTTCTCTGTTGATGAGCTGTGTGTTGTGCTTGGCTTCCCATCTAATCTTGAGATTATACAGTGTATAGATTATACAGTGAACAGAGGAACAATTTATGTACTTGAGAATGGATATTCAGGAATGATCCTCCTTGTGCCCAGGTGGTGTTTGCCTCCAAGAACCCAGCCTGGCTTCTGTTCTGTATCCCAAAAAAGAGGTGCTAAGCCTGTTTCCATTAACCAGAGACTTCCCTGAGTATGCAGCACTCAGCTTCTTTAGTACAGTATTCTATCTACATCATCTCTGTACTAATTCTCTGAATCTTTTATGTAGCAAAGCTGTTTTTCAGGATGTGGATACTCTCAAAGTAGGAACTCCCCCCCTCCAGGATTATTTAAGGGAGCATACACACTGAAGTGTAAAAATGTGCTGAATCTCATGTTTCTCTTACATGCTGCTCTGCATCTACCTGACCTAAGTCAATATGTGTCAACTTTCCACCAGCTTTTACATAAAATGTTATTAAACTGTCTTGAAGACAAGATAGTGAGCAGATGAAACATCCTAGCTGGGTCCATGAAGAGAAATTCAAACCCTTCCTCCAGAATGCAGTAAACAAGCAGTTAGACACCCCTTTCATCGCCTGAAGTCTGAGTTGTGATGTGGTGGTTCTCACATGCCCAGTCGTTTGGCAATGTTACCAAAAGTTTATTTGACAGTGTTCTCTGCTCTCAGAAACAGCAAAAGAGGCTTATTTTTCCCTTGCTTATCTTTTTTTCAAAGATCACGTCCATTGTCTTCATCTGACTCTGTTTCTTCAGAGACATCAGGGGAGTATGGTGGGTTGACCCCAGCCAGCAGCTAAGCTCCACCCAGCCACTTGCTCCCCCATAGGGGAGAGAATAGGGGGAGCAAAAGCAAGAAAACTCATGTATAAAGACAGTTTAATAAGTGAATGAAAGAGGGAAAAAAATGGGGCGTCGCAAGGGCAATCATTCACCACCTCCCACACGTAGATCAATGCCCAGCCGGTCCCCAAGCAATGGCTACCTGCCAAAACCCCCTCCCCTCAGTTTCTGTTGCTGACCAGGAGGTTATATGGCACAGAATATCCCTTTGCTCAGCTTGGGTCAGCTGTCTTGGCTGTGTCCCCTCCCAACTTCTTGCCCACCCCTGGCCTACTTACTGGGGGGCAGAGTGGGGAAAAAGAGAAAAGATAAAGCCTTGGCACTGTGCAGGTACTGCTCAGCAATAGCCAAAACACTGGTGTGTTACCAGTGCTGTTTCAGTCACAGACCCAAAACATGGCACCATGCAGGCTGCTGTGATGAACATTAACTCCATCCCAGCCAGATCCAGTACAGGGCGGCGCCAGAAGATCAACTGCTAATGATCGTGGGTAAATTTAAATTTTTGTGTTCAGGAAAATAAATGTATGAAGCCTAAGAAATTCTTGTTTACTTGAACCAGCGCTACATAAAATTCATGCCATTTCTGAGTGGCAGTGTGTGAACTGGAGAGAAGAGTTTTCCTCTTCCCTGTTAGTACTGTTTCATTTCTCAGGCTTATTGTGCCTACAGCCAGCAACCCTTCAGATGCACGTGTGTTGGCTGCTTATTTAAGCTTGATGTTTCTGTCACTAAACTTTAGCAGTTGGGATGCAGCTTGTGAGTCAGAGCCCTAAGTTTTGGTATAGCCATGTGGGTTTGGTGTCTGGGCTCCAGTGGGGCCCAGTGGAGATCTGTCAGTGGTATCCAGGGAGTCCAGAGTGTGCTTCAGCTAATCAAATGTAGGTGTCTGCTCTTGGGGTGAAGAGTGGCTCTCAAGGCTTCGCTCACTTCAGTGACTTGATCTCCATCGACTGTAGTGCAAGTGTAGGCACTGACATCGTCGGTTTCTAACATCAGGTGCCCAAATCTAAATCCAAATACCAGGCCCAACCCTGGGGGCTGAAATCAGTAGCCTGCATTTAGAGCTGTTTGAGATGAGATACCCCAGGGTATTTTGGCTTGCCTCCAGCTGCCAGGCCAGAGGGACCTGGCTCTTCCATAGGTTGTACATTGTATCTGCCAACCACGTGGGTGTCTTACATACCCATGAGTGTCTGAAATGACACTTAGTGTCTGGGCAGCTGAACTGACCCCCTGGTGGAGCCTCAAATACCCACAAGTGTGATAATGCAGATTCTCTTTATAGTAAGTATAAAGAAATAGGTCCCGTTGTTTCAAATTGATTTAGATTTCTGTGGCCTGCAAGTACCTGTTTCTCTGCATCGAATATGACAGTTGACTAGAGGTAGAGGTTATCAAAATTGAGATATTTAAATGAGGTGAACACTTCTACAAAGTCACATGCCCTTCTACAAAGGGTCCAGTAATTTCTGTGCATGTTTCTTTGGTCTTTTTAAACCTGCTGTCTTAGAGTATCACGTATTTTTATACATTATTTAACAGCTGGAATACGTATTCCCTTTTTATTTGTAAGGCACATTGACATACTTGTCTGTTGCGCAGCAACATGTTGTAAGTAACTTCTTTTCATGACAACTGCTTTTTATGATTTCTGAGTAGGAGTCCTGGCTCCTGTATTTTCCAGATGAAAGTTGAGGCGATATCCTTATTTATAGACAGTAAAGGGAAGAAGGAAGAGGAAACTTTAGACTAATATTCAAAACTCTTCTTTTATGCTGAGTGTACAGAAGGTTTAGTTATAGAATTATAGAATCATTTAGGTTGGAAAAGACCTTTAAAATCATTGAATCCAACCGCAAGCCTTTACATTTATTAATGTATTATTTATTATTTTATCATCTTTGTAGATGCAGAAATATCTGCTTTCTTGCACACCAGGAGATAGATAAGCTATGTCAACCTACTGGGTCCTTTATGCTTCCAGTTTAAGTGATCTGGTGGAAGGCCATACCGGTGGAACTATTGAAGGAAGCATCAGATACAGGCTTACTCTAAGGGAAATGGTTTGTGGCAGGTTGCCGTCTGGAGCAATTTCATTTGAGATCATGGTTCTGGGGGCTACAGAGCAGACTCCCCGGATGACATGTGCGGGAATGCTCATCAGTCTGCAGTTTTTTAAATATTTCATACTGTTTATGAAGGTCTAAGATACAAAAAGAAAGATGGCAAGAAAATGAAAGAGACACTTGTGGAACATTTTAGGAAGATTTTCACCCTTGGAAAACCGTATAACTATACCAAACCAAACTATAACCAATTGTTATGAAGTGATAATTTATCACATTGAATGTTCTTCCTTTCAGCCAAGGAGTATTGCAAAGTGATATTTCCATATGAAGCACAGAATGATGATGAACTCACGATCCGAGAAGGTGATGTCGTCACACTTATCAGTAAGGTAAAAGCAATATTTTTCGCCTATAAGCAGGGATCCAGTTTTTAAAATAGACATCGTTCAATTGCCATAAAATCCCTACTTGTGCCTTTGACAGTGTCTTTCCTAAAACAATGCTAGTTTGACAATGAAACATTACATAGACTTCAGAAAGCCCTACATCTCCCTTCCTCTTGTGCTTTCAAGCCTTACCTTGATAACATTAAGAACAGCAGATGAGTTCTCTTGAGTTTACAAATGTATACAATTAATTTTAATTTGAATCTGCTGACAGATTTACATAAATTGTAAATTGATCCCTGTAACAACATAAAAGCCTAGACAATAAACTAGAAGACTCTAGGAAAGCAGCAGCTTTGAACATCTCTGTTAGGTGTGTGAGTTATCTTTCTTGTAGGCATTGTGAATTAGATTTTTTGGGTTAGATGGAGATAATGTGCCTAAATTAGCTTAATGAACTAAACACTTATTTTACATGTAGCCACCCTTAACACTATGGTAAAGCAGAAAAAGATGATAAAACAGAAATTAAATAATGTTAGATCTGTGTTCTTTTCTGTAAAATTACTTGAAATGATTCAAGATTAGAAATGAAAAACCAGTGCTAGGATTCATATTACATCTCCAGAAACTATACAGTAAAATGGTGAGTAAACAGTTGGTTTTCTTTTAGAAGAGCTGTGCACCGTGTTACAAAGGACAGATTATAGTTTAGGTGCACTTAATTTCTTGCTCTTGTTTAAAGACTTTACAGTTTGTTTAAATGTTTTTGACTGCTGGACATAAGTATTTGGGGAAAAGCTACAAACTAGAAAAGGCTATGGATTTTGCATGATGAAGATGAATTGTAATGATGTGCACAATAGTGCTGTTGTTGTTTGTGCTTATTTGAAAGTAAAAAAATGAATTCTATAATGGATAAGTTTCATAAGAAATTGTTACTTGACTGAGCAATTTGACACCTGGGCAGAAAAACCCAAAAACCTTGGGAAGTACGTCTGGGGCAGTGTTTGCTATATACTCAACCATTTGCAATCCTAGAGTACATCTTCTTTGTCCTGAAGAGTATCTATGTAACCGAGGAAAAATAATCAGACATTTGGTAGGAAGAGAAACTGCAAATTTAAAAAATAAATTGTGTACATTAAATATCCTTTAATGACTTGCCCTCGATGACTTTTTTTGTTTAGCTTGTCTTGAAAACTGCTTGGCTTTGCCTGATTTAGAATGTTCTTGTGTGAGTATTTAACAGTGTGTCTCATCAAGGAAATGGCTTTTAAGACATTGTTCCTGTCCACTTTGTGCTTTATTGACCAGGTTGATTTAACTCTCTGAGATGGCTGGTCTCCAGAGGGAGCTGTGTGCTTCGGTATACATAGATAAAGAGACAATTATTTTCCTGCGGTTTCAATATGAGATTTCATTTGCTTGTTTTTTCCCATTTTCTTCTTCCTGCTGCCTCTGCCCTCACAATGGAAGGATATTTGTCTTTTATAATAACTGAGCTGATGATTTTACTGAATTGGTCAGTTTTCCCAACCATGCAGCGAGAAGTTTGTCAGTATATTCTATTCTCTAGTATATCCTCCAGTCCTTCTACTCTCCAGCCTGATGGTATCAAGCCACTGCAGACATTTTATTCAATTTTTTTCTTTTTTCTGTGGTATGTCACATGTGTGTGAAAAATTACGTAAAACTGTGCCTCTAGGGAGTGGGGGATCTCAATGCAAAGAGGCTTGGCATTTCTCCATGGATGCTTTTTTATGTTGTGTCTGAACTAATCTGAGATACTGAAGAAACAGTGCTTAACAAGCAGTCACTTTGCAGATCCTTTTGTGGTTTGGAGACCTCATTGCAGTCAGACTTGTGGGTTTTTTTCATCTATTTTTAACACATAGTTTAAAAAATAAAACTCAAGTGATGTGGAGTCAGGGTCCTTGCTGTAGAGTTCTGAAAACAGTGGGGTCTCCTCCATGCTCTACCATGCAATATAGTAACTTTGTTTTAGTCCAGGTCTTCCGAAGCAGGTGTCTGTTGCAATTTTTCTTTTAGTCAGCAATAACAAGGTCAGCCTCGCCTTTCTGCCCACTAATGGCTTCTGCTAGAGAGTTGCCTTCTACCTAGAATTCAAATCACCGTGCTTAGAGAGTCCTTTCCATAACCAGCTAGTGATCCATACTGACTAGGAGGAATTAAATAGAAACATATGGAGTACTTCAGAAACTATTACCATGGCGTTGCTTTGCTATCAGATTACAGACTTTCTTTTACTCTATTTGCAAGAAATTGTTTTGCAGGGTTTGCTTTCTATGCTGGAGAGCATTAGACAAAATTTATTCTTCCCAGTTACCTAGACCCAAGGAGAGAAGGTTGTTAATTTTAAAGAAAGAGATGGTGTCATAGAACTTCCTACAAACACAGGTGCATTACCATAAAATAATGTATTTTGTTGAAATCACTAAAACCAGAAAGTTATATGAAATCTCAGTATGAAAAGTCCCTCACTAGGCTAATCTATTTTCACACAGTCAGATCTATAGGAATGTTGAAGACTCACAATTTTAACTTGTACTGAATATGCATTTAACCGAAAACAACGGCATTGGTGAGAATGTGTGGAAGTGGCTGAAGTCATAAGGAGTGAGTGACACAAGAATGGGAGAGAAATCTCATGAAAATAACGCAAAATGCATTACAAGAATCTTAAAAGCATGAAGACTAGATAGCACTTGGTAGGTGCTAAGAGGAAGGGGAATGACTTAAATGAGCTAAATGGTAATTTACTAGGAGAGCCTGTGTATTTGTACACTCACGTCTGAGAATATCTGTGTGAGGAAGCTGTTAGTCTGGTATTCATTTTCAAATGCTAAAACTTTTTCTGGAAAGAATTACAAAGGAATGGTATCAGTAAATGCAGAATTCAAAATCACCATTTTAACAGTGCCCTTGCAGATAAAGGGGATAAGATTATATCAGATTTCTTTCTTTTTTTTCAGCTAAATTAGTTATAAAAGTCCGTTTGTCAAGACCATCAATTATCTACCTAATATAAAGAATTTTATTTTTTTTGTCATGGTCTTTGCAGTATCTGTTTCAAGTTTTCTCTCTGTTTAGATGGGTGTTGAGATCTTGAATCAAAAGCTGATCAGACCTTTGCTATAGGCCTCCATGGTAAGGGAATTTGAATATCTGAGGGGTTTTTTTATGAAATAGCCAAAGAGTACTTTGAATAGATTTGCTGAATCACAAGTGACTTCTCTAGTCACTTAGAGAATGTGCTGATAAGTTTTATTTAAACACTGAAGTGAGTCAGTAGAAGCTGATCATTTACTGGTCAGAATAGTATGTGTTTTGGGAGATATAAGGGGAAGGATGGCATTATGCAAGACTGATAGCAAAAAGTAATTGCTGATTAAACAGCATATTGAGTCATTTTTTTGATGAACTGCATAGGCCTAAATCATGGAAAAGATACATGATGAGACAGAGTCCAAACATGGTAGTAACAGTTGTTTTCTCATAGGTTAAAATTTACCTAAAAGACTAGAAGAAAAGCAGAAACTAACTACACATAAATGTATTCCAAAAATTTCTGGGAAAGGTTTTTCTCTCCTCCTTTTCCCCAGTGAAGCAAATACCCTTGTAGATACATAGAGAAGGTTTTATTTATTAATTACTGGCAATTCAAATGGACAAATCGTAGTCCTTTAATTCCTTCATGCAAGATATTTAAAGATAAAAGACCAGAAAATACTGCTTAGAATTGTGAAGGAAGGTAAAAACTTCATCTTCAAGGCAAAAAAACAGTAGTCCTGGTACCTTTGCTTTGCAAAAAGGGGACTAAGAAAAATACACTTTTGGAAGAAGGAGAACAAAAAGCAAAATACAGTAATTTTACTTGTAAGTTAAGATAATTGTTGTGCAATTTGATGATAAGATATGTCCATAAACAGAAAAGATATGAATGGCAAGAGGCCATGAGATTGACCCTGTAGGTTATTCTTTGTAGTGTCAAACATTTGTGTTCCTTGGGTAATTCTTTTAGTCTCTTTAAAATGTTCCTGACAGCATTTGGATAAGGACAAGAATGCTGGTAGTGACTGCACTGTGCAGCTGAAGCAGAGTGGCAAACAGGTGTTTCATCGTGCTCAAATATTGATTTTGGAGATTGTATTTGTAATAAATAGAGTCACTTTTAAGCAACAGAAGATTCACGTGACATTTTCAACTGTCATCTTGAAAATCTTTTAGGATTTTTAATTCCAGCACTTTTAGACATAGCTACTCTAGGCTACTTTCCAGTGTTAATAAAGACTCTTTATGCAAACACTACAAATTTCTTAGTAGCTCCAATAAATTCTGACAAAATGCATAGGATTCTGAAGATTTCAGTGGCGTACAGAAAATGCCCTGTGTGAGAAATCGGTAGTAATAGCTAAATAATTTCAAAGCAAATACATCAAGCACACACTGGCAGCTGTGCACTCATTTGAAAGCAGTTTTACTTGCAAGAGTGTGAAAGATTTCATTGCACTGCACCAATCTACCTGAGCTCTAGGCAGTAAAGACCACTTTGTTCCCAGGAATGAAAATGGTCTGGATAAATAAAATTAACTACTTCAAAAATCATTGCAAATTTGAAAAGCTGACAGTAATAGAAGGGTATGCTCACCTGAACCCTTATTATCAGAGTAGAAGTAGTGGAGGGCAATATCAGTGGCAATGCTCCTAATTCTGAAATTACAAGATGTTAAAATTAATAGGTGTCAATATATTAGCTGGAATAATAATCTTGTGCCTTGTGCTTCGTATTCGACCCGGCTGTCCCTCAGCCTCCACCTACCTGGATTGCAAAGCCTTTCTTCTCCTGCTGCAGGCTAACAGCTGAATACGTGGCATTAGTGGTAGGAACGTGTTGCACTCAAGTGGTGGATGAACATAAATAGGAGGTCCTTTCTGATATTGCAAAGGAGCTTTCATGAGAAGGCGAGTTTCACGGAGGGCATCCAGCCTCCTTGTGTATTCATCAAAACTGTCTGAAGGATTAAGGATTAATGAGGTGAAAAAGAAAGCAACAGTGACATACAGCCTCCCAGAATCTTACTGATGCTTTTCGAATAGTACTGTAAAAGTTGATGCATTGGTATCATGAAAGACACAATAGGGTAATGCCTGTCACTGATGAAAGACTTACATGACAAATTGTCTGGTCTAGATATTTAATGACAGTCCAGATATTTAATGGCAATCCAATTTGTAGTGCTTAATTCTGTGTTGGGGAAGAGCGAGCCATGAACCTAGTTTCTAAAAATAAGCATAATGGCAATCAGGTTTTGCAAAGGTAGTATTTGCTTTTGGTGTTATTGTTAATAATTTACTTTACTATTGGATTTGCAAGTTTTGTGGTTCAAAATGCCGTACATTTAGTGAGTCCCTGCCCCAAAGCACACGCAATCAAGTGGTAAGACAAACAAGTACGTACAGGGGAGTAGAAGGGTATAAGGAAACAATGAAATGAGATTCAGTCTTGATAGTCTCTTTCACAATGTCACATTTTCACTGTTGCAGTGACTGCTCTGTGCCTTTGTCCGTGTTAGAGTATGGAATCTGTCCTTATGTGGAGCGCTTAATATCTTCCAATTCTTAGGGTAGTCATTAGGCACTTAATTTCACCCTCACTCTGTTTATAGACAGTTACCCGAGCATGGCCCTTTCGCCAAAACAGTTCTCCCGGTTTTCTCTCTTACGACATCTTTAAATGCTCATCCTGGTGCAGGAGGTAATTGTCCAGAGCACTTTCTTTAGGTGAGCAATTGCCAAGGAGAACTCGGCTGGGTGGGGTTGTGAAGGAAAACAGCTGCTCTAACGGATGCAGGAGGCTCCTAAAGGGATGAAATTAGTAAGTGCTATGTACAAGAGTCTTGCCAGTGAGTTGAGGCTGTGAGCAGGGGAAGGAGCAGGAACTGGACGGCATGATAGAGGAGGATCCTAGCTGATACTTAATTGAACATTTCACTAGGTTAGGTTGTGGTGTCACTGGGGTAGAAACCTGTCTGTTCCTGCATTTGTTTCTGTGGGGTTTTTTTCATTCCTGATTTTTTTTTGTATGCTTTTAGTTGCAAACAGCACACACATACTTTACAACCCTCGGTTATAGAAATATGTGGAGGAATTAGAAGACTTTAAGTTTTTCTTTCAGTATGAGCAAATAGGTAGATAGTGTCACTCATTTTTCCATATTAAGATGAAAATTTTGATATTTTCCACTTTATGGGTGAAAAAAAAAAGTGATAATATTTGAGGTCATTAAAATAAAGCTAATTGGCCAAGAAAACAGAAATTTTCAAAGCAGAAGTATGGTAACTTAAGGTTGTCTTTGAAAGAAGGGAAGAAGTTAGTCATACTTCGTGACAGTCATTCAGGTAATTTTGTTTTTTCCTTGATTGACAGCTAAAAGCTTTTATCTCATTTTTAGGAATGAGTTTACTAATATAACAGTACAAAAAATTCAGGTTATGCAGGGGAAAATACATGATCTGATTTAATAAAACATAAAAAATGGCTTTCTCTCAGCAACACAGTGGATTTGTGTTGACACTAAATACTTGATCACGCAGATGCCCCTATTTGGGGTTTTACTACAAGATATTTTGAGCATTTGTAACTTCTGCAACAGTCTTGCATACAGAAACTGAAAGGAATGCGGTAAGTAAACATCAAATAATGTCCAACTTTAAGAAAGCTTTTACGATAGCTTTAGGAAAGCTTTTATGACGTTTTGTCTTTAAAGAATAGCATGTGAGCAATAAAGGCACTTGCTGCTTGCCTTTGGAAATAAATAGGTCTTTCCCTCAGAGAAAACAATACCATAAAGGGTCTTGGTGCATGCCCTTTTCTCTCCTGAGATAACCATGCATTATTCAACACATCTTTGGCCAGACCTGATACCCATACCTAATCCGCTTTCTGTGTTTCTTGCCCCCTATGCTGTGCTCAGCAGCAGTTTTTCACCCCCAAGACATCCTGCCTCCTTAGCTGACTGAGAAACCTGCTCGTACCGAAGCTGCTGATTTCATACAAGAAATAATTTTGCGAAGTGTGCATGCTGAGGGTGCAGTTTTACATGATTGATGGTAGGTGGCTGCTAAAAGGGATGGTTCTGGTCCTTCCCTCTTGCCTTGCATCTGGCAACCTTGGCCACAGGACACTCAGGGGCGTGTGAGTAGGAAGGGGTGATAGGAGGAGCAGGATTGCCCCAGCAGTCAGCAGCCTGCTGAGAGACTGGCTTAGCGGTAAGGTCACTTTTCCCTGACCTGAAACTTTCCTCTGAAAGTTTTGACCTAATGGGAATAAGAAGGTTTGGATTTTTGCTGCGTTTCAAGCCATGGTGCTGTGCAGGATGGTAACTGGAGTAGGTCCTGCAGAACAAGACCCTTTTGACATGCTGCTAATGTTTGTGGCAAGTGTGTGGGGTAAAACTTGTGTCATTGCATAGAAGCATGAGTGTTTCCTCATAAGAGTGATATAAAGCAGTTATATAAAACTTGTGGGGACACTGATGATCAAATAAATATGTTTGTTTTCTAAGATGGTTTGATATACTCAGTAAGTTATAGGGAAAACAGACTGTGAGTAATTGTCCTCTCATTTTTCTTCTTGCCTGAACCTTGTCCTTGGCCAAGACTTTTAAATGTTTATAAATAAATTTTTTACTTATTCATATCTTGCAGCATTTCTTGACTGCTGTGATTAGAAATGGGGCATTAAGGTCTGTGTAGAGATAAGCCTGACAATATGTTTAATAAGGTGCCAGGTGCAGCTTACGTTTCACTGTTACCTTTAGAAACATTACTGAAACCCTAATGTTTGAGCTGAGCACTTAAATAACTGTGATGCCTGAGATTAGTACAGGGGAGAGGGGACCAGTCAGCACTTGGATGCTCTTCTCGTTAGTATATTTATAATATTTTATTTTTTTTAAGTACGCACTGCAGTTCTCTCTTCCTGTTCTTGTTATCACTGATTGCAGTGCTACAGCAATGCCTTCAGAGGAAGGGATTCTGTTGTTCCTGGGAAGTCCCAGATTTTAATTTTGACAAATGGAAGTTCATTTCAAGCTATGTAGGTGAAGTGGCAGGATCCCCTATGCATCCAATGCTTCAAGATTTGCAACATTTGAAAAGAGTTATGTTTATCCTTAAGTACGTTTAATACAGCCAGGCTAATCTAAAAAGGTGACATATTTTAAGATAAAAAAGGAAAGAATTTTTTTCTGCCCTGCGCTTACAAAAGATATCACTGAAATGCTGAGGCATCTGGAAAACTGCGATTATTGCTCACAATGTGGGCTTCAGACTCACTGCTCAGCTTCATCCTTTCTTTTATCCTGAATGTTGGGTTCACCTGCTGGTTTGATGGTATTATCTGAAGTCCAACCTTTTCAGGGTAGGGAGAGCTATTCAAAGGGAAAGTAAAAATGCACATATAGTGCCAAGTAATTAGTGATTGTAATTAGGACTGTGGTTCTAAGATGTCTGTGATATAAATAGTAATAGCATTAAATAATCCTTCACATATGTTGTTCTATGTTTTTATAATCTTTCTAAATACAAAAAAATGTAATTACATAAATGTTATATCTTGGCTCATCAGAGGTGTAAATTATGTCTGTTACTAGCACCACCTTTCGTGTTTGTGTTGGCTAATTTAGTTTTAATTTGAGTATTGGAGTGCTAGGGTTTTATGACGTAGAATATATTTATTTCTCCATGTTATTCTGCTCACTGAATGTTGCAAGTGAAGTGAATCCCCAGAAGAGATTGTTTTCTTCAATGAGCAATGTAATTTTTCCTGTTTGTACAAATATTTCATCAAAGCTTTTCAGCTTCATTACTGATTAAACTATTTACTCATAGAGTTTAAAGTCAAAAGGTTAGATCTAGCCTGAAACAGATCGAACAGACAAAATATATCTGGTCTGCTAGATCCTCTACTCTAACGTCCTGGGTATTACAGGTCGTTCGTTATTCTCAGCCAGTTGCTTTTTTGCAGGGCCCAATAACTTGGGCCAATTCTTGAACAGACTGTGTCTTCTGGAGAGGTATCTTCTTGTTGTGCCTTCCAGTAAAAAACACGGTCTGGAAAGAGTTGTGTAACCACAGCTGAAATAATGTCTAATTTCTGATGGTCTCTCCCATTTCCTTCTGTACAATGTTGACATGGTAAATTCTCAGTAGAGCCTTGGAGCTTATGGATAAAGAAAAATTTACCTGTTTGACTTCTTAAGCTTTAAAAGATGCAACTGGCATTATCAGATGCTGACAGGAGCTGGGAAGGATCTGGGCAGGATTTAGGGCTTTTGGGGCATAGGCTGAGGACCTGAGCAGGATAAATCCCTGGGTTAGGGGCCAAACAGAGCCAGATTGGGAGGTTTCCTCTCATACTTTTCTTCCAGTATTTCATCATCTATGAGTATTTGCAAGAAAGTGTATGTAAAGGGAAAACGGGTGTTCTCCAGGACTGCCTCAGAAGACTAATTTATTGTCTATTGGACTGTCTCTTTTATCTAAATGATCTTGGATTAGGTGGTTATTGAGAGATTCTGCCTTATTGCCAGATTTTAAAATAATGTTTCTGCTGAGGAGTACTTGATTACTAACCAAATGCTTTAAATCATAGCCATTTTCTTCAAAAGTATTTAACACGTTCTGCACTGTACTGTAAGATCTCAATCCCAGTAAATGAGCTTAATAAGTAACAAAGCTTGATCGTTTTGAATACAGTCTTAGGTAGCACAAGGTGGGTGTAATGTAAGCCTGCAGATAGATGCTTTCCTTCATTCACAGGTATTTTACCAAGTTTTATGAGAATTTATGAAGACTCTAAAATCAATTATTTTCTGACTTTTAAAATAAAATTGGATTTTGAGAATGATATGTCTTGGTTTCAGCATCATGATACTGAATGTAGTAAGAAATTTTAAATAAACATTCTTGAATATTATTAAACTGCTTTTTTCACCCAGCTTTAACACGATTTTGTTGTTTCCTCCCAATAACAAGGTTGTATTAATGAAGATCTGATGCGGTGTGAGGTCAGGTTTTGTTTAGTTCGTTTCAAAGTTACCAAAATAATGCTGATCTTTGACACTTGTTTTCACTGAAAATTTTCCACATATATTTATATGTTATATGGATTCATTAACAGGGTAAAAAAAAAGCAGAAATTTCCCCACACATTATTGGTTTTGCTCAGTGATGTCACACACCAACTTTAAAAATCACAGAGCCCATCATCCTGTGGCCTTCTCCAGCATTTGTGAGAGTTGGGACCTCTTGGCCCCAGCGCTGCAGTCGAGCCTGGAGGCAGGCAGCAGTGCTGCCCCATGGGTGCTCTGCGTGGGTGGGCTGAATGGCAGGGTGCTTGTCCTTCAGATTTGTCTTTCTATGAGGCTTTTAATCCTAAAATTCAGAAGCCTCGATATGTTACATATATCTCCACATGTATGGATGATGTCTTGAAAAGTGCTATAGACACATTTGTTCACATTAAAGGTGGTTTGTTTTTCTTTAAATTGTGCTGTTGGCTATCTGTTGTGGAAAGACTGCTAGAGATGCTTAGAATGAGGCTAGTAATAACGTAATGTGCGGCTGTCGGCATAGCAGAGCTGACACATGAAAGCTCTCAGTGCAAGTGTAAGAGGTATTCATGGCTTTCTGAATAATGCGATTTTACCAGCTCAACATTCTTCTTGATGAGAAACAACTTTACAAGGGCAGAAGGAAAACAGACATTTGATGAATACAACTGCCAGCTGCTGGGATTTTTTTTTTTTTTTTTAAATTATGGAATGAACTATGTATTCTAATGGAGATTTCTGTGAAATTGTGGTATCTTATCATGAAAATTTTGCTTTTTCAAACCCTGCACTGTCATAGTGTCTCTCAATACTCTGAATAGTCTGAATTTTTACTTTGTAAATTTAGCTTGCCAATTGTATATTTTAAGCTTAGTAATCTGTAAATCTTAAATTAAAAAGATAGTTTTCATAGGCCAGTTTTTTAGAAGATCTCCATAAATGATGACTATGCGTGCAAGCACATGTACTTGCATGAGCAGAAAACTTGTTTGAGCGCTCCAAGAGTACACATACCACAGTACATGCTTTGCAGCTACCCTTTCTGAGGACCTGCTCGTTCTTGTTCTTGGCATTGCTTTCTATCCTAGCTATAATGATGAAATCTGCATGATGACATGTTTCTGTATCGAAAACTTCAATCAGAAAAGCTGAAAATTGAGCAGTTCTGTATCGATGTCTCAGCCATGGCTTCATATTTTAGTAGTATTACAAAGTAGCAGCACGTTCAGAGGCCCAGCCTGCACGGTGATCTGCTCCCTCAGAAAAACAGAAGTCCTATTTACAGATGAAAAGATCATGCTTTTTCAGATTTACTTCTTCAAGGGTTTACACAGCTGCAGTTATAGTCATG
The DNA here is from genome assembly GCA_013389945.1 of Fregata magnificens. Taxonomy (NCBI): domain Eukaryota; kingdom Metazoa; phylum Chordata; class Aves; order Suliformes; family Fregatidae; genus Fregata; species Fregata magnificens. The sequence continues at coordinate 102,540 of WAAD01023305.1, read as the reverse complement.
CATTGGAGGGAAAATGAATACCTAGCTTGTTACTTTGTTTTGGGACCTTGGAGAATAGGAAAGACCTTTCATTTGCTTTTACCAACAAAAGCTTTCCCCTTTGCTAGGGGCGGCTCAGAAGATAAGTTTGGGAGGGGAGGGATGAACTTGGGACCATGGCACTCCCTGAAATGGTCAGTCCTTCCAAAGGTAGCAAGAGGCGAGGCAGCACGTGCTGCCTTGAAGGCCTGGTTGCTTTGGAGGAAAAGGCAGGAAACATCCTTGCCCCTAAAATAAATGGAAAACGTGGCTGAAGCAGTGGATACCTGCCTGGCAGTAAAACTGTTTCTGCACCTCTTGCAACCCTCTATTATGCCCCTCGTGTGCTGCCAGCTGTGGCGGTGCTGTAGTCCGTGGAGTGGCTGAATAGGTTATTTAGGCAGCCCCTACCAGCCTTGCTCAGACTCTGTCAGGTTCCATGAATTTTGGTAAAGCTGCAGAAATTGCTCAGCTGCTGGTAGGTTCCCAGTGAGTATCAGATGGCTGCTGATGCTGGAGAGAGCAGTCTCCAAGCATTTGCAGCTGGCTTCAGCGATGATCTGGATACAAGTCCAGTGGGCTTCTGAACATAGGCAAGATAAAATTATAATTACAACTGAACAGAGAGCCAAGTAGCTACTGTTTTTTATTTAAGTGATTAAGAACAGTCTCTTAGCACACACTAACCCTCCTGTAAGTGGCTTGAAGGAAAAAAAAAAAAAAAAGAAAAGAAAAAAAAAGTAAAATAAAGCATAGTAGTTGGAAGAAAACATAGTTTGGTTCATGTCTGACATTTTAATTACAGTAATTTTGTACGCTTTATAGACCCCTAGCAGATCATGAAAAAAATTCACATTGTGAGTTTTTATTATAAACATGTTGTTCACAACCAGAAGTGCTGCTTCCCATTTTCAGAGAAAGTGTTGGTTGCCTTCATGATCTTTTAATCTGGCTTGGGCCTAGAGTGTAAGTATAGTAGCAGCATGGGCTAGAAATAAGCCCGTCTGTAATAAGTGTGGTGTGTTGACCTTGGCTGGACACCAGGTGCCCACCAAGCCACTCTTATCACTCCCCTCCTCAGCTAGACAGGGGAGAGAAAATACAACAAAAGGCTCGTGGGTCGAGATAAGGACAGGGAGAGATCACTCACCAGTTACCTTCATGGGCAAAATAGATTCAACTTGGGGAAATGAATTTAATTTATTACCAATCAAATCAGAGTAGGGTAATGAGAAATAAAACCAAATCTTAAAACACCTTCCACCCACCCCTCCCTTCTTCCAAGGCTCAGCTTTACTCCTGAATTCTCTACCTCCTCCCACCGAGCAGCACAGGGAAAGGGGAATGGGGGTTGTGTTCAGTTAATCACATGTTGTCTGCCACTCCTTCATCCTCAGGGGGAGGACTCCTCACACTCTTCCCCTGCTCCAGCGTGGGGTCCCTCCCACAGGAGACAGTCATCCATGAACTTCTCCAACGTGGGTCCTTCCCACGGGCTGCAGTTCTTCACGAACTGCTCCAGCGTGAGTCCTTTCCACATGTCCCTCCCTCTGTTCCTTCAGGAACAGACTGCTCCAGTGTGTGTCCCTCGTGGGGTCACAAGTCCTGCCAGCAAACCTGCTCCAGCATGGGCTTCTCTCTCCGTGGGTTCACCAGTCCTGCCACGAGCCTGCTCCAGCACAGGCTCTCCACGGGGTGACAGCCTCCTTCAGGCACATTCACCTGCTCCAGCGTGGGGTCCTCCACAGGCTGAAGGTGGATATCTGCTCCACCATGGACCTCCATGCGCTGCAGGGGGACAGCCTGCCTCACCATGGTCTTCACCATGGGCTGCAGGGGAATCTGCTCCGGTGCCTGGAGCACCTTCTGCCCCTCCCTCTTCACTGACCTTGGTGTCTACATAGTTGTTTCTCTCACGTATTCTCACTCCTCTGGCTGCAGTTGCGCAGGTTTTTTTCCCCTTCTTAAGTATGTTATCACAGAGGTGCTGCTGCTGTTGCTGATGGGCTTGGCCTTGGCCAGCAGCGGGTCCATCTTGGAGCCAGCTGGCAGTGGCTCTGTCGGACATAGGGGAAGCTTCTAGCAGCTTCTCATAGAAGCCGCCCCTGTAGCCCCCCCGGGCTACCAAAACCTTGCCACGCAACCCCAACACACCAAGCCTAGTTTTTAAGAAAGAGGGCTTTATATAAAATAAAAACCCCTCTGTCTTTGGGATATATGAAACTCCTGCCCACTTGGAGCAGAGGGAGAGGCTGTGAAGCTGTGAGTGTTTCCAGGAGGGAGAGTTCAGTCACGTTTGCATGACAGGACAGTCTGTCACCGTCAGGCTCATAGCTGGGACACAGCTTGGCATGAGAGAGTTGTGTAACCTGCCGGGTAGGAACTTAGGTCTTTTAATTTCATGGTCTTGAGTGTGGTATCAGCTAGTAAAGCAAAGATCAAGTTAGTGGGGGACTGACAGCTCTGCCTTATCAACCTCCATTGTCATCTCTTTTACTGCCAAAGAAAACCAGCGATGGTGTTTGACTGAAGGGAAGTTTATGTTCTTGTCTTGCAACCAGATGTACTCCTGGGTTGGGGAGATGACTAGGGCTAGTGTCTTGTCAGTAGTGTCTGTCTAGGTACAGCTGCTTCTGTGCAGTGAGCGGACTATTTGTAACATTTCATAATATAAGGCGCCTTATGCTGGGGCTTTTTGTTCAGTCTCCAGCGGCTTCTGCTTTTTTACGGTTGGGTTGAGGGCACTGAGGGAAGGAACAGCACGGTGCTTGTTCTAATACAAGAGCAGCAATTTTGCTGCTAAGCAAAACTGTTAATGTAGGGTACTGTGTGCATAAGAGACTAAGCAATGTCGTGATTCTTGCACCCAGAAAAGGAGGAAGCACGACTCTAGTGTCTTCTGGCTTTTCTTAGCCAATGTGAGAGTGGCTACAGGATCACCGCAGTTGCTAAAAGGAGACTAAGTCATGATCTTATACTGTCAATCCTACTTATGTATTTCACTATATTTCATTTACATTCAGAAACAGTATGAAAAATCTGGCGCTCCAAATGGAAACTTTCTTTGCCTGTATGTTAAAATATCTTTGCGTGGCTTTTGTTTGGTCTCTCTAGTCATGCATCTCTCTTCCCCCCACTCTGCCCCTGCTCTTTTAGTCACCACAGACGTAAGTTTCAGAGTGGAGCTGTGTTCTTATCTTTCTTATCTTATCGTTGGGTTTGGGTTTGTATTTTGTTTTCTGCTTTTCTGTTGTTTTAATATTCCCTTCTACAAAAAAAATTTATGTTTTCTCCACATGATTCTTCTTACAATTTTCTTCACAGCTTCCATGTCTCACTTCTAACTACAGGAAGGATATTTTCCCCTCTTCTTCTTCATGTCAGGAAGAGGACTGGTGTTTTTTAGTTCACCTGTGTATACCTTTAAAATTGTCAGCAACATGTTGACAAAAGCTAGTTGTAGTCTGGTTTTCTGGTAGTTGCCATTTCTCCCACTTCTACCCTTTCCTCTTACAGTATTTTTCTGACTTACATAAGAATTCCAGCTCAGGTTGACATTTTAGTATCTTATATTTTGTGTAATATTTATTTCTTTTAAAGTTTAAAAATTCCTCCTCAAAAATTCCTCCACACCTCTGTCTTTCTCGTGACTATGTTTTGTCCGATTGTTTACCCTAATACTTATCACAAAATGAATGTTGCTAATAAATCCAATGTATTGAGTTTATTATCACTTATTTGGGATCTGCTGAGCTTGGAATTAGAATGGATGTTGATCCTGCTATAGAAGAGCTTTTCAATCCTCCTTTCATTTTGCCTCTCCTCCCTCCCTTTACTTCGTTCTCTAAAAAGTCATTGGAATTAAATTCATCAGAGACAAGATTTTGGAACAAAACTGCTTCACTGGAAATAAGGATAAAACCAAGATTTGTGTTTCAATAAGAAAATGCTAAAATTTCCCTCTAGATTTTTGTTTTCTCTATTTCGTGAATCTGCTTCTGCCTGAGCAATGAAAAGAGGCTTGGCAATGTGAACTGACAGTGGATTTCACTAAGGTATTTGATTGCACTGTCACTGCAATGAGTACATGAGTATAGTCTCTGAGTCAAGCTTTGGTAGGAGCTGATTTTTACAGTAGCTAAATGTTAGCCCAGCTACTGCCTAACTTGCATGGACTCTAGTATCTGTCAAACACAATTTCTACTTTTTTTGCTGTGTCTTACTTTGCAGTTTTGTAAACCTTTTGTTTTCTTTTTTTTTCCTTAAATTAAACTAAGGTGCGTTTTTAGTACTTGGAATACATTTTTTTCATAGAACTTTTGGGCTATTTCAGCATCTGATTTTTGTCTGTTTACATTGTTGTGAGTCTGGCAGGATAACATGGAGATAAAGCAGAGACCCATTTGGTTTGTTAATAAATTTTCTAATATTTGCACTGGATTGTAATAGGTTGACAGCTTTTGTATAAAATCTGCATTTTGAAATTACAGCCATACTGCCAACCTTGAACTCGTAAAGATACATTAAAAAAAGACTCTGATTAGGTTTGCATGGCTGATGGGGATCTAGAGGTATTGGACTAGCTTTTGCTCAGTGTTCGCGGGCAGCCACAAGGTTTTAATCATATTGCTTTGATTGCACTTCATAGTTACATCATTTGTTAGTGCTTGAGGCAGCTTGTGCAACTGTAACTCAGGTATCCTTGTATGGTGGTCTGTCTTGGGATGAAGACGTACCTGCTGCCAGCATCGTACATGGGCTTTCAGAGGTTGCTGAAGCACAGCGAGCCTGCAGTTGTGGGTAGCAGGAGGGTACCACCGCTGAGATTCTTCACCAGATCTCATCTGTAGCTTTGAATTCTTGAGATCTCTTTCTGTCCTTTTGCTCAGTGACACGGAAGCCTCCTCTGGCAAATAAAGTAAGTGAGAAAATTAAAGAGAAACTGCCTAAAGATGGATTTACTGTATGAAAATCCTGCATGGTGATTGGCTGCGTAAGCCTGAGTGACAAGCTCGTGAGGAGAAAAAAGCAAACCTGCAGCTGTTTGGGATTAATGAATGTGTAACACAAACAGCATCTTCATGAAAACAAATGAGCTTTAAAAAAACATTGAATACAAAATTCATGTGTGTTAATAAAATGAAGAAGCAGGAGTAAGATTTGTGTTTCCTAAGGGCATAAAAAAGCATTCAACCTAAAAAGAATATATGCGATGTTGTGTGTTGTTTAGTCAGGATTATTAGCTAGCACTAAACTGTGCTATCAGCTGAAGCACAAGCTTTTCATCTCTGGAAGCTTGAATTATTTTTAATATTTTTCAAAAGCTAATTGGGTCATAAATGTTTTGGCAATTTCAGATTAGCAGCGTAGGGGGTGGAGGGCATTATAAAACATGCCATGTGGTAGAACAGTTGAGTGCACTGATTACTAGGCTGCGCAAGTAGATAGAGCCAAGTGGGAGGGCACCTTCACATCAGGAGTGAGGGGCGCTGGCTCTGCAGTAAGAGTAAAATCCTGCACAGTGCCTGCCCGTGCCATGCATGACTAGGTGATTATCTCGGTCTTGCATGGAGCCCTGTATTCCCTCAGCAGATATTTTGAAACCATCAGCTAGTCAAGGATCAGCCCTGTTCACTAACAAAGGCTTGACAGTCTAACAGAACTGCAAAATATCTCCTAAATAACTCCCAGGAAGGTCTAGGAAAGGTGAATGTCCTTGGTGAAGGCCACCCTGCTAAAGAGAAGGGAGAATGCAGGAGAAGAACACAGATTGAGCATGAGAGAAAAAGACCAGAAAAAGAATGAAAGGATTGTTCAGTGCCTCCATTTCTAGCTCAGGAACACATTACATCAGAGTATAGAGATATGAAGGGAAAAAAAATCCATACCCGAAACAGACATGATGGAAGAAACCAGGCTATTTAGCTTGCGTATTTAGTTAGCGCATATTCTATCTCAGGAGAGGAGGTGGACTAAATAAGCTAAATAAAAAAGCTTAGCACAGAAAAATAACTAACCTGCCCCCCACCCAAAACAAAAACCATGAAAGCAATGATCTTTTTTAATGCTAGTCTGTTTTCTCTGAAATATCATTCAATGTTTTTGCATTATAACTTACAGATAACCACCACAGTCATTGTGAACAATATTTTAAGACTTCTCTTGGTATTAAGTACACCTCAGCAAGTTAACTTGCATTCTTCTGTCATTCCTGTAGCAGCTGAAACAAATGATTTAATGAAAATGTAATAATAAGGCCATTTTGCATGCATGTATTATCATGCAATCTTTTATTGCCCATTCACATTCAGATTTTTTTCAGTGGATCCTCTCCCCTATTTACATGACTGTTTGCTTCTTCTAGACAAAGAAATACTCATTTCCTCTTACTTTTTTCCTCTGTACTTTTGTAGCGTGTGCATGCTTTGTAAGCATTTATCTTCAAAACTTTTCTAAGTTGTGAGGGCATGCTGTGATTATTCCTAGGTAGATGATGAAATAAAGATCAGGGTGGCTGTATTTTAAACTTTTTGCCCGTTTTGGATGCTCACTTTGAAAAAAGAAATTCACATCTGTCTTTTAATGAATATTTAACATTCTGTTCCCCACATGGCAACAACAGTGACTGATGTGAGCGTGTGACATTTTTAACCCCAGAGCTTTTACATGTACTGCATAACAGGTATGGCTTCACAGCCAAATTGTGTAGATAAGCAGTGTTAAGACATGCACTTCCACTTGGTATTTTTCAAGCTATTTTCTCGCACCATGAGAATGTTAAGATTCTGGACCCCTTGATCCGGTGCCATTTCTGGAGGGATGTTGCCTCATAGCATGTATGAGGCTTGTAGAATTTGGCCTGTTAGTTTGCTTCTGTCCAATTTTTTTAGCTTTGTTCTCTGTGAAAACCTATATAATTATTTATTGCATGTTGTTGCCTCTCACTTTTTCCTAAACTACCTGCCTGCTCTTGCCTACTTTTATTATATCCATACCCCTCTGTTCTTGCTTGTCCCTGTATTTTGGTGTTCCAGATGCACAGCTTTTTCAGTCTCTCTCACTTTACTGAAAAGCAAGAAGAGACAGGTAATTGTCATGAGTCAGCTTTGTACATTGTCATGCTTTTTTCCACAGCCCAGATAAAGTCTTTGCAGGGAAAGAACCGCTCAGTTTCTGCAGCAGTGAGTGACAGAGAATTCTCACCGGAGGATGACCTGGAACAGTGACCATGCCCCAAGCTAGAACTGTTAGACCTACATCGGTACCACCGAGTATTCAGAGAGCACAGCTGCTAAATTTCAACTGATCTCTTCTGAACACTGGTGAAATGGGATTTTTTGAAAAGTAAAAGTACATCATGAAATCTGGGAGAGTTTCCACAGGGTTGGATGAGAAACGTTAGAATAGAAACATTAAGGTTGGAAAAGACGTCTAAGATCATCAAGTCCAGAATAGGAGCATCCAACATGTTGAACTCTTGAGCAGTTCCAGTGTGGCTCTGCTATCAGGACAGCTGGATATAATTGGCAGGTGCAGACGGTTTGGTCAGTCCAGATCTGTAGCTGTGGAAGCAGTGATGCCGCAGTGATCGCTTAAGTCTGATGTTGCCAGATGATGTGGGAGCCAAGCTGTAAACCCAACCCTGTTTTGCCCTGGCTGTCATAGAATGGGGGGATCCCTGGTGAGGTTTTGTCATGTCCAACCCGTGCACTGTTTGTGGGATTTCCATTTCCCTTACGTCTCAGGTGTGTAATATTTATTGCATGGCTCTGAGCCACATGAAGAGCCAGGGCCACTGCTCAAGAGGATAGAAAGGCTGGTCAGCCTGGTGCTAAGCCAACTGCTAAAATTGGCTGAAATGGTTTTAAGACTGAGCATACAATGGGCGACTTTCCCATAATTGTGTTTTGGAAAACAGCTGAATTGGTTCAGCTACAGCTTTCAGAGAAGAAGAATGTGGAAAATCTCAAATGGAAGTGTTCTCTTTAGCAAACAGAAAAACAAGTAAACATGGAGCTTACCATCCAGGACTTAAGGAACAATTTTAACCTTCTCTAAAATGGTTGTGGCATCTGTTACTATTATTATTCATTTCAAAAATAGCTGTACTATTTTTCTCATCATTTAGACTCACCGATATAGTAGTTCACTTATTGCGAGCATTTAGCCGTACATTGTTTTGCTATATACACTGCATTGTGCTGCTCAAAAATGCTGCAGAAAAAGGTGATGCTTGATATTGATCAGGTGTATAATGCCTTCTTCATTAGACTGTGATGAAATTTAATAATCTCAGAAGTAATTCTAATGTGTCAAGCTTTTCTTGAATGTATGGGAAATAAAGGACCTTTTTTATCTCCTGGGATATATGATGTTTAATTAAGTTATTGTCTTTCTGGAAAATTATGTCAGAGAGAAGTAATATCAGACATGCTCAAAATGCTTAGTGGTTTAATAGATCAAATGGTGGAATAGTGTTTTGCTTTAGAAACAGACAAGCTCTTGAGCTCTTACAGCATGTTTGTTGTTCTTTCCTAGCTGCTCCATGTGATGATGTAATGCGGGGTGATTACTGAAGTTTTTATCTGGCAGATTACCCTGTTAACCTGGCACTCCAGTAAATTGTCATGTTCTAGCAAAAAGGCAGGACATTATGCAAAAGAGCACTTCAGCACACAAATCTGTTCAGCGCGCAAGCACATTGTGGTTTTCATTTTATTTTACTATTTTGTAGGATTGCATTGATGTGGGTTGGTGGGAAGGAGAACTCAATGGCAGACGAGGTGTATTTCCAGATAACTTTGTCAAGCTTCTTCCTTCTGATTTTGAAAAAGAGGTAAGCAATGTATTCTTTCATTTTCGCTTTAGAATACAGAATGAAAGTGGGGTTGAAAGGAATTCTCTTTTGGATATGTGATTTTGACAAAGTTTTGCTTCTAACTTAGTAACAAAAAAACATTAAAGAAAACAAATTTCTGGGTTACAAAGAATCCATGAAGAGAATGTGTGGCACTCAAAGTGATATTATGGAGTTTCTTTGAAGGGTCTGATGGGCCCATCCAGTCACTCCGCCTCCACTACGTTGCTCTGAAGGCCCTCTGTCTTGCGTCCTAATTTTGAGAGAGGGACGAACTGGAGGTCCCAGGGTGATTTGCCAAGTCAGGTGGTGCAGTGATGACCAGAATTGTTAACTTTTCTCCATTTTTTTTGTGGTGGAATATGAAAAGTTTGCGTACCACCTGTGTGCTGATTGACAGCAGTCAAGCACTCTTCCGGAATGAAAAGGATGAAATTTTAACTGTGAGATTTGAAAGACAACAGTGAGCTTCTGGTATCTTAGAGGCATGTTTCTTTACCTCTCAGAATTATTAAAAAAGAAGATATAAAATCTATGCAGAAGCTTTTTCAGCTTCTATTTATTTGAAAGAGACAGCGTTGTTATTTGCCAAACAATATTTAGAAATCCTGCAGCTTCCTGGAAGAAAGTAATGCATTACTTCCTCCAAAAGTCCATTCCATTTTTAGGAACCTTTTCAGTCATCAGTGGGATATTACGAGCTTGCAATCAGGCTTTTGATGAGTATTTCACAGTGACAGTGTAAGCCTTCTGTGATAAAACCAAGACTTACTGACACTCAGCTTCAATCTTTGGCAATAAAATTGGATGCCGGAGGCAAAAATTAAATAACTTGGAAAGCTTAATAAAGCAACTATTAAACAACTCACAAAAGGTAACATGATAATTATTGAAAATGAAGGTAGAAGAGCAGCAGAAACTGTGGGAGGTGAAAATGCAATTCCATAGCAGAGTGGATATCCTGGCTGTAGGCCTAGTAATAAAAGAAGGTGATTTCCAGAAGGGGCAGAAATCATAAACCTTAAGACATAGAGAGCCTATTATAGAAGAAAAAAATCTTCACTCTTATCCATTTTTTTTGAGGTGAAATTTATTCAGTCTTTTTGAACTTATAAATTATATATCTTTAAGTGTTTCTTTTCTTTAGAGTATGATGAATATAACTCATAGAATAAATTAAATATTCAGACACTTAGAAATTGCAGCTAGGTTTGCTGTAAATGTGGAGAATAAAATTTTATTAATTTTTAAAATGGCATAGATCTGACCACATGAGTTAGTAACTGGTAGGACTATAGACAGTTTGTCTTTGCTTGAATCAGTGCTAAAGAGGAAGGAAATGGATACTTTTCCAGTGGTTTTGTCAGGTATTTTCTGATGTGATCCAGAAACCTTGGATTCCATCCCATGGTCTGAAAGTATTTGTTGCAGTAGTTCTTCTGCTTGTTGAACAAAAGCTTGGGATCTTTTGCTGTCTCCTTGTTCAGTCCCCAATTTTCCAATCCTGATTCTTTTCCACACATGGCTATTTGTCCCAGGCCTTTTCTATTCACTGCCTAGTCCCAGTCTCCACCTCTCAGGTGGTCTCAATTACAGGATTTTCCCCTGAGCTCACTACCTAAGTCTAAATCACCATCTGGATTTACTTTCTAACCCTACACCAAATTTCTTTATCCAGCTTGTTTTCCTTTCTCACTCTTTGTCCCTGCTCTGTAGTTTTGTTCTCTTCTTGTCCAACCAATCCTGGTTTCCTTTCTGTTGGCTTCACTTCTAGTCTGTCTCCATCACCTTCTCGGTTATCTCATCCAGCCACAGACCCTTGTAGTTACTCCTTGCTTCTCCATGTTTTCCTCAGCAGTCTTAAGGCTCCTTCACGCTACCTTCTTTCTGATCTTTGTCTGCCTTTTTGAAACAATATATTTCCCTCATCAGCTTCCAGTTAAAGCCACTTTGTCTAATGAACCATAGGATCCTTTCTTCTTTGTGTTTATCTACATTAGTGTTTTAGTTTTGATCGGGAGTGGGATTTGTAGTGAATCTCTCACTTGTCCATCTGCACTTGCTGTGCTTTGGTTTGCCTCGAAGACAGGTCTCAGGGGATATGAACTAGACTCCTTTCAGATGAGAACTAAGCCAAAAGATGTGCTAAAGGAGTGCACCTCATATATTCCAACTGCTGATGTATGGACGGTGAATGGGATCAGGCTCACACCACTCAGAATAAAACCCCAAATATGTATATTGTGCTGTTGGATCCTCAGCACCAACTATTTCACTCTGCAGCCATTATCAACCAAACCCCCAACTGCTATCACAAGACATTCATTGTCCCTGTCTTCTTTCCTTTCCACATTTTCCTGCACTTTTCTGCATTTAAACCTTGAACCATGTTGCCTAAGTTCCTGCAGAAGCGTATCTGAGAGTATAAGGGACTCACTGTTCATGGACGATGGCCCACAGCACCCAGGCTAGAGAAGATCATTCTGAGCCTCCCAAGTTCTCAGCCACGGCTTTCTCAGGTTGATGACAGGAGGTGATGTGGTTAGAATAAGGTGGTAAGAGAAACCTGAGGCTTGCAGGATGGCAGCTTCAGAGATTTAAGCTGTTAGGCTTAGTCTGTGCAAAACTGGTAATTTTTTTTTTCTCCAGAGAGGAATACGTTTGCTAGATTTGAGAGAGATCTCCCAGGAAGGGTGAGTGGCAAGGGCTCAGTCTTCACAGAAAACCTGCTCCCTGTCAACATTCAGACTAAGACTTGAGAGTTCTAGGGCAGAGGCTGAACTAATTACTGCCAGTGACCAAAACAATTGATCTTTCTTGAAAGTAGGTGAGCCATTTGGCAGATATATAGAAAATAATAGGGGGGGAAAAATCAGCATGAGTTTGATAGAAAATATCAACCTAAATGGTTAGCTGAAGTTTGGCAAAGCTATGCATATCTGGAAACATCATCTTATAGATAGTTCCACAAGACAATATACAGTGTTGCATAGCCAGCAATGTAGTGGCAGTGATTGTGATCAATCTGTAGCAAAGGAAATAAAGTCCTTCTCAGAAAAGAGGATGGACATATGAAGAAAACAATTACTAATTTTTACTTGGGCTTTATTCTCAGTAATTAATTTTTTTTAAGAGTGAGAATTAAGGTATGTCATTTGATCTGGCATGGTGTTCCATTTGTTTTTGTATTCATTCCAAGATACATATGGTGAATGCCGGTATGGTGTGTGTACATACACACACATCAACATGGAAGGAAAGCCACTCCTCCCCTAGCCTGCACTTGAAGAGAAATGGTTCTGGCACTGATCTGGTGGTCTTGTTTATCAGCGATACCATTACAGGTCTATTAGGAAAATGGTCATAACAGAGAAGGTAAAAGTAAAAAGTACAGATTGGTTGGAATAATTTATTCCATTTCACCAAACATCTAAAACTCTGATAACTGTCTTTCACAACTGGAGCGGTAAATTTATCACAGTGAGTAAATAAAATGTAACCTCTGCAGCATTTCCTGTATTCTGCATTTCTACCCCATTTATGAGTCTGAAAAAACACACTTCAGGTTTTGCCAGGTCTAGCTGGTTTTTTGTGTTTGTTTTTTCCAAAATGGGTTGGAATATTTACAAGATTAAATTTTAAATAAATAGGTTTCTTCAGTAAACCAAAGGTCATGTATTTCTCTAATCTTAAGGCACATAAAGTGGACTTTTTTTTTCCACCCAGCAGGACATTTCAATTGCAAAAGTAGAAAAATGTCATTTTATTTGTCAATGCTATTTTCTCTCTTCAAATTCTTTTTAATGAAGTTATTTCAGGGGAAATATGTGACAGATCTGTAGTCTCAAGTCTTGTAATTACTAATGTTAAGCAATGTATGATTAACTCCCACCTTTGTATGAATGAGATTTACAGGCACCTTGAAGCAATCTGTTTTCTTCTGTTATTAAATTTTAGAGACCCAAGAAACCACCACCTCCATCAGCTCCTGTCATCAAACAAGGATCAGGTAAGGTGCAGCTGATTTTGTACAGCACATGTCAGTGAGCACATCTCAGTCTAAATTAAGTGTGTTCAAATTTATGTAGTGTATTCAAATTTATATCAAAATTGATAAGCAGGAGTTGTCTAGACAACAACTAACAAATCAGAATCAAATTGCAAAAAGATGATAACCCTGAAAGACTGTGGTGTGCTTTTTAAATGTATTGCAAGCAACCATCTGCACCATTTTAAAATAATGTATTTTGCCCCTTAAACGTGTTAATTTGGAGCGAGCATGGTACTTCAGTTTTTAAAAGTTCTCCAGTTCCGTTCCTTGACTGAAGTTGATTGTGAGCGTGTCTTTGCAGTATAGACCCAATATGTTGGAGTCTAATAATACCTGCAGGAGGAAACTGCATTCACCTTGCACCTACAGATCTGATTTATTCTAGAGATAAAGAGCTTTTTTGCATATCTGTAAGATAGTGTCAGAGAACTTGGCTCTAATACAGTGGCCCCATCTGAGTTGCCATCTGAATCTTACAGATCTGCATGAATGCTGGAGCTAGCTGTCTGTCTTTAGGTTCTATGCCATAGTTAGATTCTTGGTTTTCAATACTTTATAGCCATAAGTATAAAACTTAAAGGAGTTATCTTGAATCTGGTTATGTAGATAATGGTGTTGCAAATGTATTAAGGGGCTGATTATGTTTTCCAAACAGATGAATGCTAGCAAAGCTGGGTTTGGAATATGTTAGACTGAATTGTGTATAAATACTGAGAGCTGAAACCACTTTTATTTGTAGTTTTAAAACAAACTCTCAATACAAATTTTTGAAAGTGCCTGCATGATTTGTTTTTTCCATGAAACTTAGAAACAGTTAAAGTATCTACACACTTGACAGTTCTGACCTCAGAAACCAAATTCCTGTTCCATTCATGTAAAATCACAAATCCCAAGGCATGGGATGCTCTCAGAGTTTTCATTTGTATTGCAGTTGTGGTGGAAACGTAACTACGGCTGGAATTCTTTAATCCCTTAACTCCAGTTGGTTTGTTAAAATTCTGCAGCAGCACTACCACTTCCCCCACTGTTGGCGCACATTAAAAAAAACAAAATGAACACGTCCAATCTAGCCAGATTATTTTTCTTGTCACTGTGGTCTATTCCAGCTTTCAGTGTTTTAGAAAGTAAATTTCCCTCTCCTAGAGTCTTGATCTATTAATAGAAGAACAAGTTACACCAGTGTACAATTTACTGTGAATTAGTAGGCTATAATTTAGCTAGTTTGAGTTTACCAAGCAGTTTTTTGACTACAGAATCACGACTATAAATATTTGGTTTGCTTATTGACAGCCATGGTTTGTTCTTCACTCTGTCTTGAGACTCCTAAAAACATAGATTTGATTTTAAGATCAGTGAGTAACAGTGTCCAGAGAGAGCAGTGTAACTTTGCCATCTAGTGGTGGTTGCATACTAAAGAAGTCTTAGTGACAACTGATGTTACAGCCTGACACGTTGTGGAAAAGCTCTATAAAACGTTACATTTCTTTCAGTTTATACTCCTATAATTAGAGAATAATACTTTTAATGTGTTTGTACCTGTTTGCGTCCAACGCATTAGCTGCGTCACCATAGCAGGATAATGTGCCAGAAGGCAAAATGGATGCATAAAGGAGGCAGACAATTTGATTAAGGCCATCTAAGTCTATGGCAAAGCCATATTGCTGTTTGTTGTTTTCATACTCAGTCTTTGACAAGTCCTGGCTGATTATGCACAAGAGTTCCTTCTGATATGTATTTAGAGGTGAAAATCAGCCTATGTTTATTACCATCCTGACATCCTCTACTTCGTCAAATTATCACTTTACCAAGATAACACCGTATTTTACCACATCCCCATGTCAGGCCTTACTGTTGATAGTAGGTAACAATGTCCAGTAATGTTTCTGCCTATTTAACAAGTCATAGTGTGATGAATAAATTGAGAACTGTCAGTTGCAGCCTAAATAATTAAATATCAGTATCTTCTGATGCAGAGCAAAAAAAATCATAGCAGAGAATTAGAATTGGTCTTTGTGGTACAAGCGGTACATATGTAAAGGAGGTGTCTAGTTTGTATTATAGTATAGCTGGAAGTCTGGCTGTATTTCCAGATTCTGCACAGCAGTAGACTGCCAAGGCCATCTGTGCTGGGCTGCTTCACAAAGTAAGGTGAAAACTGGAGAACCAAAGTTAGGAGCACGAGTCCCTTACATAGTCATTGGAAAGCACTAGGCATTTCACTGGGTAGCTGGGATAAGCAATACAACTGCGTCTAGACTGGAGGGTGGGAATACTCTGTTGAGTCCCTCTGGGAGCTGGTACGGAGTTCACCAGAGCTTCCTTGCAGGTGACCTTCTCCTGGCAGCTAGGGCAGGATCATGGTGCCTGCCTGGGTACTGATTAATTTGAGGGTCACAACCCACGTAGGGAGTACACCTGAGCCTGGGAGCTCCTATGTGTTTGTAGGCTCATTGGTTTAGACATGGCCTGAGAGTGTCCCTCTGTGTGTTACTGATGACTGTTAACCTTACTATAATTAGGTATATGGACTTGTGTCTCTCTTCTTCTTGAACACACTAGTACGTGCAAAATTATCAGTATGTTGACTTGTGCTTTGCATAACTCGTGTTTAGAAAGGCTTTCATTGGTTTCTAGCAATAGTTTCTCCTCTTAGGAGTGAAGTGTTTTTCACAGAATCATAGAATCATTTAGGTTGAAGAGGACCCTTAAGATCATCAAGTCCAACTATAAAATGGCAATTCAGTATTACTTATTGACATGATAAGTGATACAGTGTTGCCTGTCCAACAGCACAGTTATGTAAAGAAATAAAGGCCGGTGATCACCACTGATGAGCAATTTGCACTGATGAGTACTGATTTCTAGGAACCAGCTGCAGAAGAGAGTTGTGACAGCACATTCGGAAAATGTAAATGTACTTGAGAACTGCATATAATAGAATAGATTGAAGCAAAAAATTGCCCTGTGTTCCCTGCCCTGCCTCCTCTGCTTTTCTTGGATGTCATCTACTGTAACTTTTATTGAAGTACTAATAGTGTTACCTAAAGCAGTTTTCAACATTGCTAAGTTGAAATGGCATTAGCACCTAGTAGTTAGCCAATGCAGCGAAGCCAACATCCAGTAAAGCATTTCTTATAATACGGGGACTAGAAGATTGCATCTTGCATGTGCCAGGAAATTTTTGCAAAATATTCCCGTTGTTGGTGCCACAAGGTCTCATATTTCTTATAGCAACAGAAGTCAGTATCTCAGGGTCTCTAGTACAGAGGCAAAGGAAGGCAGAGGCTTACACCTCTAGGCCAAAAGCTGTCAATTAGAATAGTCATGCAGAATACTGTCAATACTACTATTCTCATCCTTCAAATATATGGAAGTGAACAGTACTAGAAGGGAACAGAACTGGTACTAGAGGTGAAAAAGAGAGAGATTTTAACTTAATGTAAAATAAGCCCTGTATATTCATCTATAGTAAGTATTCTCTTGGCTGAAATGCCCAATTAATTGATTTATTCCTAATGATTGTCCACACTGTTGAATTGCTCTTCAGTTAAGTATGTCTAAAATGGTTAAGGATCTGTCCACATTTAAAAATCTGTAGTTACTGAATTTTTTTTTTTTCACAGAATGGTCTGAAAGTGCCTATTCTTTTGAGGTGCGCGCTTTGGAAATGGTGAACTTGACTGTGAAAGCATAAACATCCAATTGTTTTTTTGTCATTATGGTGTAAGCAAATACTTGAAACTAGATTTATGTTCCATTTTAGCAAGACATTTTCAATTTGGAGAATGTAAAAAGCCTAAGAAATTGCAGAATTAAATCTTGTGTGGCCGTATATGCTGGTTTGTTGGCTTGTTCAGAATTCTAAATTTTCCTTTCTTTGACAGGTACCACAGATCGAAAGCATGAAATCAAAAAGGTACCTCCTGAAAGGCCAGAATGTCTACCTAATCGAACAGAAGAAAAAGGTATAAATGTGCTTTCCTCCCTGCTCTCTGCAGAGAGACAGGGGAAATGGAACCGATGCACAACCTCGTTTCCTAGTCGCTGTTTTCATTAAGTGTATTGTTTGGATGTTTATTTCCCACTCTGATAGATCTGTGATGATATGCATTTTGGAAAGGATCTCATTGTTGCTTTTGGGCTGAATTCAGGGTATTCAATTGTACTAATCCAGAGCTGTTAAGTACTCGCAGCCTCAACTGAAGTCAAGGGGAGATATGCTCTCAATACATAAAATGCTGTCTAAAGCTCTGTGCTCAGTAAAACCTAGGTCCTTGATCGAGTAAGATACCCCAGATTAGTGTGTACTTTTTTCTGAACATCTGTATGCCTTGGTTCTCTAGTTAAAAGCAGGGTTGGTGGTTTTCCTGCATCACAGAAGGGTTTTGTGAAGAGATATAGTCATTAATGCTTATGAATCACCCTATTATCATAGTCACAAAAGTCATAGGCAAGCCTGTGGAGAAATTAAAAAATTCTGTCTTCAAAGCCAGGTTTGAATATTGCAAGAAATGGGGCACGGTACCACACAGAGCAGTGACAAGCAAATTAAACCTGTCATGGTTTCATTGTGTTCATTGTGCATTCTGAATAGTTTGGGGAAAATAGTTACATTGATTCTCTAATGGAAGGTGGTGTCAAGTTTCATACGTTTAAGTGGACTATTAGATGGTACAGACAAATTTGTTTATGGGATTTCTTAACTTTTAAGTATTTGAACTTGCAGTCTTTTAAAAGGCACGTGTATGCACACGACTAAATGTATAATATGCAGTTATCATTTAGTGCCAGAACATTCAGACTTTGCACCAAGCTCTGTTTCTGGATATATGTCTTAGCAATCTGACAGGTGTTTTAGCACTTTTGTCTACATATGTTTACTTTTGGCTATGTGCGCTACTTCTCCTGGTTATCTTAGCAATAAAACCCTTTGGTTTCCATTTTTGGATTTACAAAGCCAACTATCAAAATGGTGGAGGAAGTTTAAATATGTTACTGTCCCAGGGTATAAGTATCTGTAACTTTTTCAAATGTTGAAAAGAGGCCGTAGGAGTCGTGCCTACATTTCTGGAGTACCGGGGAGTGGCAGGAATTGTTCGGTGTGGTGTGGCAGCAGGGGTGGCACAGGAATGTTCTTTACGCTGTATGTTGGTACGCTTGCCTATCCCATCCCTCATACATAGTTTAGATTCTTGGACACTGACACAGTATAAACTGTCATATGAACAAGTGTGTAAAAATTACACAATACTCTGGAAAAGCTTCAGTGTTACAGAGAACCCGATGATTGCATCAGCTGAAAGTGTACTGAAAAAGGTTATGTGCCTGTGAACAACAGTCACTTACTGGACTATTCCAAATCTAATATGAATTGTGTTTCTGGTGATTTATTCCATGATCCTCTCAGACTGAAACCTAAAACCCATTAAGCAATACCCTGTAACATTCCCAATACCTCTTATATGTATACAGAGGTGTGATATTCACGACATATCACAGACAGTGTTGTCAAGGGAAGTGGGGTGTTGACATAGTAGGACACAGAGAGCGAAACTTTGGTCCCTTTGAGAGTTCTGTCCTTTCTTTAAGAAGAATCAGGTTTCCTATGGTGTGGCAAATGTGTTTACATGTTTGTTTTGTATTATGAATTTAGAGCATATTATTTACAAGAGTTATTCATGTGTATTGTACTTTACATACTCACAGGCACTGCGTGTTTGGCATTAGATAGTAGTATTGTGGCACATCCTGACTATGCATAATGAGTTCTGTAAATGATCCAGTTTTTCACCGGCAAGCTGAAAAATTCAGCTATAAGTCTGTGCTTAAAAACCTAAATAGAAGGTCTGATTTTTCCGAGGGGTTTACATCCTGTCAAACGTTGCTAAATTTTAATGCTTTTATTTTCATTTAACTGTAGTTCACTTGAAACACACTTTTTTTTCCCCCCCAGAAATGGTATTTTTCTGTCTGTTCAAGAGATTTTAAGAATATCCAGCATAATTATCTTTGTGACCTTCTAACTTAATATTGTTTCATATTAGAATTTGATATAAGTTGTGCCCATGGGAAATTGTTCCATATGGTATGTAATTTTTTGCCATTCTTATTTTTTACACTCAGAAATCAGTAAGTTACTAAAATAAAAAATAGCATTCCCATTCAGACACTGCACATACGTTTCATGCATGAGGAATTAGAGGCAGAACAGTCAGACAGGGCAAACAGCTGATTTGTGGTGAACATGTTAATTCAAATAAAGAATGATTTAGGACAGAAGTGGAAAGGAGATAAGCTGCTGCTTTGTATACGGTGTATCTACAGTTCAAGATTTCTTGTTTCATTGTAGAATTGTGAGTGCAAATGAATTCCACTTAATAATATCCATGCTCTTTTTTTTCTGGAAATAATTGATTTAAAGAAAGATCAGAGAGAGAGCAAAAACAGTTAGACCTGCAGAAGCCTTCAGTTCCTGCTATACCTCCGAAGAAACCTCGGCCACCCAAAGCAAACTCTGTGAATAGACCTGGTACCTTGCCGCCAAGACGACCAGAAAGACCAGTTGTGCCTGTGACTCATACAAGGTATTGTTTTTCCTCTGTCCAGTGCTTTTGGGATTAGTGGAAAAAATTTAGATTTTACAGTTAATGTCACAATTTATTTCACGGTAAACTGTATTTAAAGAAAAAAAGAAAAGCCTTCTAGTCATCTGGCTGGATCGTAACTATCTTCTCAAGAATAACAGTCTTAGACTCTTCATTACTAGTTCATTTCTACTGATGAACACACTGTTACTGAACCATCATCGTTTCCACTGCAGAATATGTGGGAAATATCTGCATCAGTATGTTGTGCTGATGTTGACTTTCTTAGTTTACCTCAAATTATTCCAGCTTAGCCAGGGCACTAAGTCAGTTCAAAAGCTTGAATTCTACTGAGGAACAGCATTAGACAATGCACATTTCACATACTGTCAACTTGGTTTCAGTCTGTTTTCTTTGATCATTTTAGATCAATTTTTAGCAAAATACATGTGTCTTCGTAGAATGTTCTTTAAGCTGGTGCCACTGCAGAATACTGCTGTCAAGTATTTGTGCTCTAATGTTGGTTGTTATTCTATAGTTACATGATGCTCTTTATCAGAGGTGGTTACAGCCTTTGAGGAGCACTGAGAAAGTGGACTTGCCAACACAACTCCATTTCATCTCTTCTAGAGCTTGGAAAAGCAGAGGTTGCAGATATTAAAGGCCTCACTTGTAGCCCTAATCAAGTCTAGATGGCTACATTAGTCATCAGCATCTGGGTAGTGCACTGTAGACTTCCTTTATGCATAGTGGATAAAAATAGGTGAAAACTAGAAAAAAGCAGTTGCCTAAAATGGGCAAGCTGCACATCTTGCAGAAAAACTACAACATAGGCATAATTTTACTACTGTACTGTTAGAAAAATTAGCTGCCATTGAACTACTGGAGTTCAAATATACTAATGGTGAATTAAATAGTAGAATAGAATATAGGGTAGAGTGGGATAAAATAGAAATCCTAGGCATTGATTCCCCTCATTCCTCCACATATGGTTCATTTAACAAATGCTCTCAGTGTGAAATCTGAGACACATAAAATAAAAAAACAGTGCTTGCCTTGTGCTGCCAGTTTCATCTTACTGAAGTGCTTTTGCTGTGCATCTCTGAGAACGTACACTTCTATCCAGGTGCTACAGTCACAGCTTCTTTTGGACTCCTGGGCTTTGAACGTGCTTGCCCAGTTGTTCCAAAATATAGTCCACACCTGCTGGTCACTTGGCCATGCTTGGAAGAGCAAGTATTTGCTACAACCTTTAGATTTAGCTAAGTGATGTCTTCTTGGTGAGACCAATACGTACCCTAGCGTTCAGATCACTGGCTAGGCATGCAATGGGGTAGCTATTCTTTTGTTCTATCCTTTGCCTGGAATATTTTAAACATTTAGAGTTGTGGAGGGGTGTTTTATTGCTCTTCTGTTTTCCTTTTTTTCTAAGTACAAAATTGTATAAATAAACCATGCATTTTAAAAGATATTTCAGTTTTCATGTTAACAAAGTGAAAAAGCGGATCTAAACAGTAACTCTGTTACATTCTTAATTGTCCAAACTCTGCTATGTCTAGCACAAAAAAAAATGCTTTGTTCTTTTTATCTAATACCATTATATTTGAAAGAATTTTACTTGTAACAGTAGTTAGATTAAAACTTAAAAGGAAAGGTCATTTTTAAGGTGATGATGATGCATATTGATGATCACAGTGCTAGCAGTTTCCCTATGAATTACTTTGTTAGCTAATTCAAATTAATGGATTAATCTCATATAGCTGTTCTGCCTCGTAGGCTCTAACTTGTAAGGGTATCTTCTAGGAAGAGGGCAGAAATTTCACATAATGAAATAATCCATGGAATAGACTTTGAATTACTTGAATAATTAAGAAATGGGAAACTTCAAGTGGAAGCAGTCACTTCAATAAAGCCATTTTGGTTTAAATCAGTTCAGTTTAATAAGATAGTAAATATTTTTAAAACCTGCTGGTGTCCATTTCCAGAATCTGAAAAACCTAAGGCAATTGAATAAAAATTGAACCAGCAGAATTTTTGCTGACCTGTCATGGTTTAACCCCGGTGGGCAGCTCAGCCCCACAGAGCTGCTCGCTCACTCCCCCACAGTGGGATGGGGGTGAGAATTGGAAGGGCAAAAGTGAGAAAACTCGTGGGTTGAGATAAAGACAGTTTAACAGATAAAGCAAATGCTGCATGTGCAAGCAAAGCAAAATAGGGAATTCATTCACTACTTCCCATCGGCAGGCAGGTGTTCAGCCATCACCAGGAAAGCAGGGCTCCATCACGCGTAACGGTGACTTGGGAAGACAAACGCTGTAACTCCAAACATCCTCCCCTTCCTTCTTCTTCCCCCAGCTTTTATTGCTGAGCGTGATGTCATATGGCATGGGATATTCCTTTGGTCAGCTGGGGTCAGCTGTCCCAGCTGTGTCCCCTCCCAGCTTCTTGTGCACCCCCAGCCTACTCACTATCGAGGCAGCATGAGAAACAGAGAATGCCTTGATACTGTGTAAGCACTGCTCAGCAATAGCTAAAACATCTGGGTGTTATCAACATTGTTTTGGTCACAAATCCAAAACAGCACCATGTGGGCTGCAATAAAGAAAATTAACTCTATCCCAGCCAAAACCAGTACATGATCCTCGGGGGAAAAATTGCTGTAGTTATAAAGTGAGTCCCATGAGATTTCTATGGCTACTGGTTAGCAGAAGAGGGGTTTTTTTCTGTTCTGAGTAAGTGGCTTGCATCTTATGCATCTTACTGACTTTTTGTGGTGATGATTGTTTTTCCATATAAATACAATCCTCCTTCCTTGGAGGTTATATTGGAGGTTAGGGCTTCAAGGGCAATAGGAGAGATAAAAACCATGTGGGACAGAATAGCTGTCAATTTGCTCCAAAGGCTTCACAGCTTATTTAGGCATACCTGTGATTATACAATTTACTGATGAGTCAATTCTCTGGAGTAGGCAAGCCGTAAAGACCTACAGAAAGTGAGTTTCTACAATTTGTCTAAACCAATCTGTGTCCAAGCTGCTGCTAAAAGGGGCAGGTTCCCTCTCCTGGCAAACCGTTCCTGCAGCCTCCCTTATGTTAGCACCGGCATTTGTGCAGCCATTAAGCCATATGGGTCAGGGAGTTGCTCCAGATGGCAATTAATCAGTTTGCAGTGGGATTTCTATTAGTGTGGGGTTTCTTTCAGGCTGATCATCTGTCTGATCAAGCTGACAGCCTATATGCCTGGGCATGAGTAGAGGGAGGGAGGTGCTGTGACCAAGAAGGGATGGCTCCACTCCTGTCACAACATGGCTGTAGATTGGCATAATATGGCTGTAGATTGGCATAATAAGCTTGTTGATTCCTTTGACAACAGAGTTGGGGTTTTTTGTGGGGTTGATGTCATATACCTTGGTATCTTTTGTAGTCAAATGGTAAATGTTGTGACTTTCAGCCCTCAGTCACACCATCCTAAGAATCTCCTCCAAAACCGTACTCACACATTTCCTAGAGCGCTTCCAACTCACATGGTGCTCTCAGTTTGCTGGGAAATATATGTGTGCAAAACAGAGTACTCACTCAGATGCTCATTACCCTGTTAGCCAAGAAACTATGTTGCTTCTTATAGATTTATGAATATATAAGCAATTTTTAAAAAAAATTTAAAGACCAAAAGATAAGAAAACTAATTGATCAGGTAGATCACTTGGAAAATACCCTTATTTATCATCTCGCCAGTTAATACATTTTTCTAGGAATGTGTTAAATTTCTTCTGTTTCCTTCCTGGTGCAGGCTGCCTGCCATATTGATAGCTGTGTAGGACTAGTTTGTTTTTCAGGTCATAAACTGGTTGTCTGTCTTCTTTAGTTCGTAGAGTACTTGTCACCCTACCATAGTGGATATAAGTTCACTTAATCCGTGACTTCCTCCAGTTTTTAACACAAATTTTCAGGCTCTTTATCACAGCCTTCCTGAAGTCTGAAATAGGGTTTCCAGCCACTTTGTGTTTTGCTCATAAACTGCTGCCATGAGTTGAGGCTCAGGCCATCTGTCATCAGCTTATGGCATCAAAAGCAGAGACAAATGAAAAAATCAGTGAGATTCAGGAGCTCACTATGTATTTTACTGGCAATGGCTAATCATTGATGTTCATAGAAATGCACATCTGCCCCATAATTTGGGTACCTTACATAGATCATAATTGTTACAGCGCTACGCTGGGAATAGTCATTGTGGAAAAACTATGATATTTGTTAGGTGACCTGATAATGACAGTAAGTACAAGTTATTGCATTAATTGAACAGTTGTTATCACAGTAAATGTCACAGGGATTTGTCTGTGTGACCTGTGCAATGCCGAGCTACTTGCCTACCACTGGCCCTTTTTTAATTAATTGTTTCAATAGTCAGATTATTTTAGTAAACTCAAGTAGTTGAGGGATCTAAAGTTCCACAAAGAAAGAGTAGTCATGTTGCTTATGTTTGATCTCCTGTTTGATTTAAAAATAGTTCCTCTCTGAAGTATGTCTCTTGACACTTGCCTATTCCAAAGACATTTTCAGACAGACTAGGTGATCTTGGTTCTTCAGACCTGTGGAAATAATATTCATAGTCTAATCTCATAAGCAACATGCAAAAATAAATAAAGATCTTCTGTTGGTGGAAGAGCTGCATTTATGAGTAAATACTAGGAACCGCTGAAACGCACAATGCTAGCTTGATGTTTCCTCCCTTTCTGCAGTATTTTAGCTAGTCCATCACTATAGTTTATGCAAGCCAATTAATTAGAAAAAATGACAAATAAGATGTTGAAGAATGTCCCTTTGTCCTTAGGTTTCCTTCATGTAGAGATGCTGTGAACATCTGAAGAATTATTCAGGACACTACGGTGTCTAAAATAGGCTTTTTTGACAGGTGTTAAGGAGAAATGAGATAAGGTTAATCCATACAGCATGTCTACTTACTGGAGATTGCGTGCTCTGACACATTGCTATTACTCTCATGCTACAAAGGAAGAATATTTTGCTCTCTCATTATTAATTGCAAGTTACCTCTCAAATTTACTGTAACCCACACAAAAACTCCAATAAAATATCTCCTCTTCTTGATCCAAATGCAGGAGTGATAGTCCAAAAGTGGAATTAGTGGGCAGTACAGTATCCGGCACTCTAGAGAAAGACTCCTCTGAAAGAAGCAATGACATCGGTAAGTTATAGTGCTTTTTATAGTTTGCCTAAGAAATTCATGGTGTAAATTTCTGCTTTTTAGTGACTTTGTTATGATCCAAAAGGCAGACTCAGGATTTGGCAATGAATGTGAGTGCATTTATATCAAATTTTAACTGCAGGATTAAAGGATCATTTCTGCTTTAGTTAAAGTTTTGTTGGGGCTTTCTGTTTAAAAAAAATTCTAAAAGGGAAATATGGAATGGTGAGCTATTTTGAATAGAAGGGCTTTTGTTATTTCCGTTTAAAAGTCTAAAACAAGTGAGAAGGCCAATGATAATAAGTCATACTAGTTTAACAGATGTAATATTAGTGCTGCCATTTTTTTAATACTGCAAAATATTGTGGGTTTGATGCAGTTAGTAATCTTTACACTTCCCAATACAAAGGAATAGAGACCCAATTCAGGCCAATTTGAATAAATTTTACTGCAAACACCAATTAAAAGCAGTCTAAATTTCTCCTGAATATAATAATTTGTGTTCCTGCAACACGAACAGTTTAATCGGGAAATCACCTGGAAAGGAGTAACACTGGGTCATTTTTCTGTCTTCTCTTACCCTCCTTCCTTCTCAAGTTGGCAGTGCAGGAGAGATGTTTGCTGGGGTGGGTGCTGCAGTAAGTGGCACTTGGAAAGCAAGGTGCTCTGACTCTTGTCCAGGGCTGTAAGCAAAAGCCGTGACAGCCATCTTCTACCTCTACTTAGAAATACACCAGCAACAGCTGCTGCCGTCGCTCTCCTCCATAGTCGCAGCTGTGCCACGAGAGACCTGTTTTTGTAAAAGGCAGAACCAGGGTACCCTGAATGTGTAAGCATTACTACCTTTTGCTGATGGCATTAAATGTTATTTCGATGCAGTGGTTTCTACCCAGACTGCTTTATTAGTAAAGCATTTCTGTAAAATAGTATACTTCCAACAGCCAAACCTGCCTTTTCTTCAGACTTGAAAGCAGAGCTTTAAGTTATAGATGGATTTTAATTGCAATGTAACAATAAAATGCTAAATTGATTTCACATAGGTTTATGAGCTTTTCAGCATCCATATGTCTGCTTTTTTTTTAACCTTCTGCTGTTTCTATGGTTTATGACAGTAACATTCTTCTGGAGAAGCAAGTAGTATGTTTTTTCCAGATTTTTCATTGGGGATAAACATAGAAAGTTAGAAGCTTGTGATAAATTCCGTGAACATTTTTACTGTAGAGATTAATATAAAGGAATGGGATTGAAATGCAGTCAAATTCTACCATTTAGTGTTTGTTACTCAGGTTTACAAATTTGCTTCAAAGCATGTAAGCTTTTGCTTACTTGAAAGAGAAAGCTATGACTGCAAATAGCGTATAGTGGTCTGATGGAAGTAAACTTTTTTAATCCTTGTGCTAGTTTCCTTGGAATCACTATCAGGATAAAAGCTTAGAGTGTTTTGTATTTTTCTGGGGTTTTTTTAACAACTTATAAAAGGCTAGGTAGGAAATTTGTTTTATAATTATTTTTGTTCATTTCCAGAACCTAGGTGGGGGTTTTTTTGTGGTGTTTGTTTTTAATGGAGAATAGGAGCCAACAAGAGTCCATAAACCAAATCACATACACAACATGTTGCAAAGGGTTTAGCTGGTGACCTCCTGTTACCACTAACAAGGGGAACCTATTAAGCCCAAGGATAAAGTAGTGTGAATACTTAGATAAGTATAACTTGATAGGGTCAAACCAGAATGGCATTTACAAGGGCAAATCATGTAATTCTATCCTGTTAGACACTCGTTAAAAGAAAAAAAGAAATAAATTATCATTTTGGAATGAAAGTGGACCCAAATATCATAACTGATATGAATTTTCAGGAGGCTTTTGACAGCTTGTGTAAAATATTGTTAAAGAAATAAACAGCCTTTTAAGAGAGGGTAGAGCAATAAATTAAAACTTAATAAGCCAAAACAACGCACAGTGGATTAATGTCTTTTACTATGAGGAGAGGTTTGGAGTTCAGGACAGTTTATGGGGCAGTGTAATTGGAAGGATTTATGACAAATGTGTTAGATTTTTTATTTATTTACAAAGAGAACAATGGGTTGGAGAAATCTTGTGACTAAATGAGTTATTAGTAAAAATGATGGATGAGCGAGTGGAGTTGTCCCAGTCATTCCAAAACACTGATGGATCGGGCAGTGTGAGTCCAGATAGCATTTAACTGTGTATGTGTTACTGGTGTTGCCCCAGTCTCATGTGCTCTGTGGGGAGGACAGCCTCGGCTTCTCTGAGGTTCATCCTTCCCGTCAAAATGGATCTTATTAAATCTAGTCATTTGATGTCTTTTCAGTAATCCAAATTCACACCACGAATTAGAGTGGACCTATGTGACAGACAAGGTGGGGCTTAGCAGTCGCCTTTGAAGAAAATGGAAGTTAAATAGCCTTTGCAGCAGCTCAGTTGTATGACTGTTCTGGTTACTGGGCTCCTCTTTATTCCTCCATTAGCCCCAACACCATTCCCAGGCACTTAGAGCTCCCAGGGAAGGCAGAGGAAAAAGCAGCAGTCAATTGCAAGTTGCTTCATGCTCTTTCATGCTCATGCTAAGTACTGATGGTGAATCGTGGACTGAAATTGAACACTACAGCACTCTCCTGGCTTTTTTGCACTAGTGATGTTAAGCTGGATAATGGCTGTCATGTTCTCAGTGTCTACGTCCTATAGCCAGTCTAAAACTCTTGTTCTTTCATTCAAAGCAGAGACATGTACAAAACCACTGGAGAGACAGTTTTGGTTATAAAAGCAAACCATATTAAAGCTGGACGGAGAGCAGTTTTCCATTCTGTGAAACCTTTTTAAGGATTTCTGAGTTGGTTCCTTTTCTTTATCATGATGAGACCCAAACCTTTATGGTGAGGGAGAAGATACAGGGTCCTTCCATATGCCCTCTCCCAAAAACCAAACAGGTGATCAGCAACAACAAAATCAGTAATTCCATCAACAATTGAGAAGCAGTATGCAGAGGGGAATTAGGGAATGCAGGTTCAAATCTTGTATTCTGTCTAGGTCCCTTGTTCTACTAGATCAATGTGTTAAACATTGCTTTTTTTCAGAAAAGGCGTTTTTCTATTTATTTTCTAAGTAATATTCCACCGGTGGAACAGTGTTGTCTAACCAGAAAACCCCACACCTTTAAAAACATTCTCACCCAGCTTTACTGATCAGGAAAGTCACAAATGCTTGAGCAAGGCTGAGGTGATGTGTAATACCATGCATAACGTTCTGTCAGTTGCATATATAAAATGTTATTTTTATGTAGATGTTAGTACATGGCTTGATTTCACTAGCATGTTCTGCAGAATTGTGACTTGACATTTAAATTTCTTGATGATAATACAGCACTGATTACAATTTTGCAATCTGTACTGAGAACTGCAAGTCCTGTTCAGCAACATCACTGCTGATTGTAGATACAATGGCAGCTGTTACCACTGTTGTTCATGCCTTTGCTTCTTTCCACAATCCTTACAAAAACCATTGGAAAACTAGCCTTCAGAATATATTAAGAGGAACCATTCCCCATTTCTCCTCACTTCTTCTTTTGTTTTCTTTTTCCCTGTTTTCAGTGATGCCTTTACTTTCCTTTCCACACATCTTTCATCCAGCTTTTCCTATTTACATCTCTTTGCCATGGGTAACTCTTCTTCATTTCATGAGGGTAAGGCTTTTTGTTTTTCTGTTTCTTTTCTGTCCTGTCTTTGCCTTAGTTGACAATGCATAACAAATACAAAAAGAAGTGTTTTGTACACCACCTAATGTGTACATGGCTATTACAGATTTTTTTTTTTATTAAAAGTTGCAGTTGAGTGTACTGTGACAGAAAAGCTTGCACCATAGCATTGAAACGAGAAATCATTATAGTTTATTTTATTTTACCATAAGACATTTTAGTGATGTAGACGGCATGTACAGTTTGCATATGCTGTTTGTCAATGCTGTGGTTTCATTAACCTGTTCTTACAGGCAGGTGGTGTCATCGCAAAGTTTAGTGCATATATTTCATTGTGATGTCCTTACATGTTACAAAACAAAAATATTTAGCAACATGCTAGGATGGTTCTCTAGTCTGAAAGAGGAAAAAAAGCCCAACAAAACAAAACATAGAAATTTGAAGAGCTTTTATTGGCTCTCAGTGGAACGTGCACGGTCATGTCACCCAAGACTTTGTCTCCAGTATTGCTGTGGTTAAATCACAGTAGTTACATCTGTTGTAAAGTCTCATGTAGCAACAACTGTTCCTGGATTGACAGTGGCTTTTTGAGCTTAGTTTAAAATGCTTGCAAAGCAACATAAGCTACACTGAAAGTAAGCCCTGTTCTACCAACAGAAGAGTAGTCCTTATGTAGAGCTACATTGATTTCAACAGCTTAAATTCATGCCTTATTGCGTAACTTGACTGTTTTTTAGGTTACGTGTTTCATTTTAATTTCACAAAGAATCGTTATATCTGAGGGCCGGTGCAATGACAGACACATCAAGCACATACAATAGCTCACTGGATCAAAAACTAATCAAATCACTGAATTATTCCAATTAATTATTGGTGTTGAGTTGTTTCGCTAAACCAGGATTAATCCTAAGTCTTTTAACTATATATATATACACACACACTTTGGAATCCTGCAATCCTGAAACAAGTCTTGTCTAGCCAAAATAGGCTTGCTTTGAAATCATCTAACACTTAAAATCATAAGCTAAGTGATTTAAAGAAAAAGCCACAAAGAAATAAAAATAATATATCTACTGTGGAAACGCTCAGTTAATCCACACAAGAAGCAGTTTCTGTGCTTTGCAAAAAGACTGAGCTGCACAGGCGCTTCACACACAGAGCCAAGCGGACACATCTTTCCAATATTTTTCCTGGCTCTTTACACATTTTGCATAGTATTTATGAAAGCATTTAATAATCTTTGTCAGTGCTAATGTAAGGCACATATGCCTTCATTGATTTCTGCTGAAACATATAGTGTTGGTATGAATGTTCTTAAGAGATTCCCTGAAAGCTGGTTAACGTGAGTCCATTTTTCAGCGTTTCCTCAGACTTTATTCTTCAGAACATTTGCTGGTGGATCGTGAAGTACTGGCCAAACCCACGTTATTAGCCATACTCTTTTTCTGTCCCTCCCTGCAAGCCTGATGCTAACTTGCCTGGAAGGATAGTTGAAAATACTCTACTTGAAAATCTCTAACAAACAAATAAACAAAAAATCTTCAGTATATTATGTTTCCTTGACTTGTATTTGCAGTTGTTCTAGAGCTGTTACGTGCTCGTATTTGTTAGGAGAGGTGATCGCTGTGCCTCTGACTGGAAGAAAAAGTGATCTAATAAGATTTGGCCCACACTAGGGAAAAAGACGGAGAATCTTTCCAGTAAAAGGTTGTAGAATGGAGTGGGTTTGTCTTTAAATCACAGGCTGTTATACTGTGAGACATTATAATTATTTTGCCTGAAGACACAGAGTAAAAGTTGGAAAAAAGAAGATACTGGTAAATATAAGGGTTGGAGGACAAAATGTGACTCAGATAATGAAGACCGAAATCTGCCTAAACCAGTTATTTCTTTTTATGCTGCTGTTCCTGTTCATTTTAATGGAGTGAAGCAAAGGAGCAGAATTACCCAACTGGGTTTTTGTAATATTTATGTCAGTGAATCAAAATCACACCTAAACATAGTTGTGAATTGTAAATATTGTAATCAGGGATATCTTAATGGTCCATTATGTAAATTGATTAGGTCTCTTGCCATAGAGGGTCCAGAAAAAGGCAGTAAACCAGAAATTTAAATCACTCCCCATGTATGTCAAGTTGAGGTGCCTGAAAACAGCATATCCATTTCTTCTAGCTCAGTTTTCTTGACCTCTCAGTTCTTTCTTGGCATCTCCTGAATTGTTAAAAATAAAATCCTTATGAGGGCTCTGGCAAGTGGTTACGAAAGCTCCATTATGGCAGCTTTTGACATTCAGCTATTAAAGCGATAAAAGTCAGGGTTGAAGTGGGAAAAGATAATTGTATACTTTAGGAAAGGTGGCTGTCCAGTGAGTGTGCTGGGAAGCCAGGTGAGCTAAGCTGTTGCCCTCCAAAGCAAAGAACCATGCAGGCAGGCGTCCCTAGCACATCACTGTTACATTCCTGAACACAGTAACGCTGCAGCCAGGGAGCCCTCCTGCTAAAAGTGCATTACCCAAATCTTAGAAAAGAGTCTGCAGTTCATTATGGGTGAGATTCTGTTGCCCTGACCCTGGCTGGGAGCATGGCTGTATTCCTTGAAGGGTACGATGCTGTTCAGCATGGAGAGAGTAGCAGAATCTGGGCGCTTGAAGTAGTTAAAATAATTGTGGTCTTCTGAAAATTGTCAGTAATATTTGGATTATTGTTTGAGTTGTTTTTTACTTAGTACTATATATTGAATGGACACTAATGCAGAAGATTGCGTCTGCAGTATCTCTGTCTCATTTGATAGCTTTCAGGATTACTGTATTTAAAGACAGTGCATGTACCATTTCACAAGCCTATTGTCAATCTTCTAAATGTATTGAAGATGATTATGAAATGAAATCTACCTCTGTGGCTTTTGTGACATTATCTTCCTCAAATGAATTGAACACCACCTTTGCCCCATTTTTTCCAGCCCTGCTGTATTTCTGTTCTATGAAACCTCGCCGTTAGCATTCTGAATGTGTTGATACTGCTATTATCCATCACTTTCAATTTCCATTTTCTCAAGGTGAAATCTCTCTGCTAATTCAAAAAGCTTTCTGTCTTCATTATGTATAAATTACTTTGCCCAAAGACTAAAAAACCTAACTGTAAGATAAAGTTGAGGCCTAGACACATTTTATGCCAGAATAGTAGATGCGAGGGGGAAAAGGGGTAAGGAAGGAAGCATAACCATTTAACTTTTTCCTTCTGGGTATGTTTTTGGAGGGATCGAAGGTTGTTTTCCAGGAAGGTACAAGTCTAATGAGCTGAGAACTTTTTCCTTAAATAATTGTTTTCCTGGTTCTCAGCATTTTTTTAAAAACACCATCATCATGCTTTAAACAACCATGTCTCCAAATGAACATACCAATGGGGAAAAATATCCTATTCTTACCTGGCTTGGAAGGATACCAGGGAATAATTCTTGCACAGCTAACATTTTTCATATTCATTAAATATGTTTGCTCAGTAAGCCAGACATTTTATTGTGTGTACTACACTAGTATATTAGAATTACTCTGATGTCTTTCTCTCCATCTCATGAATTACTTCATGAATTACCAGCTTGATCAGCGAGACTAATAATGATGAGCGTATCTGTTCATTTGTAGAACAAGTATCAACTTTTTTTTTAATTAGGGAGTGCCACTGTTAATTGAAGGGTGCCCTCGATGTTCTATGTGTTCAATAGAACCTTCCTTACTGTTTGTTATTACTAACAGACATCGAGAAAGCTGAACCAGTGCAGAGTTCAGGTCTGTTGGAAGCTGATGCTGCCTTACAGGCAATTAACATGGCTGTGAATACAGTAGACTGGACTTTATTTTTAATGACATCCCATTTGGTCCAGCTCAGGAAGGTTTTACATTTTGCTTATTAAGTAAATTTAAGCTCCCAATTGCTGATAGCTAACTAAAATAAAATCTCTGCATTTAATGATCTCAGTGAATAGAATATAGTCACACCTGTATAACCTTGCTTTCCATTAGCAAAAAATACGTTAATTCATTACTGAATCTACAGTTTAGATGACAGCAAGGCAGAGGTCTCCTGAGTGGCTGTGTTCCTCATTTTCTTTACCAGTTTACTATATGGGAATTTTCCTGAATGAGTACGTCGTAGGTGATGACCATGGAAGGTGGTGATAACCTTAGATGCAGAGCAGATTTGGGAGCGAGAACCACATCTAAATAAGGAGAACAAACAGGGGGTGATAAAGGGCATATGGAAATACTAGAAATGGATTTACTATTTTAGCATTGTACCAAGTGCTGTCCTTTACGCTTAAATAGAATTTCATTTATAGTGTCAGCTGAATGGCTGTGATTTCAATAGTTTGGCAGCAGATTTTACCAGTGGAGCCTTTCCAGCCTCTGCTCTGCTCTTTTTTAAAAATTCAGTGCAGGTATAGGCTGCTTTAGTTTATTTTTCTAGCTATCAGAAATGCATTCAGAAGTGGAAAAAAGGGAGGATTTCCAGTATTTCTTGATAACACAAGCTTTGCACAGAAATGTTCATCCTTTATGGTATTCATAAAATGCATGGAGCAGATTTTATCTGCAAGTGCTCATGGATCTCAAAGACACAAATTTGCACACTTTCTGTTTATCGATACATTTTGCGATTTAAACATGAATATTTGATTATTCTGATAAAACATAGAACTGTAGGTAATTATCAGTTTATTTAAGCCAAAGGAACACATTGAATTAATGCCTTCACTATGTTTTTCATTGATTGTTTTCCATATTAGTGTAGATACTTATCTTTTGGAAGAACAGAGGAAGGGGCAGTGGCGCTTACCATAGAAGTGGCAACATGGAGAGAGACAAGTCATGCACTGGAACCTTCCTAGGCTGCAAGATAACTTCAGCCAGTTTGCTGCCCCCCGAAGCAGTAGTCTGCTCTTCCTCTCAGTTTTAGCAGCTTGTATTAGTCCTCTGGTACTGATACTGATCCTTCCTTCAGCACAGGTATTTGTGCAGCTGGGCACATGCTGTTGGAAAATGAGCTGGATTAAAACTAGCTCGGGAAAAAAAATAGTAAAACCAGTTAAGTGGGAAGGAGTGGCTGGGACAAATGGAACAATTGCTTCAGCCTCCATTTGTACTCATGTACGTGAGCTTCACATGTTTATAGACAAGTGTATATTTTTGATGGCAATATATTCTTGCTGTGCAACTTAACAAAGTAACACAGTGGTGAAAATGAAGACAACGTATTAAAATACATGACTGATTTGCTGTGTGATGTAAAGCAAGTCATTTAGCTATCTCATGCATCAGCTTCAAACCGGGTATTACTGGAAACCAGCTCCTACATTTGCTTTTTTTTTTCCCCAGAAAATAAATTTTTCCTTCCTTTTCTCCTCTCCTGAACCCCTGAAGTTCTGTAGGACTCCAGATAGGTTTTGTGCAGTCTGCTAATGTTAGCTCACTCTTACTTTAAAAGTACTGTAGCTTCACCTGATATGTTAGGTACAGTTGAGGCATTGGATTGCCAAACTCCCATTGACAGACTGGGTGACCTAGCTTTAGATGTAGGTTGCAATAGTCAATAAAAAAGCAATGAGAGAAATACCTGGTAGAGGACAGTGGGGTCACTGGTTCTATACAGGAAGAGTTGCTCCAAAAATAGAGTACTATTTGGAGGTGAATAACCTTAGACTATTTCAGGGCTATTGAAAGAGGTCTCCTGGTTTTTTTCTTCCTCTTTTTTTATCTCCCAGAGATGAAAGAATATTGCTGAATAAGGAATGTCTGATCCCATTTACTTCCAAGCTGCCAAATCATGAGTACTTGGAATCAGTTTAAGTGTCCTTCAGTGCATATAGTTTATTGCACAGGCCCATTAATTCATTTTTTTTTTCATTGTGTCATTTTGTACGATGGGTGTAATACGGCAACAAAGCTGGATCTTCAGAGTTTCATTGTTCTGTGACAGTCCTGAAAATTAAGTCCCTGGTATAGGTAACTATTAACTTAAAAGTTATTCCTTCCTACATGCATGCAATGAAAAATAGTCTCTGAATAACAAATATCATTGCAGTATTTGATTCATGTCTGAAAGTCATTTTACAGAATTTTGATTTATCTTGTCTACCTCTTGTATGTTTTCTGACTCATTTGTGCTTAAAATATGCAGTAGGGAATTTTGAAATGGAGGCGAGTGAAACTGATATAACCCATAAAAATAGATGAATGGTGTTAAGCCATTTGCTTCAGGCATGTAATCACGAGCTGCGGTATTCCTTTCACGTAAACATGCTAGCACGTGGCTGGATTCAGTGAACACTTCCCCAGTGCATTTCACTAACCGTGAAGACAGTCGAGATTGCATTCAAGCAGACCTGTTTTTCCTGGGCTTTGTATAGCTTCAGGAGCCTGTTGGAGTTTTTACTTACCATAACCTCCGGACTACTGGAGATATTCCTCTCACATATAGCTACTGGAAGTTATGCTGCTTCCAGCTGCAGGTGTCCAGGAACCTGCAGATCACTTCCAGCTTGATCATTCTCACTCTGCGCTCCCCTAAGGAACTGCTGCAGGTGCAGCACTGACAGCACAGTTCTTGAGAAAACGCCTGCACTGTCTTATGCCTCCAATTATTCAGGAAAAAAAATAACTAACCTCTTTAATAGCAAGATGGAAATTTTGAAACTGTTTGTTCCATGCCATAGAACCCATGTTGTCATTTATCTTTCACTACACCAAAAACAAAGCCAAAGGCTCCTCTACACATTCCCCCTCTGCTTTATTGTGTTTGAGATGGAAGGGTAATTGTGCTTGGCAAGGGTGACTGGATTACAGCTGCTTTTGACTTCCAGGTATTTTTAGTGCCACCACGGTGCCTAAACGTGTGCAGAACACTGTGACACAATGGGGAAAATGGGATTTGATTTCTTTGAAATTAGAAAAAAATTGTGATTCTTTCCCTTTGAGGACAATTGCCAGAAAACCAAATCAATTCTATTTTATTTTTAAGACTTGGAAGGTTTTGACTCTGTAATACCAATTGCTGAGAAGCTTAATCATCCAACTACAACCAGACCAAAAGCTACTGGCAGGCGACCACCCTCGCAGTCTCTCACATCTGTAAGTTAATTTTCCTTTTCTTTTCAAAATATTTTTTTCTGATTTTTTCCCTCCTCCTATTTGTGTTCCCTGGTGTTTTTACTATGCTTACACAGCCATTCCTTCACACGTACAGTGAGGCAGAGAGATGCAGCTCAGGAAAATTAGTGTCAAAAGGCTGCCAGTGTTTCGAATACTGATGTTTAAAATATTCCCTTCCTTACAAGATTTGTACCCCCTTATTTGGGTGCTGCCAAGTATTCCTTGCCAACCATGACTGAGGCCAGAAAAATCCTTTATAAAAATCTTTGGAGTAAACTAGTTTATGCTAAGTAGTAAGGATTTTGAAAGTGCTTCCCGAAAGAAGCATTTCCCTTGGTTTCTCTAGGACATTTATCAGATTTTGAGGACAGGCTGTTTCAACCTTCAACAGCTCTCCTTGAGCCACCATGTGTCTATTCTCATTAAGCTCACAATTGTAAAATAAGAGTGATTTAAATTTCACTCTCTAATATGTATCTTTAGACAAGTTGGTCTCATAAACCATACTTTGGAAACCACTGCTTAGTTTTTCAGTGTCCTTTTCTTTGGGGTTTGGGGTTTGTTCATTTCTGTGCGTTTTGCATCCTGGAATACCTATCAGAATGAGAGCAACTACTGATGGTTACGCATGTTCATGTTGCTGAAGAAAAACGAAGTGGAGGGAAACAAAAAGGATTATTGTGAAACTAATAGAACACAAAAAAGAAAGCTTTCAAAATTGACTATGTACATAAATATAGAAACATAAAAGACAAGTTCAAAGGTCTTTCTTCCCCTGTCAAATCTATGGGGAAGGGAACAGAGGTGGAAAGAACGTTCCCCGTTTGCACCTTTACAAAGAGGACGTGCACAACGCAGCCCTGCAGTGCCAGCAGTGTGCATGGGCAGCAGCATGGGTCCTCTGAAGAGCAGCAAAGTGAGCCCTGCACTGAGCGAAGTCATGGCAGAGCTGCCCAGGTGGTAGAGCTGACACCCCCACAGCACAGTGCTCAGCGTCCTAGCCAAGTAAGGTACAGCTCTTCTTACGAACAGGAAGATGCTTTCATCTTATGATGTAATGCAATGCAAAGATGTAAATTAATGTTGAATTCAACTCATAAGTATATCTCATTTCATAAATGCTTTGAAAGCATTCTAGCCTTGAAAACAAGACATAAAAAAGGGGGTATGGGGTGAGGGAGAGTCCTGATTTGAAGTATTGTTACTTTGAAAATAACTAAAAATAAAAAAGTCATCACATAAATGCTTTACTTCTTCCTTTGTTAAAATATTGTACAATGAAAATACCTGCTTTTTTTTTTTCCTGTCTTGGGGTGTGTGTGTTTGTCTACATAGTCGTCCCTTTCAAGCCCTGATTTCTTTGACTCACCAAGTCCTGAAGAAGAGAAGGAAGAACATGTTTCCATTACACACAAAACTATTGAAGTCTCAAGGAAATCAAGAACTGTTACAATATCACAAGTAAGTTAATTGGAATATCTCTGCTTAACCTTATCACATGCATCTTCATTTTTGAAAACAGTATTCAAATATTTATTTTTAAAAATTTAATTCAACAATCACCTCGTAACTGGCCCTTCAAAGAAGCTTAAAAATGGTAAGGGTTACTAAAGATTGTTCTGTGTTTTAAATGCAAGTCTGAAGTGAATTGCACAGTTACAATGTCTCCATAACCATACTGTGAAAAAATCCTTCTAGTGTAAATACATTTCACAGAAGGGAAATAAATTTTAGCAACAAAGGCCCTTTCTTGCAGGTGTAAATTAAGTTTATGTTAGAAGAATCTGTGAGCAGAGAAAATACAACTCTTTGACCCACTCCAATAGCATGTGAATTTAAATCTACAAGTATAATCACTTTTTATACTGGTATAATTGTATTCATTTTATAGGCTTGTGCCATTCTTAACTGTATATTGGTGGAAAAACTATAGGATAATCGAATATTACAGAAGGAGTATGTAGATCAGGCTTTAGAGGTTGGAGCTATTTTTTAATACATAAGGATACATTTAATAATACAAATATTACATTCTAATAGTATAACAAAAGTATTTGAAAGGCAAAGTCATGCACTTCTGTGATCAAGTTATAAGGATAATGTTTTGCTATATAGCTCCCTCTTCTGGGAGCACTTGCATTAAGGAATGCTCTTGAGCCAACATTAGTAAATTATATGCTGGTATGCCAAGGATGTAGATGTTGTTCCTGTAAAACAAGACGACTGCTATCAGAAAGTAGCTGCTTGAAGCTTTAATGTCGATAGCCAGTTAAGTGCTGGAATAAGGTATTCAGTGAGGATGACTCCAGCTGTGCCTTGCTCACTTGCTCCAGGTTTGAACTCAGCCTGACATCCCTTTTCAGTCCAAAGGAAACTTGCATCTACTGACAGAAGGATTATTATCCATGAAAGATCCATTTATAGGTACACATTACTCACACATGCACACACATATATATAAAATGTTAAAAGAATATTGTTAAGGTCATGAAGTCAAGCATTCAAGCCACTGGAGTGATTCAGCTTTCTTGTGATTATAACACCATTTTTGTTTCTATGGTCACACTGTTTTTTCTGCAGAACACTTTTTTTATTCAGTGCTTGCCCAGGACAGGTTCTGTGCTCGATCACGCTCGTGTGGTGGGGAAGACTGTTTTTTGCAGAACTCAGTGGATCCTGCTCTTCCCTCCCCATCACACTTTCTCCTAATTTTCATCTGACCACTAACTTTTCTCTCAGTTACTTTGTCCAGCCAATGCCACCACTGCAGTCCCAAGTCCTCACTTACAATGTCTTCTTCTGTTTCCATACCCTCAATTTTTTCTCAATATCTTACCCTATTTGCCATTCAACTTCAGTATCTCTTTTCCAAAGATAGAGTTGGAGGGTTGCCTAGTGTTTTTTCTTACTCTTGGCCGAATCAGATTTTCAGATACTCCTGGTAGCTGTCGTATAATGCACACATTAGCATTGCCAAATAACAATATGATAAATAATTAAGACTCACCCTAGTTGCCATTGTGATAACTGTACCTGTACTCTGTTCTGTGTATGCAGTGAAGTAGCTGGTCATGTATGGTAGGTGGACTTCAGTTTTTCTATACCTTGTCTAACAAGTAGAGCACTGGGTTGCAGTTCAAAAAACATGGGATCCTTCTGAGCTAGCCACGTGGTTCCAGGGTAACTAGGTTAATGCTGTGGTTTTCTGTTAAGTTCCTGGAGGAACAAAGAGCCATTGGTAATTATGGGGGTTCGCAGAAGCTTCAGTTAACAGGGGACAGTACAGTACATTTATTTCTTATTAATATATTATCATTTTGAAGTCATGGAATTTTGTTTTTATATCATACCAACAAGCAAACTTAAGGAATATTTTGCTATTTTCATAACACTAAGGGCAACATGTAACACATTTTTTTAATTTTTAAGAAACATTGGGTGTTGAAGATTCCTTCAATAGTTAGTTGATGATTGTAAATTTAATCTGCAAAAAAATACAACTTGGATTCTTGGCCATGCAGTTTTGTGCTCTGCAGGAGACATCCATGGATGTAGGTATGTTCCCACAAACTTCTGAGAGAAACACGGAGCTTCTTTCCCTGGTTCGTTTCACTGCTACGTCTGAGATCTTGGAAACACTGACTGGTTGTAGCCACTGTGGAAAGTCTTATTGAAGTCGTCTGAACTTCTGCGTTCCGACTAGAGCCCCTCTGATGTACACATACAAAGATAATGACTAATTGTTATATTTATCATGCTCTGGCCAAAACTGTCCCTGTTTGACTATGGACTTTCAACATTACTGAAGAACAGCAAAATACTTAATATTTGTTAGAGGTCTGATTTTCGTAAAGCTTTCTCCAGAAGTTACATGTTATTCTTTTTGTTGCAGGTGTCTGATAATAAAACTTCCTTGCCTCCAAAACCAGGAGGTTTGGCTAGTGGCAGTAATGTACAACCATCACTATCCCCTTCACCGTCACCTGGATTTCACTCAATTGCTATGGGAACAACAGGCCACAGGTCAAATTCCCCATCCCTGTTCGGTACTGAAGGAAAGCCAAAGACGGAGCACTTGAGCCAAGGTCAGACTGCCCTGGAGGAGCTGAGAACACAAATTAAGGAGCTAAGAACCATCATTGAAACCATGAAAGACCAGCAAAAGTAAGTACTGCAAATCACAACTGTAGGTGGGATGCATCCATTCATGCATGGTGGTGGCAGTTTCTTCTTGAGCTTGCCTTCATGATGTTAGTCTGCCCAGTTTGCCTTTGTGTTTGAGAGTGATGTTCATCTGCTTTCCTGACAGAACACGTTCAGGGGTGAGAAGCTCAGGAAAAAAGACTGGCACTATCCATCTGTAACAGCTTTTTCCCTATCTTATGACAGAACAGATGTTTGTGGGGTATTCAAAAAGTTAAGTTACAAGGTATAAGCAGTGAATAAGATTCTTATGTTGTTTAATTTGCGAATAACTATTTGGGAACTCATGAGCATTGATCTTAACAAGGGGTGCATTTGTTCTGGTTGTAGTACAAATTACTACAAGTTCCTAAAATTATTAAATCAATTTGTTGTTTGACTGTTAGCACATTTTCCCAGGAAGCTCGTATTACAAAAGAAGTAATTGAATTGTGATGAGGACATTTGAAGACCTTTATGTTTATGACCCTGAATCTTACTATTTTAGTGTTGGGCATCTTTCTTTTCTTTAAGCTGCTCATTTCTTAGGAGATGCTGGGGCTGGCCTGTAGCTTTTGCTATTCCTGAGAATATTTAATGTTTTGGAAGCTAAACCTTCACTTACATTGTCAGTTGTGTGTAGCCCAGGCAGGAAAAAGGGAAAGCAGCATGCAGAGACTGTGGTGGAACGGAAGTGTGGGGGGAGTTTGGGAGAAGATGCAGGAGGGCATGGTTCAAGCTGGATTTAGGCAGCGAGCCCCACAGCTTCGCCTCTTAGGCTGACCCCTGCTCCTCTGGTCTCCCCGGCCCTTCTTGCAAGGGCTGCTTCCAGCTACTGGTTTCTGTCTTAAGGTGAGATCACTCAGTGGGAACATGAGAAGGTGTCTGCTTCTTATAGCTGTGTTCCCCTTCCTGACAAAGAAGGATGACAACAAATCCATATTTGGGATCGTTAATTCTTATAAATGAAGTTGAAGGTTACATTGTATTGCTGGCATAAACAGCTTTTAAGTGGCTTAAGTATGTGATAGCACAGGCAGGATTTGTGTTACCAGTTCCTGTAACCCACCAACAGCCAATCCACCTCCATTTTGTATGGAAAAAAAGGCAACTGGGTGCTGATACAGTGTTGATGCGGCTAGTCCAGAGCAAAGCCTGTGGATGCGGGGCTGTTAGGAGGAAATGTATTATTCATTAGCCATATGAGGTGTGGGGGGTCTTATTTCTCTGTAGCATAGCATGTAGTATACAATAGTATACTGACTGTAATTAGTTCTTCAGAGGAAAAAAGGTAACTAGTGAAGCAGGGAAGATATGTGCCCAAGAGGTGATCTTTTGTATTTTACTAGTTTAATCATTTCCATTCCAAGCTTTTTTTGCATTCTTTTAACAGAAAAGAGATTAAACAGTTGTTGTCTGAGTTGGATGAAGAAAAGAAGATCCGTCTACGATTGCAGGTACTTAAATTATTTTTGATGTTATGGAAGTATTGGCAGGTTTGATTTAGCCTCTGGTATGGGACATTAAACTCTGCTAAGATACTTAGATTCCAGTGAATCAAAACCTACTAACATTTCTGAAAGGGATATACCTGTTCCCTTCGTAGTGTTGCCAGTCTGTGCCATATATATTGCAATACTGGGTTCTTACTGAAAAGCCTGATAACTATCTAAAAATTTATCAGCACAAGTAGACAAATTAAAAAAAAAATTAAACACAATACAGGATTCAAACAATGATAAATTTTTGGCTCAGTTTTAATGGCTTGATTTTGTCACAAATGAAATAATGTCTTTTTAAATTATTTGCTCTCTCCCAAAGCTTTATATTTTGTAGTAGGCTTGTCTTAGTGTTGATATTCTTGGTATATTATTTCATATAGCAAGATTTTTATGTCTGCTTTACAGACTGTACTCAGGTTGTCTTTACTAAAGCATCCTAAACAATATGAAAGAAGGTGCTGTGATTAAGAGCCCAGTTACTGCTACTGAAGTTTGTATAGCACCTTAGCTCTAGATGTTGTTGTGCTGGCTTAGTCATTTGCCAGGTAGCATGCTGCCCTACTTGTGTGAGAGTGGTGGAGCCGGGCCTTTGCTAGGATCGTTGACTGTGCTGCTTCAATATGGACTGACGTTGAAACTGCTTTTCTGGGTTTTGGAGAGTGATGTACTTGATAAGTGGTTTAGTATTGATTATATTTTTATGGTAAAGGTCAACTGTACTTTTTCTTTGTACTAGGGATAGAAAATAGAATTGTCATTTCACTGGGCTGTTCCTGCTCAGTAAAATGCTTGGGAGCATGTGACAGGGTGGCAGAACTGGGGACTATCAATGTCTGCGCTCCAGGGCTGCCTAAAGGACTTTATGCATGCAACCACATAGGAGTATGGCTTCTAGTAACACACAATTCATGTTCAGCTAAAATTGAAATTTTTTTCAGATAAAATCAATGAACATTTTTAATAGCGGTTATTGATTTAGTCTAACAGGCCAGACTATTCAGAGGTCTGGATTCGACCTCCAAGGATGGCTTTGCATCTTTATACAGAGACCTGCATTGATGGTTTTAAAATTATGATCTTACAGCTGAATGCTTTTACTCCAGTTCAAATGTTGCTTATACTGGTAAATGTTCAGTTGCCAGCCAAGGTGGCATTATTAGCTTTACATGAAGATGAGAGTTCAACAAACAAAAGTTGCATTAGTTTAAGAGTGCACTTATAGTCG
This sequence comes from Fregata magnificens, assembly GCA_013389945.1. Lineage (NCBI taxonomy): Eukaryota > Metazoa > Chordata > Aves > Suliformes > Fregatidae > Fregata > Fregata magnificens. The sequence goes on along the minus strand of WAAD01023305.1, from coordinate 60,063 downwards.
TAAAGCAGCACAGCTCTCTGTCCGTGTATTAAAGAAGACTGCCTTGATACGGCACAGTTGAGCACTGCGGGTGTGTTGGAATAAATCTAATACCCCTGCCTCAGCGTATCAGTATCAGTGTCTGTCAGAGGGGCCAAGTGTACAGCTAGGGCTGATGATGGTTTCAGCCACATCCTTTTACCACATGGCTGTACATCCGTCAGGGCTCTGAAGGTGCCTGGACGCAGGCTTGATGGGTATAGAAGGCAACCGCCACCCCTACAGCAAGAACCATCCCTACAGGAGAGAGACGATAGGTTTTGTTCCTCAGCTACCAGTGCTCATCGCCAGCAGTTCAGTTGACTTGTGCTGGGCGTAAGTGCAGCAGCTGATGCATGGACACAGTGCTCATTCTGCAAGTAATTCCTGGCAGCAAGCTGTGTGGCTTGTAGAAGTTGTAATTTAAAGAGTTTGAAAGGTCTTCTGGTACATTGAATGACCATACTTGTCAAGCTCTGAGGGGAGGAAGCCGTGAGTGGTCATCTTATGCAGCTGTGGTCACCTCGATTTGTGAAATCTATGGAAATAAGAGTAGTATAAAACCCGTACTCGACACCTGTGGACAAGATGGAACATGTGCTTTTCAAGCGGCACCAACTGTGCCTCAGTTTGTTAAAGCATCTAATTTCATCACAAATATTTTGTTTGTTTGTTTTCAGATGGAAGTTAATGACATAAAGAAAGCTCTTCAATCAAAGTGAATACTTGATAGGTGGAATGTTGCATTATTCTTCATGACTGAGACTCAAATTTAAGCCCCAGCCAAAATAACTTTGTGCCAAATGATTTAAGAATTGCCTCAACATCCCTTTATTTGAAGGATTAGCACAACAGTTTTTGATAGCACAACAAAAATACCAACAACGAGGACAAAATTTCCACCTGAAGCAGTGCTGTGTGGCACTAGTTGTGACTGAAATTGATCTTCTTGTGCTAAAGGCTCTCTACTTCAAGATCCTAGGTGAAATGAAAACTCAGGCAGTTTAGTCCATAGTGGTACTATTTTGATGATATTTTTCCATAAATAAAGTGTATTTCAGATTATCTGTTTACAAGCTTTATGATTTTGACTTTTGGTTTTTAATGTCTTTTGTCACAGATTTTAAAATGTTTGTACTGCATATAGCCAGGAATGAATGTTATTGTTGGGGCTGGAGGGATTATTTTTGCTTCGAGATAGAACAGCCTACTTTTTGTTATGGTTTTAAGTTCTGTTAAATATGCAATCTTATGTCCCCAAATCCCCTACAATTTAAACGTACATTGTGTACAGTAATGTATTTACGAGAACGAAACAAACCAACAGAAATCTGGTCTTTGCAATGATTTGTGCCTTTCTTTGCCACACACTGACTGGAGCCGGTTGCAAGCCAGGTCTCCCTAATGTAGCTACCATGATGACTCCTGTCCCCGGTGTCCGGCGGAGGTCACCTTCTCAGTGTACAGCTGCTCCATCAGAAGAGCCAGGTTTGTGCGAGGTGGCAGGACAAAAGGGCGCAGCTGAGAGCAGCTTTGTCTTGAGCGGCTGTGGCTTTTTAGCTTTCCTGGTTTTGATAGGCCTCTCCCTCAACTTGAATGTTCATCTCCGCTTGATTTTCATTAGATGATTGAAATGCCCGCCTCTGTCCCCAATTTTGCACAGAGTGAACAGAATATGCATTATTAAAGCAAAAATAAATAAAAGTAATCTATAAAACGTGAATAAAAAGTTGTATTATTTCATGCACAAGGTTCTCTATTGTGTGACACTGTTTCATTTGCTGTTTATGTGGTATTGTTTGCTACATTATGTTGTACACTTATAGACTGATACACTTTATAGTGTTTTTGCAGCAGGACTTTCTTTTCATAATTTTATTGAACCTGATGCTTACTTCATTTTTTCTAGTTTCTCTGTTCGCTTTCATCCTTTCAAAAGAAGGTCTCCTGTTTTTCTGTTAGTGGTTTCATGTGTTCTTTACTAGCCACGGAGTATCTCATACCTTGTCAGCAATCTCTGTTGAGTTTATACAAAGCGTTTAAATAATGGATATTTTTGCATAGCATGGAGTGAGTGGGTGAGTGATATTGGTGATGCTTCAGAGTGACCAAAAAAACCACACAAAGGATCTATTTGTCATCTCATCAAATGCTAGAGCTGGCTCCAGCCAGGACATCCAGTATCACAGCTAACCACCCTGCCTGCCAGGAGCTGGATGAGACGTGGTGTTCAGTTGGCTGGTCACGTTCACACGTGGTTGGCAGAGTTCCCATAATCTTTTTGATATGCATAGATGTATAAAATACACACTCCACCCTTGCTTTATGGGTCTCAACTGGCAATACAGAACCTCACTGTTAGGATGATTTCTCCTACCATGGCATCTGCTTCTATTGTAACAGTGGTGTCTGAGATTGAAAGGTCGCATAGTGAAACTAGAGAATTTTTTTAAAAGTCCCAATACATTGTTCAATGTACTCAAACAGAAGCACAATAAAATATTTTATCACTGAAATGCTCTTATTTAACATTTCTAAATAACTGCATTAAAATATTTTTGTACAATGAATGATAGTCCCACCATAGCTTTCCAGCAATAAAGATTTCTAGATTACTTCCGTGGTTTTTGTGAAGTTAGTAGCAGAGTTAGGAGAACAGGAGGAAATGAGAGATAAGAATTCTGTTTGGGTTTGTAGTCACACATTTGCAACATGTATCCAGAAACGAACAGCTCTGGCTTCCTAATTGCATCCCTGAAAAGAGATAAACTATTGTGTCTGTGGTAAATAAAGTATTGATTCCTGAGCTGTACCTCAGAAGTATGAGACATCTCAGAAATGTTCCATTTTTTGCAAATGAAAGTCTGAATTTGGCACAGAATTTCCTTATATCAAATTACATTATTTTTTTTTCTCCTGTTGAGATGATAATTTGTCATTTTATAAATCCAAGTTAGAAGTCCAACATATCATGCTTTGTAAAAGAAGGTTAAATGAGATTTTGTGAAAATGTGTTGTTCTGAAAGTTGATTATTGTGGGAGAAGAGAGTTTGTAGAAATACAAGCTCTTCTTGCTGCATTTCATTCTAATAATAGAAAGTATTTCACATAACACATGGGTTTTCCCTTTTTAAAGAGGATCAATTATGCATTAAAACTGGATATAAACTGCTGCTTTTAAAAATGTTTGGATTTATATTTAAAGAAAAACAGAAAATGCTGGTGAGCTACAGAGTGATTTTGATGTGAAAATGATTAAATATTGTTGTTTGAAGTTGTGTAAAATGACTTTTCATTAATATGCACACACCCGTCTTGTGGCAGACTTCTGTTTACGTGTAGAAGTCAGGTGTGAAACATCAGGCTCATGCCTTTGGATGATAATACTCAAATTCTTGATTTGGAAAATGTTTAGGTTATTAAGAAAACAGTTTTATGTTCTCTTTATGTTCTTTTTTCAACTCTAAAAGGAGCAAGTACTTCTTAATGTGAGATCATAGCACTTAGCACTTAAAAAAGTTCTACATGGAAATAAGATGGTAAATATTCAACGTGTTTATTAAGTTCTGTTACTTAAATTTCATTTTCTGTGTTTTTCTTATTAACAAGCCATTTGTAAATGAGCAAAAGGGTTAGATGAATCTGTTGTTATGCTAACAGGTCAGCGGATTGAACACAACTATATGCAGTAAGTTTTTGTTTCTAGGTGTATGATAGCCAGCTGCCCAGTAAATTCTGTGAGCGACTTTGTGTATGAAATGTCCGTAGGAGTGCCATACTCTGTGACAGCCAGGACTGAAATTTGCACCTGTGCAAGCAAGGTGAGAGAGCGCCATAAAACACGCTCAGAAATTCATGTTCTGCTGAAGTTACAGAATTGTTTCACTCATCTTCTTGTAGAGTTGACTCACATGTGAGCAGGGCCTGCTCTCCCCCTGCTCACCCTCCGCGCCAGGCTGCCCTGCTGCAGGGGCGGCTGTCCGGGGGCCACGGCGTTACCAGCTCCTCTGCGCAGCGCCCCATGTGTGGAATCTGTGCCGGCACAAAAATACATTTGCCGCTGCAGGGCTGGCATGGCGTGAAGATGTCTGGTGTTCCTGTGAATTCCTTGGCCATGCCACGTTGTAGTCATAACTGTGCTGACAGCTCTCACACTTTTAACACTTTTAGCTTCGGTTTGGGGCTTTTGTGGTCCTGTGGGCCTGCCTTGGGAGCTGGGGGGAGGCTGTGGTCAGAAGGGCTGCAGTTCATGGGTCTCACAAATACCCAAGCGCCAGAAGCCAAAGAGAGAGTACAGCTGGGGTGGGGGTCATGTGCTGCGCTCCCGCCTGCAGGAACGGCCAGTCAGCTGTCTCTGCTGCAGTGCAAGGCCAGGAAGAGGTGTGAGGTCTCTGGTGTCTGCTTCTTCTCTGAAGAAAGGACCCTGGGGCTGGAAACAGGACAGAGGCACATTGATGAGGAAAGTGTGAAGGCTGGTTAGAGAGAAGATACCTTTCACAGAGGCGGGCTGTGGTTCGAAAGGCAGGCGGGAATACCGCTTAAAAGTAGAAACAACCAACCACTCTGCAACTTCTGCACTGAGGAGGCTTTTCGACTGTGCGGGGGTGGCAGTGCTGCCGGTCAACTGCAGTTCCCATAGGCTTTGGCGAGGCGAGGGTCCTCCAAGCATTGACTTCTGTTCGGGGCAATCCGTAGGTTAAAAAGAGCCAGAGCGGGTGGAGCTGAACTCCCCACACTAAACATCGGGTACTTGTATCCATGGTTATTAATACCCTTCAGCCAGAAATTAGATTTCACTTGGCACCTTTGGCTTCAGCTGACTTTTGAGCTGGCCTAGGAATTAGCAGCTGGTCGCATACGCCCCAGCCCATTCACTCCCCACTTGCTGCAGCTGCTTCCCGCCTCCTGCCCTCCCACCACGGCCCCTCCGCTCCTGCCATTCCCTGCCTTTGGAAAATAACCAACTTCCTTAGGTTGTCAGCCCTGAAGGCGAGGGGGTGTCAGCGCTTCCTAGCCTGGAATAGAGCAGCTGAGGAAGCAAAAGACACTTTTTAAATGTCTGCAGGAAGCTGTGGTGCTGTGCGTGCGCTGCCGGGGGACGAGCGGCCTCGGCGCCCACCAGCCTGGTGCCGGGCAGGCCAGAGCTCTGGGCCGCCATTGCCTCCACTTCCTACTCCGGTCACGAAGGTTATCAGACCCACTCAACACACTGTTGTTTCATGGTAGCTCTTTTAATTAAGATGATTTCCAATCCCATGCAGGCACAAACTTTTACAGGTAGCTAGTGTAAACCACTGGCAGCCTCAGGAACAGATGCTTGAGAGACTTTCTTTGTGCTGCCATAGTCAGGCTTTTCTTGAACCAGCGACGCAGCTGAGTTTCCCTTTGCAGTGCTCACAGTTCCCCCATTAGACAGTGCGGGGGTCTGGAGTGCAAACAGCTAAACTAACAAAANCCCCCCCCCCCCCCCCAAAGTATTAGAAATTTAATGATATTTTTAAATGTATTAGTCCTGTAGGAAGAAAAATTTAAGATGTAAATTAATTTTGTTGAAGTTGTTACCCCACAAACTGGCATGCTATCTTAGTGTATTTTAGCAAGTTAATTAACTATAATTCTAGCCAAATCTCTAGAACCATGAGAATAATTGTTCTGACACAATACAATAGGGAGGCAGAGCCTACCAATCTCTCTCAGTCCCTCAGATAAGTAAGTTTCGAACTCTCTTATCTTCCTTTTTATGTAGGAAAAGCAACTAGAGAATGTAGATGATGATAGTCACAGGAAAACATAATTGGCTTTTATCAGTATGATCTTAAAAGTTGTAATAGGCTGTTTCTTTTGGAGGAAAAAGCTTGAAAATTGGAACAACAAAGCAAGTTAGATAAGAATGACCAGGCTTCAAGCAATTTTGAATATCAGAACATTAAAGAAGCATCTGTTTTCAAAACTTTCTCTGGTAAAACCCCTTCACTTCACTGTGCCCAGACCTGGCATTTTCATTTGCTATGGGAGATCATTTTCCTCAGTACGACAACCTCTTCCCTGCGTGCTTCATCCCAGCTAGTGAACGGCAAACGTGCTTCCACAAAGGGACCCATCAAGCTGCTCTTCACCTCCTTGGATAACAGCAACGAAGAGTTTGGGATTTTGTAAGAGTACTTTTTGAGCTCTTCTTAGAGGTAGTGAAAATTAAGCTGGGCAGCTGGGTTTACCCCTTTCTGGGGGTTGGTTTTCATTGTGAGGGGCACAACAAGTGCAGAGATAACACAGTTCATACAATCTGTGCACCGTGCTCTTTCTCCTAGCACAAAGCAACAAAAAGCAGAACAACAGCTAAGGAAGGATAAGTAGAAAAGTAGGTGCACCTGCATGGAAATTGCTGCTGCTATATAATTTGGCTACTCTGGATTAAAAGAGCCAAATTTACTGAGCCCTGCTGGAAGCACAGATGCAGCCATTTGGCAAATAAAAGCACAAGGCAGGGGGAAACATGACATAAATTTTGAGACCCCAGCAAAAGCGGTATTGGCTGGTGAAAGCTAATTCATTAATGGAGGGCACGTCTCTCACCGGAGGTTCAGGATATTTGTGCTGTGATTACGCAGTCATGCCTGGCTTGTGTCACTGATCTCAGGGGAACAGAAAATTTCTGGTACTCTGAAGTGAAGCACCTGTTCACCTCAGAAATGCATCTCGGTAACCTGTGCTTGGGGAGCTCTAACACAAGAAGTATGCCACATTACTGCAATGGCTACGAGCTTCAATATTGGACTTGGGCTAATTGAGATATGTTGAAGTCAATGAGGCTGATTCAGTCAAAGTGCTGATTCAGAGCTCCCAAATGTCACCAGTGCAGCAGGTACCTGTCACCAATGCACTAGCTGGAGCAGCACCTCTCTCTCCAGCTGGGTGCAAGTCTGGGGTAAGCCCGAGCTCTCCCACTCGCATTTTCACTCACCTTCCAGGTCCCCTGACTCAGGCCTCATGCTTCCTCAGCTGCCTTCTGCATAATTATAAATGGCAGCAATCTCAGACTCTAAACCTCCTCTTGTCTTGAATCTGACGCCTTCCCGCTCTAGGAATGTATGTCCTAGCACCCCTGTGACACGCAGCGGGGGAGCTGCCCACCTGAGGATGCAGCCCACCACCTCTGCCCATGTGAAGGTGCTGATGCTGCAGCTCAAGTAAGCTAGTTGCTACCTGCAGGCTCTGGCTGCTGTCTCTTTGCAGGCTGCACTGAGACGTTGCTATGCCTCTGTTAAACAGAAAGCAAATGGGATGCTCCACAAATTGTTTTCACGCTGCAGTGGTGTGTGCATGCCATATGGAAATCTGCAGCCCGTTGATCTTCTCTTTTGGGGATGTAAGAAAGAGTGTCTGACATTTGTCCTACATGCATGTGTGCGCCAAAGTAATAACCTTATATTTTACTTCTTTGTTGCTGTGTGAATAGCTAAGAACACTCCAGAGCAATACTGAAATCATTCACAGTTTTCCAACTGGATTTAAACCTTTGGAGAAAACAAGGCTGTCAGGTGACAAAAAGGATTACCTTTTACTACTGCTTCTGGAAATCTTACTGCTATCATCAGCTCAACTCTTTTCTTCAAATAGCCGTTATTTGGAATTTCCCAAATCAAAAGAAGAGCTAGATGTTTCTATTATAAGACTATTAGCAAAGCATGTATTGGTTCCTATGAAAAGGTCAGGAATGCTCTGTGCTTTCTAGGTGTCTTGGATTTGAACAGGAAGTGAGTTATTATTTAACTTGTTTTTCACTGCAAAGTGCAGGAAGAAACTCTTCGGTACTTTGACAGAAATGTGATTTGACACAATGCTGGGCTGAAGGTCTCACAGCATGATAAAACTTTTCTGGAATGATTCCTATCATACTGGCAGATAGATGTCTGAAAAGGGACTGCATTTGAGTGATGATGTATCTGACCATAAAATTTTCTAACTGTACAAGAGTGACATGTTATTTGGCAGTGGCTTTAATAGCCTCGAGCATGTGACACTGCTCTAGCAAAGAATAAATGTAATACAAGTTGACAAAGCAGAGAAGACAAAGTGTCTGGCATCGCACCTTGTCTCACTGTGTAACCAGGAGAGCTTCAGGACCAGTTGTAGACTGGTGCACGTTAAGTATTATGTACATTCAGGTCCCATCGTTAAAAGTACTGAGAACTGCCCCTAGCCAAACCCAAATATTAAAATCAGACACAATGCTAATAAGCTCACACTTACAAAGCAAGGGCATCCTGCAAGCAGAGAAAAGTTGCCAGCGGTTTTGAGAAAGGCTGATGTTGCTCTCTGTCTCACTAGGTGCCTTAGCTGTGCTCCTACCAAATATTGCCTGCTTCTCCCATGACTTTTCACACTGCTAGTTCATGAATGTGAATTACTTACTGATTTTAAAAAAAAAAAAAAGCAAGCCCCTATTTTGGAGAGTGGTAGACTTCTTTCTTCCCATATCAAGCTCGTATTTAATAAATGTTGCAATTTCTTAACTGCCTTAGCAAGAAGAAAATGTGGGTGCAATTTAAGGATTCTTACTGAAGTTGTACTAAACTTCCATATTTGCTTAAATATATGAAGTTTTCATTATACCTATTATAAAAGCAAGTATCAACATAGGAGATGAGGGTTTTCTGTTTATCACTTCAAAGCAATTCTTGCCTCTTCAGGATTCCTTTACTTTTCACAGTCCCAACTGGTAATACCAAAACCATTGTGATTACAGATATTTAAAATGCTTTTAAGCAGCATTGACAGCTTTGCTTTCACTAAGCTTCTAAGCCCCATGTATTCTCATCTATCTGGCATCTACAGCAATATATAAATCACCCAAATGTGAATAAAAATGAGCCACGTATTCTAGCCCTCTCCATTGTTTGTACAGTGCGTGTGCATAACCATGTTGTGTTCCCTGCCACGGTCACAGTTTTGCTGGGCTTTCGTTAATCAGTAGACAGAACAAGCCTGTTTAACTGGAATAAAAGTGAATACTCAGGTGGCCTTTATCATGAATATTTCTTCAGTGAGAAATAACTTGAGAAAGGCTAAAAGTGAGAATCTTGTCTTAAAACAGTATGTAAGAACAACTGCAATGAAAGCACTGAGCCATGACACGTAAAGAAGTCAAAGATACTTCGATCAAGCTGAAAATGGGAAAATTAATCAGGCCCAGTAAGAATATTTAATCATCTGCTCGTGCAAACATTTTAAACCAGACCTCTTGAAGTTGCTTCTTGTTCCTCAAGGAAAAGTGTATTTCTCACACCTAGGACCTGCTGAATTGGAGAGAGACCTAACACGAGGAGCAATCTGTTAGGGTTAGGACCGCAAAAGAGAAAATATTCATCATGTCAAGATGCTGTACAAGCGAAGAAGTCTAGGGCTGGTATTGTTAAAGTATTAATACCTAGTACTTGAATACTAAAAATCAGAATGGTATAGACAGTCAGCTGAGGACTCCATTTTCCTAAGTTGAAAGTGTTCTCTTTCCCCAGGTTTTCTTGAGGTTTTCTCTAGCATTAGTTATCTTAGTGAGGGGCCAGAAATTTCAGGTCTAAGGGAGGTCTTGCTGGATGGGGGCCTGATTTGGTTTTCTCCCATCTGAAGAATAAACTAGGAGTTATTTGAAATGTGTTGAAAACTGGAGATAATTGATTTTCTGTTTGACTAATTGATTAAAGATTATATTTTGGAGAACTTAACTTCTGGCTCTAAGCTGGCTGTTTGCTCCACAGTTCCTGAACTGAGTGAGGAAGGCCGGAGAGCCACAGGTACTTAAATTAGAACAAAGTTTTTAACCAGACTTCATAAAGGCACATGCCTGAGTCTTGTGTAATTGATCTGATCTAGCTGTCTGATAGAGAGAAAGAATGTAAATAACGCCAACTATCAGCCATATAGAAAGTGCGAGCTCTCTGCCGCAACAGAGATTCAGGAAAGGTTGGGGGGTGGGGGAGTTATCCTTCTCTTTCCTACTGTATTTACTGGTGGGTTGTTGGTTTGGGGTTTTTTAAAATTATTTCAAATGCACAGAGTCATCTAGAAGTGAAATTCTGACTTTGTGGAAGCTATTGAGAAGACCTGCATAATTTCTTCACTGCTAGCCTGCACTCCTTAATAATTCACGCTCCCAAAGACTTGCTCTATAACTACTCAAAATCCAGAGGCAAGAACCTTTGTTTAGAGTGCCAGATGTGGTGAAAACTAAAGGAGATGAGGAATTTGGAATCAAAGCCAATTTTGAAATTGATTCCATTTTGCTCTGTGTACTTGTGAGCACACAGAGCACGTGTATAAAATTATCATTCTCCAAGGCAGGCGGAGAGGAAAGGAAGAGAAAGGTCACCCTTTGACTAACCTTGCATTTCATACAAGATGTCACTCTGTCCTTCATTTGCAAGGGGCGGTGATGAGCAGCTGTGTGCAACATGCTTCCCTGTGCAAAACAGTGGATCTGAACAGAAAGCTGCGTGGGGGATTATATTCTTTGACCCAGCAGTCATTTTCTTTGCCTTCATTCTTCGTCAATAGGTCAAATGAACTTGTGAGGCCTCACGTTCTCCAGTGAAAGAAAAGCAAGAGGAATCCCTGAGATCTCTGAACCCAGTTCCAGTGTTGATTTGGTGGCCAAGGTGTTTTGACTTCACATCACTCTGAGGCACCAAAGTTTCCTCTTGCAAAACAGGTGTGCTTTGCTGCAAGTCAACTTTTAAAGCTTGTAGCATTTTTAGGCCTCTTCATGAAGCTTTTCTTCAAGAATTATCCGTGTTGATTAGCTTCCGTTGTACAGAGTTAATATTTTGAATCTGGGTTTTGAACAAAAACAAGCAGTTTGTTAGACTTCTTAGGGAGAATTCACAGCATTTTATTTAAACTCTAGTAAAGCTTCCACATAATGACCTTGAAAAAGAAAACATCTTTTGTCTGGATCCATGCTTAAATAAAAAAAAAAAAATCTTCTCTTCCTGTTCAGTAAAGAAATAAACTATTTTCCTCCTCATCCACAAGACAGCAGTATCTGTATGGTTACCTGGAAACCTGCTCGCTGTGAATGAAAAAAAGTGGGGTAGCACACTAGCAACAGTAATAGCAAAAAGTCCATTAACAAAGTGTTTGTTCTGAATAGTTTAAACACCACAAATTGCATCATATTGTGAAGGTTGGTACAGTGGCTTGCCGGGAAAGAATTCGGACATCAAAATATTCTCCCTAATGCCCGATCTTCGCAATACAGAAAAAATTCTCACATCTAGGATACAGAGTTCGGGCTTTCTGGATGCGTGTCTGTGCGAGGCGGCTGTCGCCCTGACAGTACTTCTTGGGGGAGCCTGTATAGGACGCTGCCGCCTGGCCCCAGCTGTGAGCTCTCTGCCTGGCACGCAAGGGCAGGAGGGAGATGTGGTCGTGGCTAAGGATCTGCCCATGTGTGAGGCTGGTCAGTGCCAAGTGCCTGTGGATGGACTCCTGGGCAGCTCCACACCAGGTGTGATGGATGCCTGGGATACCGCACTGGCGGGCAGTCTTCAGGAAACACTGCCAGGGCATGGGTGGGTGGATTTGCACTTTGGAAGAACAGCTCAGATCTGCAGGTTCCCCATGGACCTGGGTGTCTTCTGCTTTACTTGGTACGTACCTGAACCAAGAGATCTTGGCTTTCCCTGACCCTGGGTAAAACAGGAGGAGCCCTCTTTATAGCTGAAAATGTTGGAGTGCAATGAAATTGCAGCCTGACATTTATGCCACCGGTGCCAGTGTGTGTTTTCTTTAAAAAAAAGGGAAGCTGAGGTATGCTGTAGCTATATGCATCGGGGAAAAGGTGGCACATCTGCCTCTGGAGTCAAACTTTATATAAATTTACAGCTCAGCTTTACAGTTTGAACAGTAAGTTTGTAGCCCTGGGAAAGAAAGGAAGGACTCGCTCCCCGTTAGCCCCGTTATGTCTAGAGAAACAACTGCTGCTCAGGGATTTGCAAAATGGGAAAAAAAAAAAAAAAAAGGGTGGTTTCAAGGACACCTCTTTTCTTTGGAGCACTTGCTGTCTTTCTTTGTGAATTGCAGCGAACATATTGCTCCTGGTGTCTAAGTGGTAATTAATATTTTGCACTAAGTGGATTTGATAGGTGCAAAGCGCTGCCTGAGAAAATCGTGGCATCATCTTTACATTACTGTATAAGAGCAAATGTTGACTTCTTGGGTTTATGCTCGGTTTTGTTAGGCTGGGTTCTGTGCAAAGGCAAAAGGTCTTGGAAAGGTGTATGAAAGCTGAATATTCACTTCTGGCCTGGACCTTTGAATAGGCAACTCTGGGGGCAGGGTGGCTCTTTTTATAACCTCGTTACTAGACCACATTTCCAAAAAAGGAAAAAGAATTGCATGGCTGACTGACTTACCTTTTTTCTTCTAGATTTAACATTTTCTGGTTTGCATGGAAAGAGTTCAAATATCCCAAAACCTGAATCTCCCATTTATTCTCACCCAGGTGACTTGCAAGATCTGAAGATACTGTTGCTCAGTGGAAGTGTCAGGCATACCAGCACTGAACCACAGTTTCTGAAGACTCAATTGTAGTATAAAAAATGAAGCTTCTTCCTCTAAAAATACTCCTTGTTTCTAGATTAAAAAAAAAAAAAAAAAAAGCCTGTGAACTCTGAACAAATTGCACCAGGTTAAACTACTGGATATTCAGAACATGGCGCCTTGTTAGGAAAAATGCCCAAGGAATAGTGAGGATACTGTTTGGAAGACGAGTGGATATAATTAAGAAAAGGGGGAAATATCCTTTCCTTAATTATATTCACATGAAGTATCTACTAAGAGAGACTGTCACTCTGTTTCAAGACCAAGAGACAGACCTCTCAGCAAGCAATTTAAAACGGTACCAAATGTTAAAAACTGCGAAGTGAAACACAAAGACATGTCTTAGATCTACAACAAACTAGATTTTTATAATCTCTGGAAGGCAGAAAAGGCTTTTTTATTATGTCTCAGTGGCATCCCGCTAAGCAATTCCAGCCTACATATTTGTTCTGAGTTAACACTTTAACAATTTTCAAGATTACAGAAGGCACCACACCATGCATCTGTTGTTCTGAACCCATTAAATTGCAACTTGTTTTTGCATGTTAGTTGCTGAAAGCCTAAGAATATTCTTGAGTAAGATTAATGATTTCCTGTGCAAATAATCCCTGAACTTTGCCAGTACTGTATTTTTCATTTCAAGTTTTAATACCAGCCATTCAACCAAACTTTCTTACAATGCAAAAAATACAAAGTAGGATTTGTATTGGGAAGGATCATAAACATAGGTGCTAGTGCTTTTTGGTGGTCAAAGGCTTCGATGTGCACACTGAGTATCTTCTAAATGCAGATCTAGATTTTTCTCCTGTTACATCAGCTAGCTCGTGCATTACTGGATCAAGGCTAATAGAGTTGTCATATCAAAAGGCTTGCTCTTGCCTAAAGAAGAAAGCTGCCAGGAATGAGTGGGATCTCTGGTGGCCATGGTATATCATTCCTCCAAAGTCTCACATACTAGTGCTTTTGTCAAAAAAGCATACACCCCGACCTGTGGACCAAATCCAACAGTTTATTTGCCCCAAACTCCAAAATGAGAAACAGGTTTGCCTCTTAAATTGTTTCTCCACATTCTCTCTAAAATCTTTACAAAGCAAACGTGAACACCGCACAGTGTTACGCTATCCTCACGTTGGAGTGTTTCTCAGAAAGACTGCCTCCTGCGATTCTTATTACGGTCACCAAACCATGGTGCCAGACACCTAAAGAGGAAAATACTGTGCTGTAAGTCTTTGGTTGTTGCTTTTGTTCTATTACAGCACATGGTAAAAATATTAACCTCTGATAGCCACAAGGAGCCACGCTGCAGCTGAAGACGCCGTTTGTTTAAAACCTCTTCCGTCACAGTGAGTGAAAAATGAGATGAAAAAGCTTTCCAGACAGGTTTACTACTTCAAATACAAATTTGCTTGAGGACGCAGTCTTCGCAGGGTGTATCGGTGCCCTTTTGACAGCTGCGGTACAAGGCCGAGATACAAAGTTAGCCACATGCAGCCTGATTTTCCCTTTCTCCTGCTGCATAGATCAGCAACTTGCCCAACAGCAGTGCCAAAGCTGCGGCTGCCGTCGTCAGTTTAGCTAATAAGAAAAACGTGTTAATAGATGGGATGCTCAAAATTAATTTGATTCTTATTAAGAAGCCAGGAGTTGCCACAGAGTTTCTAGGAGCTGATTTTAACCGTGCTCGTGGGAGATTTTAAAGAAAAGAGAAGGAATCGGAGGATGAACTGTTATCCAAACTTCTGTTACAGTTTGTCTGTGGTCAGAGTCGTTTAAGCAGTAACAGAAAGAAGAACCAGTGGGGGAAAAGCTATGATAGAGCCAGTCGAGGGAAGAAAAAGCAGTAGCAGTTGCCTTTGCTTCTTAAGAAACAGGGCGGATCTAAGATGCCAACGGCGGACAGACCCCGGGCTCACGGGGGGCGCCCCGGCCTCCGCGGCCGGGAGGAGGCAGCTCCTTCGGG
>WAAD01023305.1:32438-44780 GCA_013389945.1 Fregata magnificens | reverse complement strand
GGCCGGGGCGCGGCAGTGCCTGCTGCGGGCCTGCGAGGCCGAGGGAGCCCAGCTCGGCATGGTCAACTTCGGGGAGCTGGACTTCGGGGAGACGGCGGTGCTGGACGCCTTCTACGACGCGGGTGAGCAGGCTGGGCTGAGGCGGGGCCGCGGGGCGGGGGCTCAGGCTCGCCCCTGCCCGGTGCCGCCTTCCCGGGTTGTGTGGGGTCACGGCCGGCCGAGCTGGGGAAGGCTTGGTAAAGGTGGTGCCGGAGAGGCAGAGATGAGGGGGAACGGGGCAAATGTGTGACTGTGACAGGGGTCTTGAGAAGGAGACAGGAAAACGGCTGTGAGGGGAACCTCAGGTAGTGGGAGCAAGAGCCCGGTCTTCAGGAGCGTCCTGCACATGGAGGAGGTGTGAGAAAAAATTCAGGCCCTTACACCAGCTCTTTCAGTCACCACAGCGTGACTGTGGATCCTACCGAGCTTTAAGGAGTAGCAAAACTCTTGCTGTTGTGTTTTGCTAAGAATACTCTTCCAGCTCCCAGCCTGGTTGGGAGCTTAGAGCGAGACGTAGCATGAAGACAGGCCAGCCAGAAGTCTCTTATCTGGCTTGGCCAGATGCTTCATGTTCACTGCTCTAACTCCAGACCTGGACAGTGAAATTGGCTTTCATGCAGCCAGGAACAGAGTGATCCAGCATTGCTCTGGACAAGGGAGTGTAGAAGCACACCCTGAGGAAGAAGATTTGTGAGTATTGCCCACCCTGTCCAGGCTCCAGCTGGTGACTGGTGTCTGATGGTTCAAAAGAAAGCTGCTGTCCCTTCTGCACTCAAAAAACACTGGGCTGGTTGGGCACTATAGCAGAGAATTGTGGGCTTTTTGAGCAAGCAGAGGAAGCCCCTGAGTCAATAGGTATTATTAAAACTAATCAAGGTGAGTATGTGCACATGTTGCAGACATGTCTCATATCTGTATGAGGAGGCATTAGGAAACTGGGGGATTCGCAGACTGCAAAGAGGGAAAGTACTGTTAAGTCCATGTTGATGTCCATCTTTCACAAGAACTTTGTTTTGGTCATGAGATGTGTTCAAGAATACTTCTTAAAACTTTATAGTCTTATGTTAAATACTCATATGATGAGGAGTCCATTTCATCCCCTGATGAGTTGCCCAAATATTGAGGAACATCAGATCCTTTGTTGTTGTTTTTTAACTTCGCAGTCAGGGGATTTTGTTATACCTCTGCTAGCAAGATTGACAAGTGTGTAATAAACACATTTTTTGTGTGTCTTAGTATGCAACCATGACCTAGCAATTTCTTTGTATATCTCCAGCATTTTTGTAGCCCTTCTGAAGGTAAGCAGAATAGTGTACTCATCAATGCAAAATTATTTCTCTGTTTCTACTAGTAGTCCTATTAATGTATTACACACACACCTGCTCTGCATTGTGCTGAGAGCTTGAGACAGTTATTTAAAATGTTTTCTTAAGGTGCTGCATTCTAAAGTGAATGCCTCTTGTCTGGGAAGTCTACCTTCGCAGACTTTTGCATTCAAGTCATCTTGTAGGACCAAGATCATTTTATCAGTGATTAATATCACTTTGTAACAGTAAAGTGCCTTGTTACTGAATACTCCTGCAACACACTTATGTCCAGGTTTAGTCAGCAAATACTTTATATTATTTTTAGTGTCCATTAAAAACTAATGGAATAGTCCTGAACCAGCAATTGTTCCAAAGGAGACTGTTCAAATTAGTCTTTGTGTGGGTTTCTTTCCAGTAGCAACATTTTGAGATCAGCCAGGGGGACAACTTTTGAATCTGTGTAATGTATGCCTTTATTTGGCAAACTTTTTGGTCAAAGCATCCTTTAATGATGTTAACCTGTATTAAGAGAAACTCAAGTGTATTAGCATGAGTCACCTTTATCAACCGGACCTGCAAGCTGTCAAAAAGCAGAGAGATTTTTTTGTCTGTATATACTTTTTTGAAAACCATACTGAATGCGTTATTAGTATTTTAGCATTAATTCACTGTCAGGGGTCCCAAATTAACTTCTGTTAACTGCAATGTTACCCTGAAAATGCAAGCATCTTTAATTAAAAAAAAAAAAAAAGCTGTTGAGTATAAACAATCATTTTAATAGCGTATTTATTTTGCTCTTCTGTTGTTTTAGTATTTTAATAAGTAGCTCTTCTAGCATCAATATTTTTAATGCTTTTTTGTTCTTGCATTGCTGCACTTAGCGTCTCTTTTTTTAACTGAACATCTCTGTAGTTCCCTTTTATCTTTTTTTTAAAATTGTCAGGCTGTACTGACATTTGCCCCATCCTTTGGAGTTTTCCCCAATTCCTGTGGTATGTCTAAAATTGATGTTCAGAATAATCCTCAGTCAGAACCTTTAAACTTCTAAAATTTAAACTTATAAAATCATGCTGGCCCATTGAGGTGAAATGTCTTTATCTTAGTACTTGCTGCTTCATTTCCTCCTACTACATGCTAGAAATGGGGAAATTTTTGGTTCCTTTAACAGTGTCATATGGAGTAATTCATCTTCTTGCTTCATTCTGCAAAGGGACAAAAAGTATCCATTACACTTTTAACTTTATTGGTTTTCTTTCTTTTTTTTTTTTTTTTTTTTCCCCCTTTTGTTTTTTTCTTTTACCTTTCTGGTATCAGCTAGCAGTGGACCTAAATTTCATATTGGATTTTCATTACCATGGATTTTAAAGTGCTGCCTCTTTTTTTTTCAGTTCTCATTTTATATACAGTGATCTGTCATTGTTTCCTGAGAACTTCTGTTACGCCCTTCTTGTTTTCTTGCTCTGTGTTATTTATTGGTGGGTTCTCCCTGCCTCATGTTTTTTAATACATCTCAAGCTATTATCCAAAAATGCTGAATCTGATAATTGTTCATTTACATGCAACATTCTTAATCCACTACCCTGCAATTTCTTTAACCTTTGAAAATTCAGTCCTTTTTAATTTCTATATTTTATAGATACAATTCATTGTCGCCATATTCTTTTTCCAGAATATGTGTTAGATTGGGACTGTTGGCATCTATTCAGTTCTTAGGGAAGAACAACATTAAGAATGAGTTTTAATATGAGCAATCCTATGGCTCATGATGAACTTTCTCTGTTAGGAAATTACTGTGTGTTTACTTTAAAAAGAAAAAATCTAAAGAAGTTTTATTACTGCCTGTGTAAGATATCAAGCAGATGTTTCCCATACTGAAGATATCTATTATAATGTATATTTACCTTCTGTACACCATGGGCAGAACCTTGAGAAGCAGTTCCTCTTGCTCTGAGAGTGGGAATT
This sequence comes from Fregata magnificens, assembly GCA_013389945.1. Classification (NCBI taxonomy): domain Eukaryota; kingdom Metazoa; phylum Chordata; class Aves; order Suliformes; family Fregatidae; genus Fregata; species Fregata magnificens. The sequence goes on along the minus strand of WAAD01023305.1, from coordinate 41,472 downwards.
CTCTAAAAGATGCTTGCCTGTAGCCATCTCTTGGTTTACTAGTTGGAACCTTAACCAGAAAGTATCTACTAATGCTTAAAGACCGAGCAGTGAGGTCCATCTCATTGTTAATTGTAACGACAGGGTCTTCGTTAAAAGTGCTATCCATTATCCCTTTTCCCCCATTCTCCCTGAAATTGTAGCCATTTACTTAAAGTCATAGGACAACCCGCACCCAAGCAAGCTTGTCTATCTTATTTAGTATGAATCCATAATATACCAATTCTTGGAATTGGTACCTTTGATGACAAAACCAGCAAACTTTAAGGACAGAGTGCAAAGAAAAAGATCAACAGGAACCTCTTTTTCCTGTCTGCAGGCAGATTTTCTAGTAGATGATTTTTCAGTAAACCACTGAGAAGAGTGCTGCAAAAACACCTATATTCCATAATAAGAGTATGATGTCTGTTTTCACCTTGAGTGTACTCATTACTGACTTCCCATCATTTGAAATCTTGTCACGAATGGAAGCGTGACTTATGCCTTTAGTTAGTTATTGCAGACCAGCAGGTAATGCAGAATGACCCTGATCTTAAGAAATCACTAAACTTTCTAAGATGCTTTACTAAAGGGGAACTACAGCACCTGAGAGAACAAACGTACAACAAATTGTGAAATAAGGGCTTGATAACAGAATGATGAAGTCTCTTTGCTCAGTCTGTGCTAGAAACAAGCTGCCAACAAAGTAATTTATGTTACGCAGGAGCGGGTCATGGTATCTACTTAATAGAGAAGCAACAAGGATGCTTACATACATTGACTGTATCTCTGGGAAGAAAGAGAGGCAATATTTTTAGACTGAAAGCCACAGATACCGGGCATTAGTGTGAAGCTTTTTTGCACAAAATAAAAGCAATTTTACACAGGAACAGTGAGCCTAGGAGCTAACTGATGATTTTTAAAATTCTTCAGAATTATCCCATGCAGAAAATCAAACTACAGGCACTGTAGTGCATTCATAAACAGCTTAAGAGACATAAAGAAAAGGTGAGCGTGGCTTGGTTAGTGATGTTACAGGTAGAGTTCAGCCTCTTCATGCTCTTACCATAGCTGCAAAGGATCTTTCTGTTCTGGATGCACTAAGAAAGCAAACATGATGTCAAAGTTAAATGTCTGACCTGTACCTATGGAAGGGTGATGCTAGATAGAAAGAGATGTGGCTTTTATTTGTCTACCTGAAACTTTATCAAGGCTTATTGCCTGAAGTGCCACAGTATTTGGCTACAGTGTTGAGTAAAGAAGTGGCCCCGACAGTTGTATGAGTTTTGGATGTTCCCATTTTGGTTCTGTGAAATCCTGTTTCTGTAGCTGATCATCCTTTTACCTTATGAGGGATGTACAGCAATCTGTTTTGAGACCTGGAATATTTCTTTGACCATTTGACCCCAGCATTTAGAGATGACTGCAGTCACTGAAGTCAGCAGGATGAAAGTTGACTGAAAGGAACACAAGCTAGAGAGAGACTGAAGTCCTGAGCAATAAAGCTAAACATTTGCCTGAGGAAAATGAGTATTCCTCTGACAACCCAGGAAACCATGTCAGATCATTTGTGAGTATAGTGGAATATTTTGAAGTCTGTTTCTGTTGGTTTGCTACGTATGAACTTCTCTAACCAACATCCTGCATGATAAAGCAGCCTCAAAATGCATTGTCTGATACTTGTCTCTGCAGCCCTGTCTTCACTCACAGCCAATGTTAGACTTGAGACTTCAACATGGGTCCTCCTTACTTCTGTACCGTAGTTGAACCACTCTTAACATAACCCTAATTTCTTGTCCCTGAAACTCTTTTTCTTTATGTTACACCATGAAAGGGGAAGGAGGAAATGTATGTTCTGGATCCTAATGTTCAGGCTCTGGCAGCCACTGAAGGAATCATAGTTGCCTGTACTCAGCTGCCTGCCCTGAAGCCCTCTGCCCTCTGAAAGCCAGTGTCCCCACTTCAGAATTGGCAGGGACGCTTCAGCTTCTTCAGCCCAAAGGCTAGTATGTCAGGGTACAGTAAACATTTGTCACTAGTTTAAACTAATATATGGCACGGCAACTAGTGTAGCTGAGCTGGAGGCACATGATTGTCTTGCTGACTCTGCCACAGGGATTGCAATCTCTGGCAAGAAGGTGAGAATGACAGCTGAGGGCAATAACTTCTTAAATAAACTTTGACAAACCTTCCTGCTGCAATTTATCTTTGCCCCTGGGTGTGACAGTGAACAGTGGGGAACGGGTTAAGGGTTAGCTCTCTGGTGCTTACCTCAGTGGGCAGGGTTTGCTGTTTTTCTGAGGAATACTTAATATTATTTCTTTCCTTTCTTTTCCCCTGCAACTGGCTCAATGGCTAGGGCTGTATTTGCTTTACATCTCAGGAGATGTATATACCACAGAATACAGAAATGTAAAGAGAAGCAAACCAACCATCTTCAGAACAGGAAGGCAGTGGCTGAGAGGCTAGGGCTGACTGGGTTGGATATAGTGAGGCTTTAATACAACAGCAGAGCTATCGGGACCTGATCTTTTATCTCTGTCTGGTACTGCACTTCTAGAGCAACTACAAGTGTCTCCAGCGAAGCTCTGCATTGTGCCATCGAACTAAATATTCTGATAACACAACCCTGTAACATAGCAGTATTCTAATCCTTTTATATCCAAGTGCATGAGGTGAGTTTTAAATGACAGTAACGAGCCTGATGCAATCCATCAAGTCTATATGTTACTATGTTAGGATAAATCTCAGGTGCTGTGACACGTACGTTACATTCAAGAGGTGTATTTTGCTTTAATGATATTAGTTGGGGTCAATTTCCAACATGAAGTCTTCTTGCAGAAATGCTTATTTGCGTTCAGAGATTTGCATGCTTTCACTCAACAGTGGAGAACGTTATTTTCTACCTGTCACCTGTGAAAAATGGCTTTGTATCAACCCTGTTGCTTTTTCTGTGTGTAACCTGAAAGGCTTCACTTTAGTTCAACTTGCATGTATTCTATGAAATAGCTCCTTTAATGTCAGTTGAACAAGCTTAGAAACATGCAAATAAATAACCATACATTGGTTATGCAACTAAATAACCATAAATAGGTTAGGTGGAATTCATTAACTTTCCTTTGGCGTATTGCCATGGGCCAAACACAAGATCAGAGCTGTATTCAGAGAATGATGAAGATGTTAAAAACAAAAAGAAGAAATATCCCTTGATTCTCTAACGGAGAGAGATTCTGGTTTGTTACTTTTCCGTTTGGAACTAACTCTCTTTAGTTGTGATGGTTCACATGGAAGGAAGTACCGACAATCCAAACCCAGTGCGAGTCCTACGTTTTAATGAAACTTTGAATGAAGTTGTTTGCATCTCAAAATCTGGTGCTAACCATGCAAATTTGGATTTCTTTCATTGTTCCAAGGTGAAATTATGTACGTGCATAGACATGCAGTGTCTATGTGAAGTGACTCATTTCTGTGCCATGACTGTTTGGGTAAAGGAAAAAAAATTAGGAATGCAGTTCTTTTTTTCCTGTTCATTCCTCTGCATGAAACTTACTTGCATGAAAAAAACCAATAACAAAACCAAAAAACAACTCAGCCTACAACTGTCCATTTTTTCTGCTTGTCTTTCTCTCCTCCTGAGCTTAAATATTAAATCTGAGAAGGCTTCCCGGAATCTGTGAACCCTGTGTCACTGGGTTTTGTAGCTAGGAACACATCAGATGATTTCTAGGTGTTGAATCAGCTAAGAAGGAATCTTCTCCCTGAATATAATACAAATTCTGTGTGGTTTTGTTTTGTTTTAATTTACTCTGCAAGTAATATTTTTCACTGTATGATTAAAATTCTTATTGATTCTCACTAAATAGACTTAGAAGCTTTTACACCCATTACAGCCATTACAAATGACTTAGAAAATCTGAACATTTAGGGTTATTCTGAAGAGATGAATGACTGCATCTACCTTGAGCTGCCTTTGATCTGAAGACCAATTATTGTCACGCGGCCCTTGAAACACTGTAGTTAAGGTGGTTTTTGGTTTTTTTAAATATTGCTTAAATGTTTTTTGGGAAATGAAACTCTTCTGCAGCATTTTCTGGAATTCTTCATATAAGTAAATGTTGTTCTGATTACTGATAGGAGGAAAAAAAATGTGCTGGCTATGCATACCAGTCAGTGAATTCTAAAGGTCACTTTTTTTTGTTTTGTTTGGTTTAAGAATGATATACAAACATATTTTTCAATATAGTTCCTAAGTCACCCTGAAGGAATCTACTGTGCCATTTGACCATGAGATGTTGGCAAGCAGATCTCTGGTTCTGCCTTATTGTATTTCAAGTTGACTCTCAGTGACATCAGAGAGCTCCTGAGAAGAAGCTGTATGTGGAGCTGACAGGCTTGAGTCAACTCGGGTGGGCACATGAGGCTGCTTATGTGGGAGCCTGGTTCCTGGCCACTTATCTCCTTTGCAGTGATGGCGTGCTTGTTCAGTCTTGCTGTGCTGTGTGTAGCATGTTCTTCATATGTTTAAGAATNAAAAAAAAAAAAAAAAAAAAAAAAAAAGGAAATATTTACTTATGTGGGTTAAATACATTGCTTTTATTTCCATTCTCCCATAAAATAGGCAAATAGATATGCGGTAGCTCATTTTATGTTCTGCAGTCATGTCCTGCTTTTATCTGTGTAATCATACGTTGCTTTTTTTAATCATCAAATTATACTTGCATGTTAGCAAATGTTGATGTAGTCCCTAGTTAAAAAGTAACTAATGTTCCTGGCTTGCAGATGTAGAAGCCTGAGGTAAAGCTCCTCTGATATCTAAGGAGTTGATGCAGAACTTGGGTGAGAACTCCAGACTTTTTGGCTTCCTCTGTATTCTGCTTACAAGATGGCCTCAAGTTCAAACTCACTGGCTGTCTGTGCTGGCTGCAAACGTGTGTTCAATTGATACTCGGGGCATACTGCTACTTGGACACACATGGAGGAGCAGCCCCAGTGGTGGTTGCTTGGCCTGGCTGCTGCCTCTTTTCACACTGCAGTGATGTTACGTGGCTGAAATTAGGCAGTCAAGATAGGCGCAGGGTCTTTCTTAGGAGGACCTCAACGTGGTTTGTCACTTGCAGGTGAAATTTGTGAACATGGTAGGCTCTGTTTGCTTTGCGCTTCAGCACGGATGTGAATTGCTTTAGCTTCAGGCTACCTTTGAACAGTAATATGGGCGCCTGAGGCTGAGCCAAGAGAGGGAGCGCAGATGTTGCTTTATCCTGCTCCCTGACACAAGCTTGCTATAAAGAGCGTAGCTTCAGTCTCTGCTTAGGCCAGTGTGATTCAGCTGGCAGCTGATGGGCCAAATGTGTCCCACAGTATGATTTCACCTAGCCTGTCTTTTTTCTTCTCTCAGGAGTGCTGCAAGTACCTTCACTTTTTCCTGGGAGGTTGGGGTGGCTATAGAGGCATGCCAGGAGCAAAAGCTGCATCACTGTAGTCTGCAAGGAGGTACCCAAAGCTGGGACATGAATTCTGACACTTAAAAATATTGGATCACTGTGTCGTGATAAACTGTGCTTGCTTTTTTTATCCTTCATAATATTCAGCCTGACAAGGTAAATGATTCTGCTGTGGTGTTCAAGGTGGTAGAACCAAAACTTTTCAGATATTCTCTGGTAAAGCTTCTGAGCATTTAAACTTTGGTCTAAGTCAGTAGTTCAACAACAGTTATGCCTTGGAGCTCAAAGCCAAATGGGATTCACAACTTTAAAAAATGTACCCCAGCTTTTATTACCTTGAAAGTACATGATCTCAGCCTTGGTAAGCATCATCTTTCATTGACTGAAGCGGGTTCTGATGACAGGCACAAATCTAAAACAGTAATGACACTGTTAAGACTATGTCCCTAGCTTTCTGCTGATCTGGGGTGGTATAGCTAAATCCAGTGTTAAGGGAAGCACTCTAATTTATCATAGCGGAACTTGTGCGCATATCGTTGTGTTTACCATAGTATATACTGCTTTTATGCTTAAATTATGTTTAAAAATTCTTCAATATATCCTTAAAGTAAGAAACAAAGGGTAGTTGTAAATAGAATGATCTTGAAGTGCTTTTTAACCCTGTTTCACTCAGTAGAATCTTTTTTGGTTCATTTTGTATCGAGTTATGGAAGGAGATGTCTAGACTCTCTGCTGTTTGTTTTTTCTTCTCCTGTATAGGAGAACATGCCTCCATGCACAGAACTGTAGCTCAACCACTGATGGTCATTGGCCTCTCAACAATTTGAGAAATGTTGTTCACATAATATCTAAAGCTTTTGAAGTCTAAGCCCAAAACACATTAGTTCTGGAAAACAACAAACAAACTCCCGTGTAAATCAACATGATAACGTGCTTTCCCTAAAATTCTTTGGTTACCTACTGGTGTCAGCAGGGTTTTCCACAAATCATGGTATTCCGTTGCCTCCAGGCCTGTCAAAAACAGAGGTGTAGATTCATGCAACTGATTGTGAGGAAAATAACAGGGGAGTTACTTTGTTTACACTTGGGATAGTGACTTATTTGCCACTTGATTGCTATCCCCTCTCCTCCCCCCCCCTTTAAATTTGTTACAAATATTTAGCAGCTAGCTCAGCCAGAAGAAATTGTATTGAATCAAGTGTCTTTGCTTTAGCAATCACAGAATGGCTGCAGGTTTTGTCTAATGCAGAAAAATATCTGCCCGTAATAATTTCACTCAGGTAAGACTAGCTGCATTAACTCTCCTGTTGCTGCCTTTCACTCACAGCAGTTGAAGAAAGAAAAAAGATTTAAAAAAAAAAATTTTTTTTAAATTCTGCTAATTTGTGTGTGTGTCGAGGGGACAGATTTCTTGTTAGTTTTGCCTTTGCTCTGAGAGTGACAAGATGAAACTGGAGTTGGGAATTGGTAAATGAAAACAGTACAAGGCTGAATTCTGTCTGTGTGTTGCTTTCCAGCGGTGCTAGACCAGTCATCTCTGTTGCTCTAATCTTAGTCGATAATAAAAATTTGCAGGAGAAAAGCTAATGTTTGCAATGGTGTTACTGTTTGGCATTAGGCTTCCTTACTTAGCAGAGCTTCTGTGTGCACAATCCTGTTTAACAGAGTAACTGTCCACTTTTATCAGCATCATCTGTCTTTTGTGGGACTGAGTAGTTTGTTTCAGGTATTTTCTTTGTAAACAGATGCTTGACGTGCTTCAGTCTTTTTAAACCCAGTTTGAGAAAAGGGCATGGTTACCAAGCTCAAAGCCAGACATCGTGACTGTTCCTACTAGTGTTGTTCATGGTCCTTAAGATAACCGACAAATTATGGGTTGCCAGGTGGAGAAAGTATCCAAATCAGAATGAAAGGAAGTCTGAAAATGGTTGAGATGGATTTTTTTGTTTTCATGGTAATTAAGTTTCGGAGTTGATAAACTTACCTTTTTGCTTATTTTAATAACTAGAGAACAAAACTAGGCAAGTCTTCATATTGTTTTCAGAAAACCAGAAACTGCCTTGACTTTCTGGCTTGCAATCAAGGCACAAAAGAATGCTTGATTATTTTATTATTATTGTTATTATTTTACCCTTTAATGTCTCTTCAGATTCCTTGTTTTGCAGTAATCACTGCCTCTGAGAAGATATAATACAGCTTCTGAGAAGAATAACAACTTAATTTCCTTAACTTTTGGTAGTGCAGAGGCAGCCTTGTGCCTGGCCTGGCCACAAATAAGAACTGTGCTGTAAAAGCACAGACCCAGTTTTCTGGCTTGGTCCATAACTACATGACAATTTGTCAGAGCACTGAATCCAGGTATTCTCCAGCAGACTTCAGTGAATGTGACTAGTAACATCCTTTCTCTGGAAGCAGCATAACGCAGGGAACTATGTTCTGTCTTCTTATGTATCTTTGAGGTTAGTAAAAAGATAATCATGAGATGTACTCAGTTACCAAACATCATCCCAGTGATGCTGATTTTTTACATACAGTCTGTCACACTTAATACCATTGCTGTGATTATGAGAACTTAATCTTTGAATGAAGGCTAGTTTAGTCAAGTGAAATCAGGCAATATCAGAACTGATGGGAAGATTCTGCTGATACATGCTGAAGGTACACAGCCCGTGTGCATCAAAACGCTTCAGGACTCTGTACAGTGCTTGGATGACCTGATAACACAAATTTCCAAAACATTTTCGTAGAAACTACTTGCCATCTGAAAACTTCACTGCAGTAATTCATGTATTTCTTTTTTCCTCATTGCATCTGAAACTGTGCTTGTAAAACCAACGCGCAGACTCTAGTGATACCAAATTCAGTGTTCTCCCTACTCCATGGCTCAAGCCTTACTTACAGGCATAGGCCTGTAAGTTCTTCCAATCATTTGCAATTGGCTTTTTCTGCCAGTTTAAAGTTGTAAACTGATTTTAAGAGTGACAAACATTAGGGTTTTTTTCACTGCTGAATTCTGATCTGTGAATTATAATACACTACACTGTGATCACTGGGGCAATGCAGAGAAGTGGTCCTAGGGTGAATATGCATGAACCTGGGGTAAAGCAGTCTGTTTTAGTATTACGGCTCGGCACCCATCCTCTCTACAGAAGGTGCAATACACAGAATTCAGAAATCTTCAAAAGGGAAAATTTACTTAGTAGAAAAACTTGCACATTAATAAAGATGCTCACTGCTCCTGCAACCCTTTTTGGTTTTGGTGGGGTTTTTTTGGTTTGTGTTGTTTTTTTTTTTTTTCCTCCCCAGTTTTGTCTTTATTCTTCTTTGCTGATCATCCCCAAATCTGACTATGGTCTTTCCCCAAAATAAGAAGAAAAGGATGCTCCATCAAGAAGTGCCAGACATTTCATGAAGTCTGTTTGGGACTTTGGACAATGAAAGTACTCATAGACTGCTGATTTGAACAGCAGTGTAAAAACTTCAGCTGTGGATTCAGCTGTGTGATAAACAGAACATTGCAAGAAATCAGCCTCAAAACAATACTTGTAGAGTTAAATTTACAAGGGCAAAGCTAA
>WAAD01023305.1:14666-29626 GCA_013389945.1 Fregata magnificens | reverse complement strand
GCAGGCAAGCATTCAGCTGCTTAAGTCATGATACTGCCCTTTCTCTTCCTCCAAGCTGGTTAGCTTCTGTCATGGTGTCACTGCTCATCTTCTGCAGCCACTGAGGTGGGTGGGAACTGCTTTGTTCACCACATACATACCCCACAGTCGCTTGTCTGCTATGAGCTGTGGTGTTTAAAAAAAGTTTCTTAGAAGGTTAAGATTCTTCAGCATATTTTAACAATAATTATGTAGTGAGTATACAGTATTTCACACAATATATTGGCTCTTTAAAGGAAGGACTGTTTTTTCTGAAACTTGCAGTGGTTGATAGTTGTTGCTTTTTACATTTTACATGGTCAAACAATGGATGTCAACCTGCAACAGCAAATTGCTTTAATTTGCCTTTTTTGCTTTTTCTTTTTCTTTTTTTTTTCTTTTTACTTCTGTTGGGTGCATGCTTACAAGGTTTAAATAACAGCCACTGTAAATTTAAGTACTTTGTTTTGGCACTCAAGAAATATGATTATAAAACAGTGTGGATGACCATATCTAAGAGGTGTTTGTGTGTGTACTATTTCAGCCCAGAGTCTTTTCTACTACTTACAGCATCGGATTTTTTTAGTTACAGATGCAAGTGTGTTTTATTATATGATATGTAAAAAGTGAGCTTTCATGAAATTAAGTTTTTAACCTTTATTTCTCTCAATTGTTGTAAAGTCTAACAGTTTCCTGAAGTACTTTTCCAGGAGGCTAGCGGGAAGCTGGTAGCTGATACCACTCACAGGACTGATTAGCTGCAGTGACAAAGCTTCTATCTGCTACTGTGCTAGTACTAAGTTAGGCAGAAATTATCAAGTTAAAGATAGGTTGAGGGATAAGGGGAGGATAGAATGGGAAGAGAGAGAATCAGAGACCATGGGTCATGGGAAAGAGATAGGAGTTGCAGGCAGGCATAAGCATTCCTCTGCCTGAGCCATTAAACTGCTCAAATGGCTAAGATCCAAGTGATGGGATCTCTGTCTCAGTTTCTAACCCAGGAGCTTGAAGGCTGTAATTTTACAAAGAAATGGTATAAATATTGATCTCTTGTGCATGTCACAACTTTCAGAATTCATTTATTAGCAGTGTGCGGACCTTGGCAGGACCCATCTGATATGATTGTGGTTGGTAACTAAAGATCTGTGACTTTGATTGTGGTCCCAGAGTGGGTAAATTTTTACAGTCCTTCCTCAAGAAGAGTGGCTGTGCAAAGGAGTGTGTACTAGGTGAGTTTCCAGTGACAGTGTGTGCAGATGTGTGGGGTTTTTGTTTGTTTTTTTTTTTTGTGGTTTTTTTTTTTTTTACAGTGATCTATCACACCACTGTGAGTTAGCTCCCTCAGACTTGAGCCTGTGTTGTTCCCAGGACGTCACAAGCTATGGTATGAAGGAAGAAAAAAAAAAAAAAAGGTAAAGTCTGTTACTAGCTTTAGTATGAATGTCATTGCCTTATGGGGAAATGTAATGCTTATATTTGGCTTGAAGGTAATTTTACTGAGAATTTAACTTGTGTATAAACTTCATCCATAGGCCAGGAGGTTATAGTCAATGCTTCAATGTAACTAAACAATCAGATTATATGATTAGCAGAAAAGACTCTGGGCTGAGATAGTACATGCAAAAACACCTCTCAAAGAACTGTCATCCACACAGTTGTATAATCATATTTATTGAGCACCAAAACAAACAACATCATAAGCTGGGAATCACAAATGGGCTCCCAATTTATGGAAAACTCAAGCAAGAGTTAGGTGTTTCAGACTCCTTTGGAAATCTTAGCTGAGGGGTTGAATTGTGACAATCCTTCCTTTTCTCTCTCACAGGCAGGGAGACTGCGGGTATAGTACTGATGAGAAAGAGCTGTAGCCCTTCTCCGTTGGCCACCAATTCATTGGTCAGCTGGTGGGAACATTTGCAAGGAAATATATGCTGAGATGATATCATTCTTGACTGAAATGCCTTAATGGTTAATGAAATTCTTCAAAGCAGAGCTGTGAGGCTCTATGGAGGGGGTTCATAGCACTGAACACCTTCAGTGTGGGTGTCTGCAGCTGGCTTTGACTCCCTTCATAGTGGAGAGAAACGGGCACTTCTGGTCTGCAATTCATCCCATCCTAAAGTAGACTTCTGACAGATCAGATGAATGGTGCTCTAAAAGTGCTTTTCCTCTTTCTGCGTTGACAATGAAGGGAGTGAGGACTGGCTCATCTGAGACTAAACATCTCCCTTGTGACTCTGACCAACTCACTGCTGAAATCTTAGCTTTGGAATGAGCAGCGTTTCATGCGGCTAATGAGTACTTCCAGACAGCCTGTCTTGTCTGACAAATTTCTGTTTTGGTGTTTGGAAGCACTAAGGCTTCTTAATTTGGCATGAGAGGATGTTTAACATTGGCCAGAAAAATAAGTTCTCCAACACTGTCTCAGAAATGCCTGGGTTGTTTTTAATTAAATCTTTTATAAAGAAAAAAAACAACCTGAAGCAAAGACTGGAAAAGTTAAAAAGGACTGAAAGCAAAGCTTTGTCATGAAAAACATTAAGCAACTTCTAAGCTTAGGCATACACTGCTTACAGTGAATTATATATTTCCTAACTTCTGCAACTCCGTATTACAAGAAAAGTTCTTTGAGGATTAGTTCTTTGTTTCCTTCTTTCCCTAAACTGCCAACTGTACAAAAAAATAATAACATTTTCTGCGCTCTTCTGAATGACAGGTTATTTTCAGGTGTTTCACTATTCCAATCATACAATATTTTTCTCCTTCATACTTGTGCAAAAGCATTAAAAATGCATTCTAAGTTTGGATGCCCTATGTATTACATTAACTGCATTACTTTTCTTCCCACACCAGTTCTTGTGGGTGCTGGTTGTATTCTGTTTTGCCAGAGTCTGAGAGACTCTCTTTAAAGATCAGTTAAATAATAAGCAGTTGAAGAAATAATAAGCACAGGCATGCTCTTGACACAATTTTTGCTTTTCTGGATCAGTAGAACTGCATTCTTATTTTAATGTAGTGCCTTGCCTTGTTTGAAGCTTAGTTTTACTGGGAATTTAATTAAGAAATGTCTAAAACGTTTCTGAAAGCTTCTGCTTTTGGTATCCAAGGTTTTTGGAAGAATCCTTGCTTCCATTTAACAAAAAAGTTCCTAATATGCAATTGCAGGGGAAAGAATTGAAAGCTTCAGGTGATGTATCTAATGAATAAGGAAACCCCAAAACATAAAAATAAATGAGAACTCAGGTTACAGATCAACCCTTAGAATTGGCAGTGTTGCTCACCTGCTGTAACTTGTTCTGTTCCTTTTAACTAAAGTGCCGTTTCTTGGGTGATTTAATTTTTGGAACAGATGGTTATTTTGATATTAAGAAATATGTATCAATTATAAATATGGCACAAATACTTTGTCATAGCTTAGAAAAAACGAATAGGTTTAGGTATTAGTTTCTCCTGAGATGCAATAAGCGCCACTGGAGCATGAAAAATATGTTCTAGTTCTATTTTTAATGTGTGTTCTGTGTACCAGCGGACAGATGAAAGATGTGGTATCTGAGTACAACTGTAAAGTAACACCACAGTGTTAACATGATTAGTGGCTGTAATGTTTGAGTCCGAGTGTAACTCTGTTGTGGAGTTCGTTGTGTGAAATGGGTACTCTTACAGAATTATGAAAGCTGGAGGTGAGCATTGGTCCCTCAATCTTGTCTGTGCTGTTGTTTTGGATGGTTGTCTGATTTTCACTGTAACCTGAGGGTCGATTTTGCTGGATGGGAATTGCCAGTGAATGTTATAATGTCATATATTACTAAGATAGCCTAAGACTAAAATTTTCAAATGTTGTTGCCAAAGGCTGGTATTTGAAATTGAAAGGACAGGAGGTTACAGGTGAGAACTGATGTCACAAACAAGAAGTTTCTTTCTGGTTATGACTAAAATAAATAGTTAAAATAAATATGATTTTTGTATTCCTTACCTACATTAAAATGCTTTCAGGCTTTCAGTACGTGTTGCTGTGCTGGTTGCATTCATTCCTCGTTTCACGCCAGCTATCTCTGCCTCTGTTTTTTCCACACTGGATTATTCTGCTGGCTTCTTTGGACTTCACATTTCACCACCTGCAGGATGGCTGTACGAAAAGCGCTCATTCCTCTGCCGTTTCGGGCTGCTGGGGGTTCTCCCAGTGATTTGCATGGAAGCCATATGAGGCACTTTCGTGATTTATACATAATAATATATAATAATACATAATAAGCTTCCTTATCTCCACTTTCAGAGCGTAATCCAGGCTATGGCTTTGCTTGGTAAATTCTAACCATTCTGGTAGTTTAAAAACTGCTGTATTTCCGCTTTTTGCCTTGGGAGCCGAGAGGCTTGAGTTTGAGCGCTCCAAACTTTTTAGGTGCATAGGAAGGAGGAGATGCCTTGCTGGGCCACATGGAAGCACTCTCTAGCATGCACCCAAATGCTGTGGTTAGAAACAGACTTGGATGTCAACTCTTCTTCCTCTTCCTCCTCTATGTGGATGTGCCTGCTTTCCAAACAAAGGCAGTGGGTCAGCTGGATCTGGCCTGTGAAGTGCCAGTTGGACCACTTTGCTTAAGATGGCTGTTCCCAGATTTGTCTCTGGAGGTGGGACACTGCCAGTTTTAATGTGTTTATGTGTTAAGTGGAGCAAAGCAATTGTCCTAATTGTTGCAGTTAGTAATGCTGCTGTATAGTGGAAAGGCTCATCTGAAAATTAAAGTTTTTCAGTTTCCTAGCAACAGCAGGGCTCTGGATTTGCTGTGTTCTTTCAGGAAAGTTATTTAACAGCCAACTTTCCTAAGCCAAGAATGTTTCTTCTGCTCAGCTAATACGTAGTTAAAATTACCAAATTACTTCTTCAGCACTCACAGTATTCACGTTCACAGAGCAGAATGACTTCATGGGGAAGGATGTGAAACTGCTTTCCAGAGCAAGACTGGACACACAGGAAGGAAGAAATGCAAAAGAAAGGTCTGACTTTCCCACTTGTGTTTGCTGTTCTGATAATGTTGGCTTTTATAAGGGCCCCAATTGTTAGGCTTTTTTTCCTTGCCTTCCATTTTGCTAGGTGAGAGGAGCGGAATTGATACATTTTGGTGTGTAGTGTGCCTTTCTCACCAATAGACCATTTTGTAACATAAAACCTGTGGCAGATGAAGGTAAGATTAAAGCCACAACTAAGTGAAAGGCAAATGGCAAGCTCAGTCTGAGAACACAAATTAGAAGTGTTGCCCTGTTTTTCATAAAACAACACATGCCTGAAATTGCCACTTTACAACAGTCCTTTTGTTTTCCTGAGCGAACAGGTAAACAATGGGCGAGCACATTTCAGAATTTTTGCCATTTGATGCCCAGGTTTTCAGAATTCCTAAAGCACTTAACAAATCCATTAGAGCTGTCAAAAGTGAGATATATCTAAGTTTAGATTTTGCTTCATTTTATAATCACAGTGGGTGTGGATGGATAATACACCAGAATCAGAATCTAATTTTCTCTGTTGTGTTCCCAAGATAATGATTCTTTAAAAATAATGAATTAAAAATTATTTGGCCAATATTTAAGTTGTCTTCTTTCTCCAATATGTGATTGGTGTCATCAACAAAACCCAAAATCTCACTGTTTTTTCTTCAGCGTTTACTATATGTGAACAGAAAGAAATCTTCTTTTTTCCCAAATTAATATGAGGATTCATACCTAATTTAATTCTTAATTTCCTGTCCTTTGAATTCTCAATTCCTTTGGCCTGTGAACTAAACACTCTTTCCAAAGGAAGTGCCCTCACTGTATCAAAAAATTTCAGACCTCCAGTGTGCACGCTTGTGTTTCCTTTTCTGAAGTAGGAAGTAGGCTGAAACTTGTAGTCAGACTCCAGCCACAACTGAGTTCTTGTGCAAAAGTTGATTGCAGCTTATAAGAACAACCTTCCTTCTTAAAGGTGCTTTGTAAGCAATTTCTTACAGTTACAGTTAATTTTGATTTTAGTATTTATACAAAAGCGCAGCACTTGGTTTTAATCTACAAGAAGTAAAGCTTAGTCTGA
Source organism: Fregata magnificens (assembly GCA_013389945.1). Lineage (NCBI taxonomy): Eukaryota > Metazoa > Chordata > Aves > Suliformes > Fregatidae > Fregata > Fregata magnificens. The sequence continues at coordinate 23,544 of WAAD01023305.1, read as the reverse complement.
AATATATGAAATGGTTTCTAAAATGCTATTTAATGTGCTTATCATATATACAAGTTTATATTGCAGGATAAATCATTACTGCCTAGTTGGTTTTTATTTTTGTGACCAATTCTGGCCCTATAGAAAACCAGTGAAGTTAGCAAAGTCCATGGTGTAATATTGCAAACTTGAAAAGGTTGAATTGAAATACTCTTGTTTTCAACCAGAAATTCCTAAACTTAGAAAAAAGTTGCATGTTTATGTCTCATGAGACTTCTATCTTCTAAGGCAACTTCTGGTTATATTTTTGTATTTTACTATGTGATTGTGATTGGAACAAATTCTTTTTTTTTTTTTTTTTTTTTAAAGAAAAATAAGCAGATTCCTACAGAATAGCATGATTTTAGAGCAGTGAGATTTTATTAAAACTCGATGCATTTGTGAGAGCCATGATAGCATCATGAATGTTGACAGTGGTTTTACACTAAAATTGGCTTGTGTTTAGGATCTAATGGAAGGCACTGACAGTTTGCTGGTATAACAAACTGTGCTGAAAAACTACCTTAACAGTTCTGTTGGTAGCTACTACTATGCTTTATTGCCTTGAGCTATCCCCTCTCCCAGTTTCTGGGAGTACAGGGTATATTAAAGTTGAGTGTGTTGTGCCTTTTGTTTTAGCTTAAGTGAAAGCTTCAAAGGGTTCCTAGTTTTCACATATACCTCAAATTTTACCATAACTGTTTCCCTGTAAAAACTTTGGTATTCTTTCCTTTAAAGGACCATGCAGTCATGCAGGAAAAAAAATTGAATGTACATCCTGAAGTTATGGATTCTTGAAGATAGTTATGATGATTTTTTTTTTTCCTTTAGGAGCATTGTTCTTCTGAAGAATAGCTTTGACAGTTTCCTCCAGTGGATTTCAAGGATAACACATTTGTTTATTTACTAGCTATGAAGGACACTGATGCAAATAGCCAATAATCTGAAGCAATAGTCACCCCATGCAATGCTAGAGGCTTGGGGAAGAGTGGCTGGAAAGCTGCCTGGCGGAAAAGGACCTGGGGTTCTGGTCGACAGCTGGCTGAACATGAGCCGGCAGTGTGCCCAGGTGGCCAGGAAGGCCAATAGCATCCTGGCTTGCATCAGGAATAGTGTGACCAGCAGGAGTAGGGAAGTGATCGTGCCCCTGTACCCAGCACTGGTGAGGCTGCACCTCGAATACTATGTTCAGTTTTGGGCCCCTCACTACAAGAAAGAAATTGAGGTGCTGGAGCGTGTCCAGAGAAGGGCAATGAAGCTGGTGAAGGGTCTAGAGCACAAGTCTTATGAGGAGTGGCTGAGGGAACTGGGGTTGTTTAGTTTGGAGGAGGCTGAGGGGAGACCTTATCGCTCTCTACAACTACCTGAAAGGAGGTTGTAGTGAGGCGGGTGTTGGACTCTTCTCCCAAGTAACTAGCGATAGGATGAGAGGGAATGGCCTCAAGTTGCGTCAGGGGAGGTTTAGATTGGATATCAGGAAAAATTTCTTTACTGAAAGAGTGGTTAAGCATTGGAACAGGCTGCCCAGAGAGGTGGTGGAGTCGTCATCCCTGGAGGCGTTCAGAAAAGGTGTAGACGTGGCACTCCAGGGCCTGGTTTAGGAGCCATGGTGGTGTTGGTTGATGGTTGGACTTGATGATCTTAGAGGTCTTTTCCAACCTTAATGATTCTATGATTCTATGATAATCTGAAGGTTCATAATTTACCAGGATGCTAGTGAATAACAAGGAGCAGGGTTCTGCATTTTCCTCCAGTCAGGTTTCTATTTTCATATTAAGGGTTTGGGTTTTTTTAAATCTATTATGTAGAGATAGGTTCCAAATGCTGAAAAATAATGAATCCATAATAATGGCCTAAGGTTCTTGCTCTGCACACGGATAAGGCTGGATTACAAGTTGAAAGCAGACTTCTTCTGACTTTTTCTTCTGTTAGGCCTCCTAGAGTCCATTTAACTTTCAGCATATTTCAGACTATTTCTTAATTTTCTCATTTACTACTTTTAACTTACAAATCCAAAAACCTGGTGCCAAAATTTTCCTTTTCTTGTTGCTAGCAATGTCATAAATCATACAACAGCCACATGAAGACTTGTGATTTGCTTAGATCATTAAATTATATGATGCCTTCAGGTACATTCCAGATAGAGAAATAAGTCCGCTGGTTTTAACGTGTGTAATAATATTTTTCCTGTTGAATTATTTATTAGTTTCATAGTCTCCTGTTTTACCACAAGTAATGATCTCTAATCTTCATTTCAGTTGTCATTTATCTCTTCCCCTGTCTGGTCTCTTAAGACACACTAGTGTTAAACTATGTAAACTGTAGTATAAGAAATTATTTGTGTGCCATCTGCTGCAAAAATGCAGAGACCTAATCAAGATTGTACTAGTAATACTAATGAATTACCTTAATACACTAAAAATTATACACATAGCATAATTGTTTTACAATGGAAACAAAAGCTTAGACAAATGAACTGCAATCAGATAATTAATAAAGTGAGATCAATTTTGGGGTTTGTGACAAAAGAGACCAATTTTTAGGATGAAAATAGTTTCATGTGCGACTATGAGAAAACAAAAAGAGTTGGAAAGATCTCTTACGCTTAAGAAGAAATGAGGAAGGACACATTTTTATGTTCTTTTGAATGTGAGTTGCTGCTGCAGAAACAAAGCAATGAGATTAAATGTTCTGTTCCAGAATCATCCAAAATTGGTCATGTGCAACATCAAGCACATTCCCACCCCTCCACACCTTCTGGTGGATGCATTGTAAAGATCTTTGTACTTCACTTGGAAGCCTTCTGTCTTTACAGAGGGGCTGTACCTTCCCCTGCTCTCTTTCCTTCTGAACATAGGAAACCATATCCACTGGTCTTTTAGACCTACGTGAAATGTTTCATTATTGCATAAAATTCCTCATTCATTAAAAGAGTTGATCAAAGTTGGCATTAGCTCTTGCTTCACACTTGTCTGTAATGGAGGAGGCTGAACCTAAATTTGGAAGGGGAAGCCGAGAAGTGTGTTTGGCTGAATAGGCTCTCCTGATATGGAGGATGGCAGTTGAGGATGAAATGTGATTGACTTACGTTTCTATTCATAAATCGAGCTTTGTGAAGCAGATACTAGTGTTGTAGTATTTCTTTTTATGTATCTCAGGAAGTTTAAGGGAATTCTTACCTCTTTCTTATCAGCTTATCTTATCTAAATATATGGTTGAAGTACAGGCCCCCATGTCTGTGTTTAAGGAACTGTAGATGAAAGATTTTAGCATAAATCGTAAGAAAAATACAGGACAACTGAAACAGAAATACTTGTGGTGTCACGTATTAGCATTGTTCATTGAGCAATTCACAAAACTGCCTACACCAAGAAGAGAGACGTAACCCTGAAAACAGTAGTATTGGGGAGCGTGCTTAGAGCCTGTCAGTGATCAGTGACACTGAACACTGTACTCTCGGTACCCCATGCACTGGATACGTCTTAGGGATCTGCTTCTTTAAAAGCATTTATTGTTCGTCATCTGTTCTCCACCCAAATTTGCATTCATTTCCTGGCCCGCTGGACTCACGCTACATTTCATTAGCACATTAGTAAAGCTGGTTTGTAAGTAGATCTCTTTCCTCCCTGCTCCAAGCCTGCTGCTGTCCCTGCTGGAGGGACGCTTGAAGAGCTCCCTGGGAACGCAGCCTCTCATCACTGCTCTAGCCCACAGCCACTAGCACTTCTGATGCTCTGCTTCTGTCCACTGTCATTTGCTTCAGTGTCATCCCTTGATTCCCATGATCAGACTGGATCCATTCAGTTATGTTCCTGGGGCTGCTTTTCATGTGCATGCATATTTTTGTGATACCGTCTTCATGTCTCCTGCTAGTCTTCAATTTGTTTTATTTTTATTTTATTTTACCTTATTCACACCTGTGTTCAGGAGGTGTTAATAAACAAGAAAAACTCATTCTCATAAATCTTCTTTTATCAGTGTGAATGAATATCTAAGTGACGAATAATTACCCTTTTAAATGCAGATGCTTACTTCTGTTCTTATGTCCATTTAATGTGTTTCTGATGCTACTTACATTGTTACCTAGCAGCAGTCAATAGAAGACAAATTTCAGTTGTAGACTACTACATGTGGCAATGAACTGTGTATAGCCTTTTTCAATAAACTCTGTTACGGATCATTGCTCCCATTGTATTGTAAAATGCAATATCTGTGTGCTACATGAACACATTGCCTCAATTCTCTTACCAGGATGGTGATTTTGATTTCACAGCACTCTGGTTCCACAAAAACAGTTTATACAAGCACTAAAACCAGTCCAAGCTCTTAGTTTTAATTTTTTTTTTTCCTAGATGGTATTTGATTCTAGGTCTGCTTCTTAGTTTGTCTTAACTTTTGTTTTATAGCTAATTTATGTTTTCCAAAATGATTTTGTAATATTGGGATAATCTGGATTTGGATGTGTTTATGGAGCTGGGGTTTACTGCTTCAAGCCTGCTCAGTTTGTGTGACCCCACAGTGTGCAGTATATGAAGAATTTTGTCCATGCTGTAGAGAGCTGGCTAAACAGGACCTGGAAAGATCATCAGTAGATGGTGCAGGATTTGAGGTTCCACAGGAATAAGGGGATTTTCTTATGTTGCCATGATTTTGTGTTGAGGTTTTGGGTTTTTTTGGGGGAGGGGGCTGTGTTTGGATTTTTGTGTTGGTTGTTTGTTTTGTTGGGGTTTGGGTTTTTTTTTTTTTGCTCTTGAATGGTGATGTTTTGGTCTTAAGGCAGGTCATTGTCTTTGGACTCAAAACATTCCTTGTGCTTTAACAGGGAGTCTGTTAGTAACCAGAGGGACTGGCTGACCCCAGTGTGGTGTGTTAGCATAGCCTGATGGAATTGTACAGGAGTGTATATTCATTGCAGGCTTTTCCAAGAACTTGCATGCTAAGTATGGGGTATTGATTCTTGTGATGTGTAACCTTGGTGAAGCCCAGGTAAACTGGCTGCTGTGTTTGGATCTTATACATCAGACCTGCTTTTAGATTTCTTGTTTACTAGTAGCTCACCCTTCTCTGTCATTCCTCGTAGGTACAAACACTGTCTGTTACCTTTTCAGAGATGTAGGATTTACTGCCCAGCTGCACTGCGTCTCTGGAATCTGTTTTGAACCTCAGACGCCCCTGTGGTTTCAATGCCAAGACTCTAGTCTCATGAATACTTTGGATTTAAGTTCATCCTTCTATCCCATAGCAGTGAAAGCAGACAGACATATAGATACGGACCTTTAAAAAGCTTTAAAGCAAAATTTTCTTAGGTAGCATAGAGGATGTAAGGATCAAAGAAAAAAATTCAGCGTTAAGTGTGCTCTTCTCTCTGTACTGGCCTTTAGGCTTATATGAGAACCAAATGGTGAGCTGTGAATCTTTTGCCTGTATCTCAGCTGTTCTGCATAATATGGGGTATTTCTCTTTAGCTCTCTGTATAGGTCATCTTCCACTGACGTAAATTTTTTTACTTCCATTTCTGACTGGAATACTACCCAAGAGCAGTGGAAGTCTTGCTCTGGCTACTTGTGGTTGAATCCTCTCATTCCTGCACCACCCATCTTGAACATCTTGCCTGTAGCTTTTAAGAGTCAACTTTCACAGTAATTTCTTTTTCTACTGTTTAGGAATTTCCTGTTCTCCAAACCTCAGCCTCTTAAGATAAACTTGGTCTCACAGTTTTCCCTAATTTTCTGCTACGTTATTGTTCTTAGAGGTTCCACCTGAAGGTTTGGAGCCTTCCATCCTATTGGGCATTGAGGCTGTCAGGCCGAGTTCAGAGACCAAATGCAGAACTGCTTCTTCACCCAAGGTATTCCTGATGCAGTGATATCAAAACCTGAAGCAGAATTCATAAACTCTGCTTCCCAATTACTGTAACACTGTGATAATTTCCTGAGGAGGTTCTTATCTTTTATATGAATGGTAAAATTTACTTGTACCATGAGAAAATGACCCTTATTTGAATATATTGATTTTGTCTGTCCAAATGTATGTGTAATTTCAGGATTTATTTTAAATCCTGTGTAAGAATAAAGTTGGTTTTAAGATTATTATTTTTTTAGCACTTTCCCCCCTCTTTCTCATTTCAGATGTTGCAGTTGTGGACATGAGTGATATTTCCAAGCAGCCATCACTGTTCTACCACCTTGGTGTGCGTGAAAGCTTTGACATGGCTAATAATGTCATACTCTACCATGACACTGATGCTGACACTGCTCAGTCTCTCAAAGTAAGGTTCTCACTTCAAAATTTGCTTCCTTTCAGAAATATCTTTAAATACCTGATCATGCAAATGTTTGTGTTTTTCTGAAACTTCCATTGAATGTGATTTCCTGATAGCTATGTAACAAAATCATGCTAAGAAAAACAGCTGCTAGCAAAAATAGTAATGATTAGAATAGTATAAAAGCTTGTTTATGAGAAAAGATCAATAGTTTGGTACTGATTTTGCTTCAGATGGTTAGACTTGGAAGTGAGAGTGCAGGTTTGATTCTTTCCTTCCTTTCCTTCTTTTAATTAGAGTACATGTAGAGAACTGTTATGGCCTGTACAATAATGGCACTTGAGCAACCTACTCCTACTATTGATGCGCTTCTGTCAGATGAGGTTTGTATCTCCTAGGTGCTGAGTCCCTAAGAGTACAGGAATCTCCTTTTTATTGCTGTTTGACGATAAAAGAGAGATCCTCACCAAATCTTTTTATAGGCTTGTTGTTCATTTTTATAGTAGGATAATACATGCTATACACTTAAGTCCTGAAATTGCTGTTCTGGATGCAAGTCATATGTTGTGGATGCAAGTCATATATTGTCGATGTTTGTGTCTTTCTCAGTGCAGGTTCTCTTTGTTTTAGATCACACTTAGACTTTTATCCTCTGTATCATCACGTACTGCTGCTTCTAATATCCATTTTCTTGCTACCTTCACTGAAAGCAGCATTGTTCATGCTTTGTCATTTTTTCCTTTGAGTTATTGCCCCTTACTACTTTATAATTTTCACACCACCAATGCCCAAAAATCCTTTTTGGAATTCTCCAACCTCTTGATCCTATAAGAATATTAAGTTTAATCTTAATTTTGTATGAGTGTCCTTCTCTTTTCCCAGAAAAGCTCTGTTCTGTCATAGCTTCTGTTTCCTCTTTTCTGCTCTTGATGTCATCGATTTTAGTCTGTTGTGTCCAGTATCCCATGCTTCCTTTCTTCAGGTAGTGGTCCACATACACATTCACATTCCGTGTGACCTGGAGTTACAAGAACTCGGAGTTGGAGCCTCTCACACTCTTTGCTCAAAGAGGTTATCCATATGGATATGCACTAAGGCATACTTGCGTGCCCTCCATTCCTCTAGCTAATCTGGGTGGGCAGGCATACAACTTTTCATCCTGCATTGGTAATATACCTGACTGCAAAGAGATCTTTCAATTTTATTTTTCATTAATGCATTTTTACCTTTCTTTTATGCTGTTACTTGGATGTTCTGATCAACTTGTTCTCCCAAGGATGTGCCAAAGTTTGGGAAGTACAGGCTGGTCATCTTCTATTTGTCTCTGCCCAATGAGGACCTCTGTGGATGGCTTTGATTTCTGCACTTTGTGCCAAGCACATATGCAAGCACCTGCTCCATAACTGGAGTGCTGAATGACCTCCAGGGTTACGTCCATCCATGGGTTGGATCTTCAGATTAATTGTTGCCAGAACCTGCAAGTCTTTGCACTGTCAGTTCTGGGGCTTTTTTCCTAAAGATGTAAAGCTCAAAGACAAGCCTAGGGACTTGGGAGCACTGGAGCGTGACTGGGTCACTTCAGGCTAGAAAAGCTATCATCTGCCTTCATCTCTCTTCTGCTAGGAACTCTGTCAGTGTCACTGATCTCCTCCTCATCTCCCAGTTGTTTGCATAACCTCATTGGCCTATGTAGGCCCCTAGCATATCTTACTATGGGATCAGAAGGCTTGAATTAAGTTGCTGGTACCAAGTCAAAGAGATCCGCTGGATCAAGTGCTAGAGTAGTTTAAGCAGGGTACTGGTACATGGTTCAGTCCTACCCTGATGACCTTGATACCTCTTCTGCAATTGAGCCTCAGTTCAGTGTTAGATACCATTCAAATATGCTAATACAACTCTCTTAGGGATACTTCAGAAGGTAGACAAGGATTGTTCTTGGTGTCTTTCAGTGAAGAACAGTTCATGTCACATTTCATGGCATAGGTCCTGGATAGCTCTCAGAAGAGTTCGGTTCTCCCTGCTGAGAAAGCTCTTTATCTGCAGTAGGTAAAGCTCTACTGGAGATACTTGCTTAACTAGGTTATATTAATATAAATATATTAATTTTCAGATATGTGATATTTCAGATGTCTAAGCCTTTCATTACTTTTGTTCTGAGGTATTTCATTGGGCTTAAGGAGTTTAAGTTAATCAGTAATTCTGTTTAGGTTTTGATACCTTAATATGTATTTTTGACCATCTGCTCATGTTTCTTCATTCTCAGGTTTATGACTAATTTGGTCAGGTTTCTTTCCCTTCCCTTCAGGAATTTATTACTTTACTTGGATCTAGGTTGCTATGCATGCCTCTTAAGAGTGGCTGGCCTAAGTGTTACAAAGGCAGTGTTCATGACTGCTATTACTTCTACTGGGAAGATCTGTGAAGTTCAGGCAGCCTGACTTTATATAGCTTATTTCTTAGGGCTCATCCTGAAATTCTTCCAAGAGTTGACTCTTCAGTTTCACCAATGTTCTTTCCAAAACAACCTAGTTCCAAGCATATAAAAGAATATGTAATTCAGATTTCAAGAGGGTCATATTTGCAGAACTAAACCTCTTA
>WAAD01023305.1:0-13068 GCA_013389945.1 Fregata magnificens | reverse complement strand
GCCTAAGTGTTACAAAGGCAGTGTTCATGACTGCTATTACTTCTACTGGGAAGATCTGTGAAGTTCAGGCAGCCTGACTTTATATAGCTTATTTCTTAGGGCTCATCCTGAAATTCTTCCAAGAGTTGACTCTTCAGTTTCACCAATGTTCTTTCCAAAACAACCTAGTTCCAAGCATATAAAAGAATATGTAATTCAGATTTCAAGAGGGTCATATTTGCAGAACTAAACCTCTTAGATGGCCCCTGATATTTTGTCTGTTGTTGAGGAAAAGGGTGCATGGGCACGGCCATTTCTGTGCAGTGGTTGTCTAAGTGGATTTCAAGCTGTCAGATGTGAAGTTGCTCAAGCAGAATTGCCTTAGGTTGCCAGAGCACATACAATTAAATTATATCAATAACCTTGCTTAGAAACAAGCCTATATCTAACATATATTTCACCAAGCAGTGTTCATTGGACATGTAAGCCATCACTAGAAGGAAGAGGAGGTTACTTACCAGCAACTGGAAATCTTTGAGATCTGGTTTACATGCCCTTTAGTTTATCATCTGCCTCATAGTTTCAATATCTCTTTTTAGATTTTGAGGTGAGAAGAATTAGGGTGTAGGAGGAGTGTGTTGGTCTGTGCCCATCCAGGTAGGAAAGGGACCTAGGTATCTTAAGGGTACTCTTTCAGAGAAAAAAAATCTCCAGCTTTGAATGCTTTTGCCTCACAAATGCTTGGAGTGTGACTGGGTATGTGGAGTGCCCAGCCTGATAAACTCCAATTACTGACACGTACAACTCTCTTCATCTTCTGGGCACTTCTTTAAATAGGTTTCTTTTTTGAATTGTTAACTTTTTCCTAACCTGAACTACTAAGACTTTTCTTGATGTTGTTCTGTTCCTTTACTTGGAATTTGCTGCAGCAGGTAATGCGGATTATGCTGTGAAGAATACGTGTGTGTTTGTGTTTGTATATATGTATACCAGTTATTTTTATTGGAAATAATAATNTAATTCCCAGTAAAAATGAATAAACATTTTTATTCTGTCTTCCCCTCCAGGATATAGTATCGCAGAAAAACACAGTAAGTATTAAATCCACATTCATTTTAAAACACAAAATGAGGCTATTACATTTGAAGCAACTCTAATAACAAAGCTGCCAAGCATGTATATGCTCTATATGATTGAAGGAAGTGTGTTTTACCCATATACAATTCAAACTAGTGGAAAACTTGTTGACTTCCTTTCCAAAGGAAAGCTATATTAAAAAAATATTTTCTTTAGAATTTCCTTTTTAAGTTCTAGAAAAGTGCCAGTAGATTTGTTATATATGTAGGTTGGTAGATCAAAATGAAAATTCAGAAATTCAAAGTCTCTTTCTCCCTCTACCACTTTCACCCACTTGTGCAAATGTATGTGATGCCTTAATAGGGCTTACTCTTGTATCTCAAACAGCTTTGGCTACTGTATACCCATCTTCTTCCTCACAAATTCAAAGATTTTACTTAGGAATGCAAAAACTTATTTCCAGAAGTAAAAATATTCTTACCCTTAATGCAAATAAAACCAAACAAATAAGTAAGCCTGAACCAAGATAAAATTTAGCGGTTATTTTAGTCTTGTTGCAATATGCTACGATATCTTACAAAGTTATGTATTTTGTCATACTTCATATCACGTCAGTGGTTATTTTCGTTAAACACTCTACACTGTTATTTTGAGGACTACTGAATTTGCAAAAATCTTAAACTTCGATTTATTCCTTTCTGGTTTCCCCCCTTCACCCTATACTTTTATTTTCTTCTGAAGAATATTGAGCAGGAATAAAATAATAAAATGTTCTTAGAGTTTGCTAATAATTTAAAAGAGAACTAGAAGAAATAATGCATTAGTCACAGCCATTTATTTTGAGCTGCTGTTTGTACTTGGCCACAACGCTGCATGTAGGCTAAAGATAGATCAGGTTGAGCACATGAGTACATCCAGGTCACCTTCCTGTCTGTCTTGGTGATCTTTGAACTAGTTTCACCTGTGGGGTGTGAACTGCATTTACTGGTCTGTAGCTCTGTGAAGGGGGGCCTCAGAATGAGGCAGATTTGCTTGTGAATGCAACTATCCATCAACTGGTGGATGATCAAAATGTCGCAAGCATGTGTTTTCCCCTCCAGAGCAAGAGGGAGAATTGTGACTGAGCCATTTGGTGGTAATTCCAGAAATGGAGTAAAGGCAAAGAGGACAGTGGCAAGTTCAGCTTAGTGCGATCAGATTAGCAGCCTGCAATCTTTTATTTTGGCAGATTCTTTCTCCCACAGAGGGAGATATTTACCTTCGTGAGGAAGAGAAGAAAAGATGGATCTGGTGACATGGTTTCTACAGCAGGGCCTGGTATTAGACCTGTAAACACCACACAGCTAGCAAAAGGGGCAGGGAGGCATCCTGAAACTAGGATCCTGATCCCTTCTTTAAAAAGGATGGATTGCCTAACCCACTTTCTTCAAGTGCTTAAATTAAGAAAACAATTGTGAGTAAAGTACAGCAAAGAAAAAATAAATTACTTTAAATACCAGGTATGGATTCTTGACCCTTTTGTGTTATTTGAAGTTGTTCATATTCTCCTTTATTAGACAAATGTGCTCCCATATTGCATTCTTTTATCAGTTTTTTAAATCAGAAATTACAACAAACAAGCAAGCTAAATAGTTAAGGGGTTAAAACTTTATGTTTTTCAAAGTTGGAGTTGGTTTCAAATAGACAATTGGTTTTCCCTCCTTTCAGATCCAATGAGTTGTCATGAGAGGCTTGCAGTTTGCTGCTGCCCCAGTATGGTGCCACTGCTTCATTGCTTGGTTAAATATTTTACAACTGTATGGGCAATGTCTTGTATGAAGTTAATTGCTAATGAGGGTTGCTGTGCTAGTTAAGTAGGTACAGGATTGGTGTGAATTTACTGTGTCCAATCAAGTACATAGTTACATAACCATTTCAGTTTAAATGCTGAATATTAGATACAATAGTTAATACCCCTGTACTAGGGTTTTGTATTTTCCTTTCACTTTTCCTGACTGAAAAGTGTGGGTATGCCTCTGCCATAGCTGTGGAATAGCAAAAAGAGCTTAAATGCACTCTTCATTAGGGTCTTGGAGACATGTTGGAAAGAGGATAGATACTTGATCTGCTAAGCCTTCCTCCAATCCAGAGGTAGCCACGGGAATACCATTGCTGGTTTTATGAAGAGAAGTCCTCTCCATGTCTTATAAGCTCTGTGTCCACGCATCTGCACTGTGTATAAGGGAAGGGGGACAACTGAGATTGCTACCAGGCACAGCACACCATTTTTCCAGCAGCACAAGTGAAACTTTCTGTGCTGGCTGCTGTAGCTTGGAGCTTTCTCTGAGGTTTCCCTGCCTCGCCTTTGCTATTTATCCTGCAAATCTCAAGTCATGTACAAAGGTGCAAAAAAACCATAGCATAGAACAGATGTGGAGCCATGTTAAAGACACAGAGAAGATGAATCTCTCGTGTGTCATCTGGGATGATTTTCTTTTGTGTATTACAAATAAGCCTTGAAGAAAATAGATGTTTTCCTTGTAAAGAAAAAATTATTCTAATTCAGCATTAAGGAGGAGGCAAGAGCAAGGACACTGGACTTAAAGCTGAAAACAATGCATAGAAAAAAGGTCAGCAATTCATTTGAGATTTGGCCTGAGTACAGCTGATCTAACAGTGAAAATTATACAGCTACAGTGATGTGAGTCTGAGAGATTTAATAGCTTACTGTCTGAAAAAAAAGAGTGTAAGAGTAGGGGAACTTCCTTCCCTCCACCATCCAGGAATGAAATTTTCAGGGATAAGATAAGATTGGGGAATGTGATTCAGTTCTACTTGACTCCCCCAAACAAGCAATTAAAATTCTATATTGATAATTTATTGCATACTTGTATACAAAAGGAAAGAATTATTGGCTACTGGAGTTCAGTTCCCAAGAAAGAATTGCCCTGACATGAAATTCAAGGTCAAGATTCTGTGTCCCATCAGTTAGGTTTCTTTTTGTAGAGCTTCTCTGAGCTTTCAGGACTATTTTCTACTAATTTTACTGAGGGTGTATGCACAGCTTCCTAGTTTATCTCAAAATTTCATCAATAAAATAAATTGCAAACATGCAGTCTTGCAGAACAGTTTGTTTCCTGTGTCATTATGGAAAAATCAAGGTTTCAGAGCACAGTGGATGCTACTGGACTATAGGGTNGAATAGTGCATAAAAAAAGTCTAAGATTGAGTGAAGAAAAGAGGGCACAAGGGGCTTTTTAAAAACTGCTGGAGTCAGGAAGCAAAATGTACAGTCCTGGCAATAGTTCTAGCATTGGTTGCACATAGTTTGAAATACATACTTTGATCCATTCAGTTTGTTTGAATGTGGCATTGAAAATACAAACTAGAACTTCCCACTCTGGAAAAATTATGGCAAGTACAGAATATAAGGAGAAAGAATTAATAGTTGATTTTTCTTTAGTTGATGGTATGCCTGAAGAAATTTGAATAACCCTGTTAATTGCTTTTGGGGAAGGTATTTAGAGGAAAGTAAGCTGGCTATTAAACCAAAAGGTTTATTATATTATACTTAGGCCCGTGGGCCTGATGAAGTATTTGCAGAGATTTAAAAGGTTTGGTTTTTTTTTTTTTTTATTAAATCCTGTAGCAGCTCTTATAGTAAGCAGAGAATAATGTCTGGGCCATGGAGGAGTCATTAGCAAAAGTTTTCCTTGATCTAAAGGGAACAGGATTGCAATTTATCCTTGCCACAAGGAATTTATATGTTGAAAAATCACTTTTTATTGCAGTTGGCAGAAAGTCTCTTCAGAGTTTCAGTAGCTGTATAAATTAGACTGTATCTACTGTTTCAAGGCAATGAACATTTAAGAAAACTAAATAGAAAGATTTTGGCACTTGGACTCATATTGTCCCATTTAGTAGCCCCAATGGATTGAAATGAGAGCCAAGACTGTAAACTGTGATTACACGATATGAATTTAATAATCTGAAGAAGTAGTATTGCAGAGTAGCTTTCTATTTTTTATTTTCTGATTATTTTTACAATATTTAAAAGTTTGCATGATATGGTCATTTAATGATAGATTTCTAAAAAAGCATGAGGCAGCAGAAGTATTAAAAGAGTTTGCAAAAGGCCACAGAATGAAAGAGGAGTAGGAATGTCTTAAATATAGACAATCGTTTTTCCTTTTGGGGCGAGAATAGTACAAAGGCACTGGGTTATCCAGTAAATATTACTTTTAATGTTTCTAATAATGAAATATGCCACTGTTACTATCAATATAATGAAAACTAAGGCTTTCAAAATTTATTTATGAAAGTAAGTTTTTATGGAAATGTTACTGTCTCAAGGGATGTGTATTTGTAGTGTTTGGATTATAGTTAACTAATCAGGTAATGAATCTGATAGGTTCATAAAAGTAAGACTAGAAAACATCTTAATGATGACACAAGGAGTTGTATAGAGAAATAAATCATGTAGATAGAGAAATCTTGCATTCTGGGTGGCAAACTATTGCACTGTTTTCTTGGCCTTGTAAATATGGACTTGCTATAAATATCTATATTCATTTTCCATTGTCTCTTTCTTTAATAATTTCTCTATTCATGTGTCATGTCTGTCTTTTTGATTCTTATGCTGTTTTGTGGTGGTGTTTTCCTCTTTGTTGTTTTATTTCAATTTGGAGTAGGTTGCCAACCACAAAGTTTTTCTTCGGGTTAAGTACCTCCTGAATACCACAGTGGTAATCTGATAGGCAAAGTATGTATCACTTTAAATCTGCTTCCTGTTGAACAGATATGCCATTTTATTACTCTGTTTCTAGGCATTTAAAAATGTATAAGGATACTTTAAGAATAGTGATTGGCAGGGTCTTTCCTTCAAAGTGATTGTAATCTTGGAGTACTTGTTCCCTACAAGCTAGACCCCAAGCATTTAGAATGTTTGGATTGTGATAATCTCTCTTCACAGTCTTCACATAAAAATACTGCATATATTCAGCTTTAGAAGAGGAAGTATTTTTTTTTTAAGTGTATAATATCTTAGTCACGGGTATTGTAAGATGGATAGGAATGTGATGTCACAGAAAACTACTGTGAAAACCTTAATTCTTAAGACAACAGTGGTTTAAACTCCCTGAACACTCAAAAGTTTGTGACTCCGAGTGAATGCAGTTCATTTTCTGTTATCCTGTGTGTTTTCCTTCTAACTGCCTTGTAAGGTAGAGTAAGCACTCCTAATACTCTTGATGCTTGAGTAAGTGGCAAAATGAACTGCATGGCTCAAGTAAAATAATTATGCTATTAGCTGTGCAGGCATAATTCCCTCTCTAAAAATGCAGAGATTTTACTCAACATTATTTATTTGGAAAAAAAACCCCAACAAAACCCTTTAATTCTAGTGTAGCGTCTCTGTCACAAAGTGACAGTTGCACCGGAATAACTGTAGCAGTACAACTAAAAGAACTGTTTACATTATTAAAGTCAAAAGTTTACTTTTAACAGCATTAGCGAAATGTTTAGAGGAGTATTTTAAGACAAAAAGCACTCTACATTTGGCCTGTCTTGCCTAGAGCCTAAACATGGCCTATGTGGGCCTAACTCTTTCGGCCCTTCAGCAAAGGCATGGCTCTCTGCTTAATTCCTTTAACCAGTTTCCCCTGAAGAACACGTCCCTCTCACCTTACTTGCAGTTATTTCCTGGTTTTTTTAATGTTCCTAAACTTTTGGCTCTTTTTGTGGTAGATTTTGAAGTATTGTGATTGAATACAAAAGTTCCATTGCTGGCGTACTGGGCATACGTTATTTACTGAAAGATGAGCTATGGAGAGCTTTTTTTTTTTCCAGTCTGGTTGGTGTTTTGTAATTTTTAACTTAAAAATTTCTCAAAATAAGACAATAAAAATAGCTTAACTACTAATCCTGAAATAAACCAACTCAGCATACAGTCTTTATAAGCTATGAAGTTATAATTCTATTACAATTAAGTCATAATTTATAGATTATATATTTGCAGCTAGAATTGCTGTATATGTTACTTCATACATACCTGTGCCATTTATTCATTATCTTAAAAAGCAATAGTTGCTGTATGACAGGACAGTATGTTTTCACGATGATTAGCTTTTGGTGTCAGAGACAAGCATCCTGAGTAGATGATCAGAAGCAGTGAGGATGATATTTTCAGCCATCTCTAACCCTTGTTAGTGTAAGAAAAGTACTGGGTTTTTACATAACGAAGATAAGAAAGACTCTTTTAGAAAGGTGACACACTCCGTATGAAGGCACTTTATAACTTATTATATGTAAATATTGGATGAAGAAACTAGAACATTGGAGCTGGTTGCTTTTCAGACAAGGGGACGTGCTCAAATATGTGCAGGGTTCCTGACTGCTGCACACAAAAATGTGTCTGTCATTGATAAAAATGTGGTTTTAATTGCATAGATTTCACTATCCAAAAAGAGGCAAGAAATCTAAGTCAAATAGATAAGATGTTGGCTGAATAAGATTAATACAGTGTTTCATGCGTGTCATTTAATTTTTTTCTGAAAATCGCTTTGCTGTTTCAGTAGATAACTGCAGCTCTCTTTGTGTCACAAGATACATCATACTTTCAAATCAGACTTTTTTTTTTCCATTGCAGGAAGAACTAATTCACTGTTACAGGTTTAAGGATAGTGTTCATACACAAGCGGCTTTTGCGTTGTACTGAACTCAGTGTTTATTTGCATAAACCTGATTCTAAATTGTTTTAACATACTGGTGGTTTGGGTTGCAATTTTTATGACTTTTTTAGTAGGAAGTAAAGATAACATTGCAATAGATAATTATATTGTTACGACAGAGATACTGTACTGTAGGGTTTATGAGGAAGGAATGTGGCTTGATCTTTATCTGTTAGTAATAATTTAAAATTCTAAATCCTTACAGACTCAGATCAGCAACAGCATGTACTGATACAGGTTTTTTTCCATTTGTATTTTTAGTAACTGCATGGCCTACATTGTTACTTCCTGTGAACAGTTTATTTCTCATCTAGTTTATTAATGCGTATAAAAATGTGCCATCTTCATATCCATTTTTCCATCATCTCAGCATTCTCCCATTGTTCAAGGTGACTTTAAATGGCTACGGCTTTTCTGCAGGCTTAGATGATATGAAAAAATGAAAGGTATGATTTTGCTGTATGTGTTTGATGCCTTGATATCCCCAAGGTGGCAGTTGAAGGATATTTAGTGGTAGCTGATTGTGTTAGATGTGTCATACTGACCCATGCTTCAGTGCTCCTACCTAGTGACTCTGAAATGCAAAGTTTACTTGTCTTTTAAAGAGCAGAGAATTGTCATAGCTTAAAATGGGATACTGGTGCTTCTAGTAGGTGTGGAAAACTTCGCAGTTGTCTGGTTTTTGGGGTCCTGCTCAGGAGTTGAAGACTCTGAACTTGCTGGTTTTGAGGTCTGATGGGCATTTCCTGTTTCCTTTCCCCTTTCAGCACCTTGATCATGTTTACACTTTTTATGTGGCATATTAACATTTTTTTGGTTTTTACTTCTAGAATTTTGTGTTAAAAGTCTTACATATGTTATAAAACATTTCAAAGTTTTGTTGGTTGGTTTGGTGTTTGATGGCAGCATGCAGCAGATGTTTTGTAGGCTCCTCTGGATTAAACATCTCCATAAAGTCCTTCCAATGCCTGTGTTTCTGTATTTCTCTCTCTCTTTGTGGGGAGCTCTGCATCATATCCTTCCTAGCAGAGAAGCTTCATTCACCCCAGAGTGAGCCTGGAGGATGCAAGTACATCAAGTGACCCCAAAAATTTGGGAGCGGAAGGTTAGCTTGTAACTGTCAGACCCTATTAGGGTCCATGCATCACATAAAAAAATTGAACAGTTTCGTTGTATTGTCACTTAACAGATCTGGACCTTTATTCATCACCCTTGTTAATATTTGCAACTCTTCCACAGAAAATTCCTTGAATTTGATACTTGCAAATCTTGTGTTAAAACAGTGCGCTAAAGCTTCATAGTGCACCAGCCCTAATCTAGCTGTTTTTTCTGACAGTAAAAGATTCTGTGTATACACAAGCATATTTCCACTTTCATTTGTTTTCTAAACTGTGCCTGTTTTTCTTTTAGGCTTCCAGTGGCAATTATTATTTTATTCCATACATCGTCACACCTTGTGCTGACTACTTTTGCTGTGAAAGTGATGCCCAGCGAAGAGCTTCTGAGTATATGCAACCCAGCTGGGATGATATCCTGGGGCCACTTTGTGTCCCACTGGTGGACAAGTTTACGAGCCTTCTCAAGGACGTTCATGTTACATCATGGTAATTTTACAACACATACACCTCCAGAACCTTTGATAGTCTCTTTTTAATGTTATGAAAAAAGATGCAGAATCTCTAGTAGCATTGATTTTTTTATTTTTTATTTTTCACTGCACTTAATATAGTGTTAAAAGAAGCTGCTAACTTTACTGCTTTCTGTATTGATGTCCTGCAGCTGTTGCAGTTAACTACCCACGTTATGCTAGAAATTGATTTATGGTTACTTTCTGAAGTATCAGTAAGCAAAGACAGTCCATGGGTAAGGTAAAGTGTTTAAGTATAAATTACAGTGCATAAGGTTGTAATAGGAGGTAAGATCACAGCCTCTTCACAGAGCTCAAAGCCAAAGACTGTCCTTTTCTGTCACCAGATAAGTGTATATATATGGCAGCAATGGGCAATCAAATGAAACTTCCATGGTTTGGTTTTTGGGTTTGGGGTTTTTTTTGGTTTTGGTTTTTTTTAATATTAGCCTTCTGATATCACCTAATAAACATGATACTGTTCAGCCACTTCTGCAAGGGACTGTTGGATTTTTGAGGATTGGGGCTGGAGATGGAAGTCTCTCTTTCTTGATTGCTCACCCTGTACTCTGCAGCTAGTCTGGTTTGTTTGTGTTTCTGGAAAACACTGGGAGAGACTGAGCTTCTAGGTTTTCTTTTTCCTAGTGTCTGAAGCATGAGGTAGCATTGAGGGCCCTCGGATTTCTTTCTCTTTCCCCATTGCCATCCCACCCAAGTGAAAGGCTCGCCTAAAAAACTCCTTTTCTCACCTGGTCCCACTCTTAGGATTCCATAGATGACCCTGCCCACACACACCTTGTCCCTTACGCCTCCATCAGTGGCATCTCTGGCACCTTGCTGGGCAGCAACCGGGATATTGCTGGCCTGAAGAAGTGCAGTCTGCCTTCCTGCTTCTCCAAAACAGTGCTAGAGGGGAGGCTACATGCAGGCAACCCAGGCCCACTATGAGGAAAGGGACAAGAGGAGGGGCAGAAACTCAGTAAAGTTGGTCAGCATACAGGAGAGCTGTGCTCAGCAGCACAGACTCATGAAACTAGTAGCACAGTTGGTGCTGGTAGTAGTAAACTTTAGTACCACTTAGCGTTTGTATGATTGAAATGGTGCTCTGGGCACCAGCTGTCCAAAGCTGCCTGTATACTTTGTCTCTGACATTTATGACCAGGGTTGTGGGTGACTTGGGTTTGATAAATGTGTTGTGAAGTCCTACGGTAAAGCCTCTTTTCTCTCTCCCATTTTCAGGCTGAAGTGCCTGAAAAAGGCTTTTCTACAGCTGCAGAATTAGACACTGTTGTGGTAGATCCCTGTGAAGAGGAAGATGTAGCTAGATGATCCCTCAGTCCTGCTAAAAGCTTGAAAAAGTTTGAAGAGGTTAAGTGTTGCATCATTCTTGAAAGTGAGACTCCCATTCCTAAGCCATTTGGATACTTTTGAAAAACATTACCCAGTATCCCCATTTGGTTTGGTTAGCACAAGAAGGACTAATTATCATTAGCTTGGTACAAGGCAATGCTGGATAGAAACCTGATGTTGGAAATCCATGGTGAATTAGGCCTAACCTCCACTGACAGTAAAACAACTATTGAAAGCTTTCCCATAGTGCTTACTGTGACCTTGCTGCTTTGCATTATAAACATATCTTACACATTATATATAAAGATATAATGTGTATTAGACAGAGAACTTAGTTTTCTTTGCTCTCTGTAGGGCTTATGCTAAGCAAAGTTAAATACTTTGCAATACTCATTTGTAAACAAAAAAGGCATTGTATACACTTGAGTATCTGTCAGGTGACATCTGCTAACTTCTAAACTATAGACTCCATAAGCTGCTCCAGATAAAGTTACCTCTAAGTAGCCTGTCCAGGTCGTTTATAACTGTCATACTGATAATGTATATATGATTTTGTATTCTACAAAAGCTCTGGTGTTGCATTGTGCACTGATGTTAGTGTAAATAAGATGCACTTACTGGGGGCTTTTACATAGATCCTGCCAACATTATGTATTATGTTCATCAAACAGATTGCAGCTCAGCTTTTGGTGGCTTTTTTTTGTTTAGTTTCTTTGTTTGGAAGCCTCTTTCCTCCTCTTGCGATAAAATCATGTACCTTGTGTTACATCACACTGGTCTTTCCTCTCTGTGTCACTTTATTATTCCAATTGCTGCCTTCTTTGGGACACAGATACGAAGTACCACATCTGTCATGGTCAGTAATGGGGCAAAGAAATGTCCCAGTTTTACTGTGTTGATAAAATTATCTCACAGTCCTGGTTATAAACATATTGATACATAGCCCCACAGTCTGAGCTGGGGCAAGGTGGAATATTAATAATGAGTTAATGAAAAATGTGAAACATTTGGTGTGCATCTCACTCTGAGGAAATGGTACTTTTTGTTAGAAATTATGCTTTTTATTAGAAATATAACCATGTTTCATAGGAAATATCTAACAGTCTTCTTCCCATATGTCTTATATTTTATTCCTTTAGTGCCTATTATAAAGAAACACTGCTAAATGATATTAGAAAAGCTAGAGAGAAGTATCAAGGAGATGAACTGGCTAAGGAGCTGGCCAGGATTAAGCTTCGTATGGATAACACTGAAGTGCTGACTTCTGACATTGTCATAAACCTGCTTCTTTCTTACAGAGATATTCAGGTATGTTCCTAAAGACTAAGGAAGATTGTTTTACTGTGGGATTTTGGCTCTTGTTTTTTCTTCTACAACTTGTTGTTTGTTAAACAGTGATTCAAAGCTGACACTAAATTGTTACATTGTTTAACAGTTTGCTTTGTCTGTTGGGCAACTTAAGGGGCTTTATATTCTTATTTTGCCTATGAACAAGAGGCACAGATTAGGTGACTTCCTGAGGTCTCTTCCTCTGTTTTTAGTCAATTTTAACCTTCTTAAAAAAAAAAAAAAAAAAAAGAAGAAGAAAAGAAAAAATTTGCTATCGAAGCAAGATGTTTGCTTTTCCCTTCCCTCCCTTTCCTTCCTTGCCCCCAAAGACAGATATATTTAGAAATGAAGAAAATGCATTTGTTGTTACCGTTTTATTGGCCAGAGGTGCCTGAGTTGAGAACTATCATTCAAAGAAACATTAATTTGTTTTTAAACTATAACTGCACCTTTATTTCTTGATTTTATTTTTTAAATAAGTTCTGCTTTTGCTAAAATACATCCTGCATACTGTATTTCCAAACTGACAGTCTGTGTGTTTGACATCCCTTTTAAAATATACTTCTAACCATTCTATGGGAATTTTTTTCCATCAGGAGCTAAGTTGGTTATTTCATAAGTATAAATGGGTCGTGAGAGCAGTGAGTGACCACATCATCCTGCATTACCCAACTTTCCATTCTGAGATGCATATTTTCCTGCAGCACTTTATCCAACTTAATTTTGATCGCCTCTGGTGATCATTTGCATTCTTTTGAAAGCTCTTCTCCCTTGAGAAACGTAATCATCTTGAAACATGTTTTGAACAAACAAATTTAGTGTCAGGCCATTTGTGATGTCAGTAAGCTGGCCTTTTCAGCAACGTATATGCAGGTTACCCCTGAGAAACCAATATGAATGCACAACCGGCTGATATACTGCAGAATGAACCGTGCTCGAGTCTGCGATGACCTGATGAAGTGTCATTCATCATAGAATCATAGAATCATTAAGGTTGGA
>WAAD01023303.1:370647-385795 GCA_013389945.1 Fregata magnificens | reverse complement strand
CCCGCCCGCCCCGCCGCCTCCGCCGCAGCGGGGGCAGGAGGGGCCCGCTCGTCCTCCCGTCGCCTCTTCCCCTTCTCTCTGTCACCCCTGTCTCCTCACGGGGTCCCCGGGCGGTTGAGTCCTTCCCCGCAGTTTCTGAGCCACTCTCGGGGGCTGATGACTTGCACCGGGCGAGCGAGGTGCTGAAACGCTGCTCCACGGCAGCGGGGATTTTTCCCTTGAGTCTTAAGAGGACACGGGGCTGGCTGGCTGGCGTGACACAGGACTGTCCGGCTGGGCTTGGGCGTCTTGCATGTGAAAGCAGCCACCCTGTTCAGAAACTTGAGATATGCCACTTACAGAGTGTTGTTGTGTTGGGTTGGGTTTTGGGTGGGTTTTTTGTTGTTGTTTTTTTTGTACTGGTTGATTTTTTTTTTTTTTTGGGTTGGATTTGGTTTTTGCCCTTTTTTTTCTCTTCTGTATCCTAGTATCTCGGCAGATCTGTACATGCAGCTTTTCTCTTTTCTTTTTTTTTTCCCCAAGTCCTTATGTGCTGTTTATTGTATGTGCTTTCAGTTCTGTTTAGTCTTCCTATCTCAATAAATCTTTAAAGCATAAATTCTGCAGTAAGCTTTTATTCTATCTCTTTTTTTTTCTACCCAGAGCAGGTTTGAAATTAAAGCACAAGCGATGAGTTAAGGACAGGAACTAGCTGTATTGCTTTTATGTATCACTCAGTGTCACTGGCACGTTACGGTTGGGGAATCCAATTTCCCCCTTGTTTGGGTATCCATTAAATCAGGTTAGGGTTGATTTTTAATAGTGTGTAACAAAATTGGAACTTGGGTATGAAATCAGATTTATAGACTTGTGTCTGTACAACACTTTCATTTTAAAAGCTTCCCACCCCCCCTTTCATGCATGCTGCAAAGAACCCTCACAAGCTAGATGCAGTGCTAACTTTTTTTTTTTTTTTCCCTCCTGTCATCATGCCTACTACTGTTAGTTTGTAGAGGGTTGTCGGTATCAGGGTCTCTTGAAATGTTGAACCTTTCTATTTACTTCTTTCCTCTCTGCAACACAAGACCTATCTGCCTTTATTTTCTGGAGTTATTGATCACTTCAGTATTCGTCAGTGATGTAGGAAAGCTGTCATTATGGAATTACTTGAAAGATCATAACTGGAAGAACGTTTTAAGGCAGATCTGTGGGTGCTGTTTATGTTCAGGAAATAGGGCTTTAGATTTTTGGCAGTATGTAACCTGCATGAGATGTAAGAGAAAGAAAACTGCGCTTTATTTTGCTGGTTAACAGATCAGTATGAGTCTGGAAGTATTATGTGAAAAACCTGACAGAAGAGAGGAGGATAAAAGGAGCGAGGCTTGCTTTTCTGGCCAAAACAACAGTTTCGGGTTTTGGAACTGGGATAACAACAGGATTGAAGAAACAAGGGGGAAGGTAGTGTGAGAGTTACATGTACAGGAATAAAACTACTGTTAGTTAGAAATGAACTGGAAGGGGGAATAGAAATTAAGTACTCAAAAAGGGAATTGTTTTGTTTTTGGTTTTTTTTTTCATGTCTAAGGTGATTGGATCACTCTGTGGATATTACCAATTTCTAAATCAGAAACAAGTGAACAATAATGCAGTTTTCGAGCCTTTCGTGCCTAGGTGACTGGTTTGAATTCGAATTACGATGACAGAGGATGTAAGTTATTACTCTCTGCAGGCAGTTTTGGTCTTATTCCAGGTCTTAGCGAATGTATCCAGGTGATAAAGCCACTACCCTAAATGACACTCCTGTTAAGCTGCCTCTGCTGAGAATCCAGCAATGACATTTCTTGCCAACTGCACACCTCTCATAATCACCCCCAGCAGTAGTGCCTGGCAGAATTGGGGTGAGGCATATTAACGCTGTTTTGTGCAGAACTGGCAGTGAGATCTCCTTTTGTGGGTGCATCTTCTGTCTCTCATAATACACCGGTGTCTTAGGTTATTATTTTTTTTTTTAAATCAGTCTATTTTAAGTAGTATAGTAAATATGTGATTGTATAAGCACAAAAATGAGTTTGAGGGTATCTCTTTTTAACAAATCAGACTCCAACATCATTAACTCCTTTCAAAGTGAATGGAATGCATTTTATAAAGCGTTTCATAAGCCCCAGAACAGGATAGTTAAGTGAGTGGCTCAGCCTTTTTGGATGTAGATCTTTCTGCTCTGGTTTTGCTTTGTCTTCAAAGAATCTATCTGAAAAGTTAAATGTGGCAGGGTATTGCAGCAGAGAGCTCTCTAATCCTTGTCTGTCTGGTCTAGGTGATAGTGATACCACTGACACATCCTCAAAATTCACATAATTGCAGAACTGAAGAAAAAAAAATTAGAAGTATCTCTCTGGATATTAAACTGTATATGTTATTTAAATATTTATTTTGTGAAAAGGCTTATTTTTAAAACTACTTTTTACATCTATTATAGGATAGATAAGGTCGCGTAAATCGACAATGAATTTTTGGAATTTAAATCATTGGTTGACAAAACAGGAGATAATTTTGTGTGTTAAACAAGTTCTGATTATCTCAGTAGATACTGTAGCAAGCTCAGAAATATATATGCTGCTGATGTAACAGAAGGCATATATTCTCTTGTATTGCCAATTTATGTGTGTTTAATAAATGTTACGTGTTTTCAAGAAAGCCTTCTACTGCTCTCTCTCTTTGTGAGTAGTATTGCTACCTAGGCATGCTGCTTAATGTGCTAGAAAGATGAATGTGTAGTTTTTATGGTACCAGCTTTTAAAGTATTGCCCAAAATGATCATATTTTTGAACTACATCTAGTCAAGAGTGTGTAATTCAAAAACTTCCCATCTATTGTTTTTCTTTCTGCTCCCAGAAATTGGAGGAACTCCCAGAAACGTCACTGGAAGAGCCCTGTCATGTCCCATCTTAATTAGTTTCAATGACACTTTTATGTCAATAATTTCATTTATTAGTTTTTTTTAATAACTGAACACTGTAACACATAAGACAATTTAGTTGTGACAGAAGTGCATATGTATATTTAAAAATAGCTTGAGGAAGTTGTGAGTAAAGTTATTTTTACTCAATACAGACAGTCTTGCGTAAGGGACTTTTTGTCATGTGGTAAGGAGCAGGAATTGTTGAATGGCTTTTCTTGCCTGAGTAAAAGGATCATTTACCAGTTAAACTCTCTTTCTGTCTCTCGCTGTTTTTGTAAATGCTTTTTTTAGGTTAACAAAAAAAAAAGTTTAGAAAACTTGCAGTAGTTTCAGTAGTTCACCAGCGCTCCCATTAGGATGAGAATTTAATTTATTTCAAGCAATGTACACATACAAAAGATGAGTCCGGTCCCCAAATGCTATGCAACCTCTAATGTTTCCTGGTGTTTTTATTTTAAATTGCTTTTTGTTATAAAGCATAGGAGGAACCTGTAGTGTCATTACTGAATAGCCCGTGTACTTCCACTAACGCGATGGCAGTAGTTGTGCATAAGATGCAGTGAGACATATCTATCGGGGTGGAGAGTGATGAAAGCAGAAGGAATACTTAACGTCTTTTGCAATAGCAATGGTAATTATGATAGCACTTCTCCTCACCTACTGCTAAACCGAGGCTCACTGGTTGGCCGAGTTAATACTGGCATATGTAGAGGTGAGTCCTGAGAGGAAAAAAAGTGTTGTATGTTATTGCAGGATGAGTTTAGGGAGGATTTGTATTTTGCCAAAGCGCGTTTGCAGTTTGTGAGTGATCTGAGAAGGACCTTTTTCACCTGGGTGTTGGGCCGTGCTGCAGCTCACCTTGAGAAGTATATAACCAAATCTGTGTGATTCCTCATTTGATTTGATCCTGCAGTTCTTACTGAAAGATCATGGGAGCTCCATCTGAATAAAGAGGGGAAATTAGGCTTTCTATTTTTAAATGGCTTATGAAAACAGATACGGGATCAGCAGCTTGCAAGATGGAAGGTAGATCACTGCCAAATTTTTTCAACGTTTCACTTAAAGTATTTGGTTTTAGTCAGTATTCGTATATTTAATTAAATATCATGTTTCCAAAAGGCGCGTTTATCCTCTCCTCTAGGCACTCCTTGACATATTTAAAAAACATATTTTTACCAACAGACTCCTCTAGGAACTCCTCCATTCCTTATAATTAGCATGTAATTATCATGCAGCGGCTGAAGACATAGTTAAAATTTTGTGATCCCCCAAAAGAGTTCTTCCAGATAGGCCTTGCAAGACCTCCGCCGAAGGTCAGGAAAACACAGCGTCCTCCTGTAAGCATTTGCAGCAGTTTTCATGAGCGGAGATGTTCAAGATGAGCAGTGCAATGGCTATTATCAAATCAGAGAGAGGAGGTTTCCTCTCTTAAAGAAATGAGGATATATAGTCAAACACAGGGCTGATCTGGTTTGTGGGTTTGGGTTTGTGTTTGTTTTTTTTTTTTTTATAATTAAAAAATGTGACTTACAGAAATTCCATTTTTTTTTTGTTGCTGCAGTTGAAATTTTAAGACGTTCTTCTCTGACAGGAGCCGTGGCTTGCCTGGAGAAGCACATGTCTTGGAAGATGCAGCACTCCATGTTCTCCTAGTTGGGGGAAAGGCAAAGTCCAAATCAGGTTACGGCTTTGTGCTATGTGGGATATGCCAAATAAATGTCTCTGCAAGCAAATGAACATTGTCTCTCAGTTGGGGTTAAGAGAATAGGCTACGAACTCAGTTTGTTGAGACTCTCTAATTTGTAAAGCTACGGTAACTTGTGGTAACCAGTGGTGGTTAAAGGCAACTCATTTTAAACCAGATGGTAGCATAAAAGTTGCAGATCCTGTTATTTTGGGAAAGTGTTTGAGAGCTTCAAGTGTTGGTTTAAGAAGCTGGATTTTCTGATCTAAAAATCTCCTGGTTCATGAAGTAGAGCACTAATTAGAAGTGAAGACGGCATAACGAAAGCCCTTTCTGGTGTAACTGAATGACCTCTGGGAGGATGTAGCCTGGCACCAACTGTGGAAGCTTTTGGCTTCCAGAACAATTTGGATGAAAGGCACTTTCTTTTTCTCCAGTTGCAATCTACCGTTGAAAACAAATTGTATTTGACTACATTTGCTGGAGTAGTGAGTACCGTGAGGGTATAAACTGTTGCAGCTCTTCTTTGCAGCAAGTCAGAGATTAAGAAGGAGTTGCTGAATGTTTTCAAGTTTAGCATTTCAGAGATGTGTCTGTCATCCTGCAGAGTGTCTTTGATATGCCTTATTGTAGTAAGTAGAAGCTTGTCATAAAATAAGACCCACCTTGTACAGCATATCCCCCTGTGTCAGATGATGTATGTACGCAAAACTAAAAATGGATAGAACGATCGCTAGAGTTAACCAAAGTTGTGGATGAGTATTGGGTATCGTCTTGGCTTTTAAATTAAGGAGGAAACACCCAGTCTTTAAACACAGTGACAAATGTTTCTGCGATCTATGCTTAAGTTGAATATTACTGTCACAGTTGCAAATTAATGTTGGTTATTAAGGAGGGGGAGAGCTCAAATACCCCATTCCTGCTCTGTCATACATATAATTATGTCAGACGTTGTTTTGAGCTTCGCACAATAATGGCCTGTGAATTGGCTGGATTTGGCAACTAGCAGCTGTACTATGTCTAATTATAACTGTATAGTATGGTATTTTATCTGATGTGCACCCCTCCGTTTCTCACTTTACTACCTAGGCTTATTTTCCTATAGGAGTAAGCTACATTGAGCATAAAAGAAAGCAGTCTTTCAAAAACAACTTCCCTTGCGTTTTGGTACAATCAATATTAAGAAATCTAATGTTGTAGTACATGCAGATGCAAACAGTGGAAAAACAGAGACTTCAGTATTTCAGATTAATAGTTACTAGTGAACTCCAGTGGTATGTATGGCGTATGCAGAGAGAGCAAGATCAGCCCTGTTTGAAAGCTGTGTTTAAGAGCCCAATTCTGCAAATCTAGGATGCGTGTTGTGATACAAAATTGCTTCTACAGTTGTGTGGTGAGTTTGCATTTTTAAATAGGTGTTTCTTTACAGAATTGCATTCTAAATGTGGCTACTTTCTAAAAAGTATGGAAATTGGAAAGAGGTATTAGTCCAGAACTGTCAACGCTAGTGAAGCAATCCTGTCTGGCTTTATTCTTGTTTTAATTTATGATCTTTTCACAAGTGTGAAGCCTGTATTGTTGGAAGACACTTACTGGTGGTGTTTAGAAAAAGATGTAAACATGAATCCTGTAGAATTATGAAGCTGAGATTGTCAACAGGTTGTTGGTTGGTTGGTTGTTTTTTTTAAATTGAGCTGGAATACAACCTTGCCATTAAACCACAGGTTTCTAGATACTCAGATATCTAGAAATGAAACTATAGTAACTGAGGAGCAGGGTGTGAAAACTGCAGGCTTAACTGCCGTAAGTATATCGAAACGGCCAATTCTTTTAATTGACTGAATAATAACTTTGACAGAGGACTTCTAATTTACATCATGTTGCTTCATAATTGCAGTTTGCCTGTTGCATTTAATCTGAGATCTACAGTACTGAGTTTATGTGCATGATCTGACACCATGTTTGACTAGGTGTTAGCTCTTTAGCATTTGGAGATAGTAATGATTGTTACTCATTTTGCAGTTAAAAATTACTAAATAAACCATAAGGGATTAGGAAAGCAGAATAGTTTTTCAGTAGTAATCCAATTTTGCTTTAGCAAAGTCTGTTAGTACTTGAGAGGAGAATTTTCCGAGTGCTGAGCTCGTTCAAAGATTTGTAACTCCATGGGTACAAGCTAAGGTAATTGCTTTCCATCTTAAAAGATATTTTTTTAAGTAGTATCCTTCTGTAGATGAATGTACAAGTAATATTATCTTATGTTTGAAATGGTCTTGGGAATTGTACTAATCACACAAAATCCTGTAAATTACAATAATGTGCCCCATAATCTTCATAGCTTTCGCCTTTTGCCCCAGATAAGGGATAAAAATATTTCAGCATCCTCCTTTGCTTAGAGTTAGAATGATTTAAGTCTTGCAGTACTCTTAGGCTGAACTTGATATGACCCAGTGTGTCTGAAGCTACAACTTCTACTTAATTCAAAACGCTTAACATAGGGCCATTAAGAATTGCTGAAAATTTGAATTCTTCCTTCCCTTGTGTTTTTATTCTCAAACAATCTTTACAAAGGGCTGTTTTTGGAGAGCAGAGTACAGTCTTTTGTTTCCGGATAAAATTGATGGCTGCAAATGAAAGAATAAAGAAGGCTCTCTATTCATGTCCCCCAGCCTTTGTTTCAGTGGGCATTGTTTCAGTTTATAAGAGCTGTTTAGTACATATAGATTGCTGGAAAGGCTGCAAGATTCCCAGGCACATCAGTGCAGACTTGTTAAAAACACTGCTATCTCCTCAGCTGCCCACCCAGGACCTTTTTGTTTCAAGGATACCATGAAAGGCTATTCCCCCCCCCAATCACATTTGCTTTGAGGTCACCTTTTGTACAGTAGTTTAAACAAACCTTACTATTTTTCTTTCAAATTGTGGAAACCTTATAAAACCTGTGCTTGGAGTTCTAAAGCTGAGGAAACTGGCAGTTGGAATCATAATTATTTTTGATTTACCATCTTTTTATCTTAAAAACTCAACATGTAAATGGACTGTTGGAGCTTACCTACAGATCCAAGTTCCAGCTTTGCAGGTAACATGGTCCCCTGGCAGCTTAAGCTGTTGCTTTGTGTTCGCTTTCTCTTTAGGGTCCCCATGTAAACATTTTGAAGTACATAGGTAATTGTAGATGAGATAACTGTGTAGTACTCGAGTCACGATTAAACCCACGCCACAGTTTAAGTTAACTGGACGCTTGATAATTTCAAGTTCTCTTACTGGGCGCTTACCTAGATAGTTCATTAACTTGGAGTTAGGTAGTAAATTTTAATTTTTTTTTTTCTTGCTAGTGTCAGTGTTGAGCGGCTTAGTTAGGACCGTGTTGGTGTAAGTGCAACGTAATGTGTTATGAATCTCTCCTTGTATTGGTGATAGTTATTCTAGTAGGGGTTGGCATGCTGGGCTTGGCCATGAGTGTCAGTGGAGAGATCACACTGCTGCCCGATCTCTCTTCCCTGAGGAAACACTTGTGGTTTGAGATGCTCCTGTCCCACCTCTGCTCTAATGCTGTCTTTCCCTGAGGTTACTATGGTAAATAGTTACAACACCATCATCTCCTCTTTCTCCACGCCTTTTTTACTTTTTCCTGTAGGGCTTTCTTTGCTAAGTGTATGCAGACGTGCTTACATGGCCTTGAGTAGGTCTACTTGATGGAAGCCTATCTGGGAAAGTAAAAAGGAAAATCTAATTTAAGTCTTGATCAGATTAAGGTATGATATAGCAGCACAGTTGCTCATGCTGTCAAAGAATGTATACTACATCTGGGCATGCACATGGATAGGCCTTTAGTTGGCACGTAGGCGTGTTTGAGATTGTGTGAGGGCTCTCACAATTTCTAGGATGTGTCTCAGCCCAAGTTGGCGTGGGAGCTGGCCTCTCTGCCTTGTGCAGCGTGGAGGGGGTTTTGCTGTGTACGGTTGCTTAGCCACATGTAAGCTGGGCTGTTGTTTTGTGCAGCACTAAAATGAGACACAAAGAATCTACTGAAAAGAAATCTTAGTCTTTTGCCACAGAAAATTGGATGGTTTTTTTTCAACTAGGCAACAAACTGTCCTGGAAACCAGCTTAGCCATCAGAAGTATCTTCTGAACATGGAACACTACAGAACAAAGTTTCCAAATGCTGTATTATATTCCTTAATAAAAAGGCATTTATGAAACTCTTTAAGAACGTGATTTGAGGAGAAACTTTCTTAACAAGTGAGAGAACAGTTTCAGCGGCTTGGCTCTTCCCTTGTTGTGCAAATTTAATAATGAGCTGCTCTCCTTTTAACTTAAGATCCCTTTGAAATAGAAGGAGATCGCACTGGAAACATTTGGCTTTATATGGTATCTGTTTGAATGCTAACACAAATGTAAGTTCTGCTAAGTTACTGCAAATGTAGCATTTTATCTTAGTTTACTTGTACTGGTGCAACCTCACATAGATATACTCTAAATAAAGCATTTTAAATCGGTGTTGAAGTTGTTCCTCTCAAGTAATCTGGCTATGAAAAAGTTGCCGATGGGCTTTGTGCAACATTTATTTCCAGAGGAAGGAATGTTTTTGTTCCCCCTATGATTCCCCTTCAGTCTCGATGGCTGGTTTAGTGGAAATGTTCAGTTGTCAGAAGAATCAAGATTGTGTATTATTTAGATCTTTCCAGACAAGTGGGATTTGTTCCTTCCATTCCAGTTATCAGAAAGATTAACCCTTTGCCCTCGCGGTCCTAATTGCAGTCGTTCAGAAACAAAGACGCTGCTTGTACAAGACAGCAGCAAAATGGAGTGTGTGCCAACTGGAATGTTTCTCCAGTGAATGAGGATTGCGAGTATTGCATAAATTTTGTCTTGCATTTCAGGCACCGATAAAAGCGACCTGTGAAGATATGTCATGCAAGACTGGATTTCCTGAAGATGTTCACAGTGCAGTGGTGTCAAGGAGTGTGCATGGAGGACAGCCTCTTCTCAACGGTACAGTTAGAAAAGATGTTTTGATTTTTTTTAATTATTATTATTGTTTTTATTTCCTGTAGTTGTAACCATAAATCACTCTGAAGCATTTTCATGTTTAAATAGGGCACAGACTCTTGCAGGAAAGAACGTCAGCTGCTCTGTGATTATTTTTTGATTACTGTCATAGGACTTGGAAAATCTGTTGGCATTAGTGGTAGCACATGCACCTCTGTTGACCGTGATTTGAAAATACTGAGTGTTGCGAACCTTCCCGTGATCATCTACTAATTCGCTTTCTCAGCACAGCATTCACACTGATGTTTCTTATTACCACTGACGATATGTATGCCATCAGTCTATACTTAGAGCCCATGTAACAAATGATGAGGAGGTAAAGAAAATTTCCCTTCTGCTTTACATCTCCCATAGAAGTACTGCACTTATACCCAGTCCTAGCGCTCACATTAATGCAGAGATAGTTCCCTTACTGCTTTTTCCCAACAACCTGAGGAGAGACATCTACGGAAAGCAAGACACAGGACAGGCAGCAACATGAGAGAGCTATTGCCTGTGAGCCCTTCGTCGGTGACAGCAGCATTGTGGGCTCTGTGAAGAGCTGTGCCAGGAGAGGCAGGACAGTGCCGGTGCTCTCTCTTGGACAGTGTGCTGCTCTCTCACCCTGGCACCTACCTGTGTCTGAATGGCATGGTATCCAGGCCGAGGATGACCCGCTCCTGAGCTCACAGTGTGCTCGGCAAGTGCAAGCCCTTGCCTCCACCGGGGATGCACTGCAGTCAGTACATCTGCCTGTGGGTCGTCCATGTTGGGAATTCGGTTTGCTGCTCTTTTTGTGTCTCTATTTTTCAGGGATAGAGTAGTCATCTGTAGGATGCAGAGGCACATGCTCTGAATCTTTCCGAGATTTCCCAACCAGTTAAGGTTCAGTATATAAGTTTGTAGAAGTAGAACATTTTTTAAAATGTGCATTAATTTGGCTGTTTTCTAAACTGCTAACATTTTTTTCCATCTAATTTGGAAATTGTGGAACTAAGAACATCAGTTTTAGACGGTTTCAAATACATCTTAAATAAAGACTAATTTAATTTGTTGTTTCTTTCACATACAAATATGGTTACACAGATCAAGACATTTATATGAAAAAATTCTAATTAGTCTGCAAAACAAATTAAGTGAAAGCTGTAGTCTTGATTTTACATGCTGTATGTAGCGGTCTCCTTAATTATATTTTTACAGACCTGTTTTGTGCTTTTTTGGAAGTATAATGGAAACTTGAATGCAGGATGAATTGATTAGCTTTAGTGTATTTAAGCTTGAGTTATTAAAGCTTTTTCTGTTCAGTTTCAAGGAAGTATATTCTACCACCACAGACTTTTCTTCTATTAAAGAATAGCTTAGAAATTCATGTATTAAAGTAAATGTTCTGCCAATTGAGAAAATAATAGAGGAACGAGAATTTTCCTCGCTTTCCCACCAAACAGGAGTTAATAGATGATTCTACTGCAGAGTCCTGCAATAGCCGTCAGGACTGAGAACTGCTTTGGTAGATGATGCACAAACCCAGAGAGAGGGGCAGAAACAGGGACAGAGAACACAGCAGGCAAGTGATTTCCAAAGGTGCCCTCTTGAAACCACCAAATGTTTGTTACTGGTTAATTATCATGCCATCAGTTCATCTTAAAATGGAGACCACCCAAGTTTTGAGATCTACCCTGTCCTGTGAAAGTTCTCTTCACTCTTCATGGAACCAAGACCCTTTCTGCAATTNCCCCCCCCAGCTAGGAATTACAGTGGACTGCCCACTAATTCTGTGTTGGCATTGCTCATGCAAATCTGATGATAATGACTGACCAGCCTTAACTGAGTCTGAACTAGTAATGTAGGATGGCAGACTGACTTCCTTTCTCATTACTCATCGCATTCACACAGTCCCTTCCCTTGCCTCTCAGAAGTGAGTGAAGCACGCCTGTTGGTTTGTCCTTGAATGGTATTAAAACGCATAGCATTTTAGGGAAGTAGAAATTGGAAAAACTGAATGAGGCATACGGTATGTATCACATCATATCAGCTGGTTGAAAAATGACCTGGGGGAGTTTGTTTCCTACCACTATTTCCTCAGTTGGATTACTGCAATGGTTAATTCTTTTGAAAATTCTGACATGCTTAAAAGCATATAATTTGCTGGTTACACATAAACATACGGTCCGTCATTGCATAGCTTTGACTTAAATTTAATTACACTGTCATTTTGAAATACTGTTGTTGTCAAAAGCCTATTTTCTGGTTATTAAACTAGATTCAGATGACGCTGCAAGTTAAGTATAGTTGCGTGACATTTGCTTCTTAGGGATAACCATGGGCCTGATTCTGATCTCATTGCCTTGCCTGTCTAACTGCATGCTTATACTAGTGTGAATTCAGAAGTGAGGCCTATAACTGTAGGGTTTTTATATGGTTTAGAAGTGAAAGCTTTAATTTTCTTTGATTTTGTGCATTGATAGCATGAGCACAGAGGCGTTATGGTCCTCTCAGCCAGCTGCAGAATAATTTGAACCTGACTTTATGCTTTCTTCACAAGTTACTTCTTAAAATACTGATGAAGAAAATGACCATATGTTTGTTATCTGTCTTGTTCATTTGCTTTTATCTTGCACAGTGGGGGACAGGCCTCTCTTAAGGTCTTCAGTTTCCATGTTACTCACCAAAACTTAAATAAAATTAGCGTTATGGTATGACTTGTTGATCTGTGCCTTTCAGTTGTTAGACTAACATAGGATATCTGGGTTTTAAAGTATTATTATAAGAAATATTTACCTTACAGTATGGGGCAGGGTTCTACCATGAGCTACAGGATACTCTATTTTCTGGAGAGGTTTTTCTTTCTATTTCTGTATTCAGGTGGTGCTTGTTTTTGAGGGAGGGTCAGACTTGTTCCTGTTACATTTAAAAAAAAAAAAAAAAAGGCATTTCTAATTGGTAATAGCTTTGTCTTTTCATTCATCTGGCTAGGATAGTACGTCAGCCTCTACTAATTTCTCCTTTCGTGCATGAGGGCATGAGAGGCCACTACATGTTCAGTTGTCACAATATGTGAAAAATTGGTGGAGCAATACATTCAGAATAACATACATTGGAAAAGGGAAAAACCCTCACATTTATTAATGTGGGTAGAGGGAGGGAAAGAGAAAGATAGCTGCCCTTGCTTTCAGGATGAGGAAACAGGGACTCTTTTGTAGGAAAGAGATGCAGTTAGTTGGCAAGGCACAGCAGTTGGAAACTACTCCTTTAGTAGGTCTTGACTGAGCTGTGTAGGAGGCAGCCTGCAGTATAGGCTATGTCCTGTTGCTTCCTTCTGGCATAGTGTCACCGGTGTCCAGTGCTCCCATGTTCCCTGGTATAAACTTCACCAGTTCTAGCCTTGGAGACTCTTCAAAGCTGATGTCTTACACTTTGTCTTGCACAAAGGCTGGCAAGCCTGACTTCAAGATGCAATATGCTGAGGTCACTAGATGCATGTAAGCTAAGTACTATAGGTCTAATTTTGAATTTGTAATGTTTTACGTGTTTTTCCACTTGGTACCAGTCACTTCAGTGAAATTACGGTGATTTTTACCAAGGAACTAGGTGAGCTCAGAACTAGTACCTTAGTTTCTGCAAAGGGAGGAAAAAGAGAATAATAATTTCTGAAACAAATTTAAAAGAAACTTCACGCGTCTCTAAAAAGTGTCTTAGTGATAAAACCGTGGAGTTATTTGGACCTCCAGATCTTTTAGAATTTAATATACTTTTAAGTATTTTTAGGATTAAATGTTCCAACATTTAAAAAAAGAAAATAAATCATATGCAAATAACAACTCACCGGCCATCACCTAGTAGAAGAAGATACCTAACCCAAATTTACAGGCACAGTACTTGTGAATTGTTTCTGTAAATAAAATATGATTACTCTCTGGAGGACCATACATAAGATGTAGTATTTGGAGAAGAAGAGATTAAGTTAGCGGGAGTTATGTTTAATATATTAAATGCCCTTGCATGTGCTGGTTTTATCTCAGTTTCGTAGTTCATCCAGGAAAAAGTACTTGTGGCAGTTTGTGATATGTATGTCCAGCCTGTTTATCTAATCTTTGTTCTAAATCCTGCAAATTTTAAGATACAAATAATGCATTTCTACTAAAATAATTCACCTAGGAAGGTTACTTGAATGGTTATTTGCAGAATCATATCTTAAAGTTAGAGATTCTTACTCTGATAATTTATTTTAGTGCTTTCTTACCTTTTAAAGACTTTATTTTAACATTGTCTCTCCTGTTACTAAATGCATTATTTTTGTTCTCTGCTAAGCAAATTCATTGTCTAGACAAGATTCTTAAATGTATCCTTTTGAGTGTTGTGTAGCTATAAAATATTTCGAAGCTCTTTGAGTTGCGCAGTGATAAAGAAAAAAAGTGTTTTGGTGTTGATCACTGAGATAAGCGGTGATTATGGATAAGTAACAGTGCAGTTTCATGAGCCACTTAAGCTGGAGCGAGCTGACAGCGTTGCCAGAAGAGATACGCTTATGTCTTCCCTCCCCTTTGAGCCTGGTACCAAGTGCTCGTGTAACCATAAAATGAACGGGGTTATCCAATTTATCAGGGGTAAAACTCACACTCCTACTCCTTAGGTTTTTGCTGAAAGATTTAGTATGCTGAACCAGAGCTGTGGTGTCCCTGCTGCCTTTTCTCTTCTAGCAGTGAAATTCTTAGAAAATATTTGTGTTGCTGCTT
Source organism: Fregata magnificens (assembly GCA_013389945.1). Taxonomy (NCBI): domain Eukaryota; kingdom Metazoa; phylum Chordata; class Aves; order Suliformes; family Fregatidae; genus Fregata; species Fregata magnificens. Next base: position 371,407 of record WAAD01023303.1, on the reverse strand, counting down.
TCAAACTAAGTGACAAAACTTGATTTTGGCATTCCCACTGACTTATTTTGTAGTTTACCATTGAAAATACCAATTGATCTGAAACAATCCAGAAACGCGTTGCTGGGAATGTGGTACGCGGGAATTGCCTGGCATTTAAAAGTAACTAATGTTTTTTCATGATGTAGGAGGCCACATGGGTGCTGGCTGTCCCAGGTGAAGCCACTCGGCTTTTTTTGCTGCTAGTGGTGTTTTACCATTCTATGTATAAAAATGGCCATTGTCAGCTAAGAATAAAATTCCTTTTAAAAAAGTCATCATTCTTAAAACTGAAGTCAGCAGTATATCTTTTAAGGCTTATGTCTCATTCCTTTCTATAAACAACTTCTATACAATTGTATTCTTACTATGGTAGCATGCACTGGTGGCTTTGATATTCCAGTACATGCTAACAGTAGAGCTAGGGAAAGTATTTTTAGCAGAATCATATTTTCCAAGAGGGAAGCTAGTCTTTCCCCATAAAAAAAAGTTGGATTTTTTTTTTCCTTGAAAAAAAAATGAAAATGGTAACTACTTTGTTTGAAGTCTCCTTGCCTTAAGCAAAAAGACAAGTTGACAAGTTCCTTCCAGGCAGACAGCCAAAGAATCTCAGATGGATGGGGTCTCTCTATGAGCTGCTGGCAAGCTGGGAAAAAAAATGTTTCAATTCTTCCTAAATATATTTTTTTTCTGAAATTCTCTTCCTGTACCCCTACCCCCCCCCCCCCAAAAAAAAAACCCC
>WAAD01023303.1:339898-370502 GCA_013389945.1 Fregata magnificens | reverse complement strand
CTGCTTAACATTTAGTAGGTTTAGTTTTGCCCTCTTCCATGTGAAGCACAGTAAATTTTAATGCCGTTATTTGGTGATACTGTGCCTTGTTGATTTATTTTATGTTACAGTTGCATTTCAATTCTCAGTCTCTTGCCTTTTTAATCCTTTTCCTCTTCTTTTCTCAAACAGCTTTCCTGTTTGTCCTCTTTCTGTACCACACCGCATCTTAAATTCTCCTGTGACAGTATTGAGCTTACTGTCCTGGATTGGAAGAGCTGCTTCTGTTTGTTTTAACTACACTAGCACAGTGCCTGTTTTATGATGCCTGTTGTCTATTCATGTACCAAGTTCTTAATGTATTCTCAAGATACTTGTCCCCTGAAAATCACAGCTTTCCTTAGCTGAAGCAAGAGATTGCTTTTCTTGAGATGTGGCTTCCTTACTCCCTTTTCTGTGTTAAACACAGAATATATCCTAGAGTATACATAACATATCTTCACCTTACTGAAGGTGGTGTGGTAAAATATCTATTTGAGTGGTGACTCCTTTTTTCTCACTTTAATTTCTGTAAAGTTCTATGTCTGATTTGTCCGTCATATCTGATTTTACTCTTTAGCATTAAGCTACTGATTAATGGTATTTTCTCATTGCAAGCTTGTATGTAGAACATCACACACACACATATATATATAAACAGAGAATAAAAGTAAATAATGAAATTCAGTGATGTTTTGGATGTGCACAAAGGACAAACATTTCAGAAACGTAACTCCATTATCCCTCAGTAGACCTTAAAGCTGTTATCGAATTGTAGTTTTTGGATCAGTTTGTATATCCAGTATCAAAGAATTTGTCACTTGAGTTCTAGATAAGAAGTAATTCTAAAAGAAACCTATAAACATGTACTGAACAAAATGTTTTCCTTTTATGGAATATTTGGATTAGAGGTGGGCATATATTTTGTAGTTAAAACAATCCTAAATGCACTACTATCATAGAATCATAGAATAGTTGGGGTTGGAAGGGACCTTTAAAGGTCATCTAGTCCAAGCCCCCTGCAGTGAGCGGGGACACCTTCAACTAGATCAGGTTGCTCAGAGCCCCGTCCACCCTGACCTTGAATGTTTCCAGGGATGGGGCATTTACCACCTTTCTGGGCAACCTGTGCCAGTGTTTCACCACCCTCATCGTAAAAAATGTCTTCCTTATACCTAGTCTAAATCTACCCTCTTTTAGTTTAAAACCATTACCCCTTGTCCTATCACAACAGGCCCTGATAAAAAGTTTGTCCTCATCTTTCTTATAGGTCCCCTTTAAGTACTGAAAGGCTGCAATAAGGTCTCCCCGCAGCCTTCTCTTCTGCACGCTGAACAACCCCAACTCTCTCAGCCTTTCCTCATAGGAGAGGTGTTCCAGCCCTTGGATCATTTTTGTGGCCCTCCTCTGGACCCTCTCCAACAGGTCCATGTCTTTCCTGTGCTGAGGGCTCCAGAGCTGGACACAGTACTCCAGGTGAGGTCTCACCAGGGTGGAGTAGAGGGGCAGAATCACCTCCCTCGACCTACTGGCCGTGCTTCTTTTGATGCAGCCCGGGATATGGTTGGCCTTCTGGGCTGCGAGTGCGCATTGTTGGCTCATGTCCAGCTTTTCATCCACCAGTACCCCCAAGTCCTTCTCCGCAGGGCTGCTCTCAATCCCTTCATCCCCCAGCCTGTATTGGTATCGGGGATTGCCCCAGCCCAGGTGCAGGACCTTGCACTTGGCCTTGTTGAATCTCATGAGGTTCATACAGCCCACTTCTCAAGCTTGTCCAGGTCCCTCTGGATGGCATCCAGTCCCTCAGGCGTGTCAACCACACCACTCAGCTCAGTGTTGTCTGCAAACTTGCCGAGGGTGCACTCGATCCCACTGTCCATGTCATTGATGACGATATTAAACAGTACTGGTCCCAGTACAGACCCCTGAGGGACACCGCTTGTCATCGATCTCCATCTGGACATAGAGCTGTTGACCACTATGCTCTGGATGTGACCATCCAACCAATTCCTCGTCCACCAAACAGTCCACCCATCAAATCCATATCTCTCCAATTTAGAGAGAAGGATGTTGTGGGGGAACGTGTCAAAGGCCTTACAGAAGTCCAGACAGATGACATCTGTAGCTCTTCCCTTGCCCACTGATGTAGTCACTCCATCACAGAAGGCCACTAGGTAGGTCAGGCAGGACTTGCCCTCGGTGAAGCCATGCTGGCTGTCTCAAATCACCTCCCTGTCCTCCATGTGCCTTAGTATAGCTTCTAGGAGGATCTGTTCCATGATCTTCCCAGGCACAGAGGTGAGGCTGACAGGTTGGTAGTTCCCAGGATCCTCCTTTCTACTCTTTTTTAAAAATGGGTGCAATGTTTTCCTTTTTCCAGTCCCCAGGGACTTCACCTGACTGCCATGACTTTTCAAGTATCATGGAGGGTGGCTTGGCAACTGCATCAGCCAATTCCCCCAGGACTCTGGGATGCATCTCGTCAGGTCCTATAGACTTATGTATGTTCAGGTTCCTCAGGTGGTCACAAACCTGATCTTCCATTACAGTGGGAGGGACTTTGGTCCCCCAGTCCCTGTCTTGCGGTCCATCCACTCAAGTGGTGTGGGAAGAGAGGTTGCCGGCGAAGACAGAGGCAAAGAAGTTGTTGAGTACGTCAGCCTTCTCCTTGTCTGTTGTTACCAGTTTGCCAGTCTTGCTCTTGAGGGTGGTACCCTTTCTTTGACCTTCCTTTTCTGGCTGACATACCTGTAGAAGCCCTTCTTATTATTCTTTGTGTCCCTTGCCAAGTTCAGCTCCAGCTGCACCTTGGCCTTCCTGACCCCATCCCTACACAACCGGGCAGCGTCCCTATACTCTTCCCAGGATACCTGCTCCTGCTTCCACTGCCTGTGCATTTCCTTCTTGCCCTTTAGTTTGACCAGCAGGTCTTGACTCAGCCATGCTGGTCTCTTGCCTTCCTTTCCTGATTTTTTACACCTGGGTGTTGAGAGCTGTTGCGCTCTATGGAAAGCATCCGTAAAGATCTGCCAGCTCTGTTCTGCTCCTGTGTCCCTGAGGGCAGTTTCCCAGGGGGTCCTGTTGACTAACTCCTTGAACAGCTGGAAGTTTGCTTTCCTAAAATTCAGGGTCCTGACTTTACTCTTCGCCTGACCCATATCCCTCAGGACTGCGAACTCCACCAGTGCATGATCACTGCAGCCCAGGCTGCTTCCAATCTTGACATCACTGATTAGCTCACTTGCGTTGGTGACCATCAGGTCCAGTAATGCATCCCCTCTGGTAGGGGTGTCTATTACCTGGCTTAAGAAATTATCCTCAATGCATTCCAGGAGTCTCCTGGGCTGCGTACAGCTCGCCATGCTACTTTTCCAGCAGATGTCGGGGTGGTTGAAATCCTCCAGCAGGACGAGAGCCTGCAAGCGCGATGCCTCCTGTAGCTGGAGTAAGAAGGCTTCATCAATAGGCTCCCCTTGATCAGGCGGCCTGTAGTAGACACCAACTACAAGGTTGTCTTTGTTGCCTTGGTCTCTAATTCTTACTTATAAGCTTTCAGCCTGCTCCTGGCTATTCTTCAGAGACAGCTCTTCACACTCTATCCATTTCTTGATGTAGAAAGTAACCCCTCTGTCCCTCCTTCCTCACCTGTCCCTTCTGAACAGCTTGTAGCCATTGATGACCCCACTCCAGTCATGCGACTCGTCCTGCCAAGTTACAGTAATGGCAACTAGGTCATAGTTTTCTAGCAGCACGGTGGCTTCCAACTCCTGTTTGTTGCCCATGCTGCGTGCATTGGTGTAGAGGCACTTCAGCTGGGCTGTCTGGTTTTTCCAGACAAGAAACTTGAGTCACCTTTATTCCCTGCAAAAGGAACGCTGTTTCTATTTCCATAACTACATCTTGATAAAGAGAAAAATACAGAGAAATTATAGAAATCCTGAATGGTTGGAATGTACTGAGATGTGTAAATTACTATCTTAATTAATTAGTCCAGCTCTGATAGTCATTTCTGTTTATGGTGCATTTACTCAGAGTGCACTGAATTAATTAGCACTTATTCCCTTTTCCTATATTCAGCTGGTTATGTATGAGAATCTCAAATGTAGTGTCCTTTCTGTGTGCAGAAATATGAATTATGAGAGCTGAGTTGTCACCTGTCCCAGTAAGCTCTGGGCATGGCTTAACGGGGGATGGCAAAGGAGATATTTGTTTCTGCCTCTGAGGCCGGGTCTAGCTTTATACTGTTTCTAACACCATTTCGTGTAGCCTTAGCTCAGTTTTAAACTATGCCATCTGGCCTTGATTCCCAAGGGGCCATTATTTCTCATGGAATTGCTATAGTTAGAGCCTTCTCCAAGGCTGACCCGTGCTCTAGGGGAGGCTGGGAGAAATGGCGGTTGCAAAGCTGTGCAGAAAGCCTCCTCAGCAGACAAAGGTGCCCTTAGGTATGGGAGATTTATTTAGTGATAGCAGAAAAGTTGCTGTTGCTTGCAACAGCTGCATTAAAAAAAAAATTTCTTTATGTGGGTAGATCAGTATATGGAATACATGGAGCAAAAACTCAGGTGAGGCCATCTGTGTTAGCATAACGTGAGACACATGGTATGTATAATTAGGCATTCAAATTCTCGCTTAAGACTATAATACATCTTTTGTTGACTTGTCATCTTTCTAACAATGCAGAAGACAAATTTACTAGAGCATCCTATTGAACTGATATTATAGGACAATGCCCTTTATTACAGAACATATATTACTATATTAAATTATTACTATATTAAATAGAGATAAATTCCAACTACTGTGTTGAAGACTTGGATGCTAATCAACAAATCCAAGTACAATTCGAACTGCTCTGATTTTGGTTGACTGCAGTGAGGCAGAGTCATTGCTTTTGCTTGAGCTTGTGACACTCAACATGGGGGCATTTTTTAATCTGGAAATGATAACTTTTGGAAGAGTTCACTTCCAAACTTTCAGGGCGTGTCCTAGGCATCAGAGTCAGCCCTGCTGAACTGAGAAGATAGGAGGAGCAGAAGGAAGGTGCAAGGGAACAGTGTCAGATTTTGGATGCAAGGGAAATGACCAGAGTTGCTATTATCTTCTAGTTAGGCTGTAGAAGGAGTAACTGGCCTTTGGTACCCTTTAAATCTTTCCCATCTAACACAACACAGATGGTTTTCCACTGCTCTCCATATACCCCAGCTGGGTGATTTGTCCTCCAGAGGGCAAGAAGAATAATGTTGGGGGATGAGTGGGGTGAAACTCTGGAGTGGAGAATGGGGCTGAGGCTGGGGAAATGATCGAAGCAGAAGAATCCGGGTGATGAAGGATGCTGGAATGGGTGGAGGAATGAATAGAGACCTGGCTGTAGGTCAAGGGGGAAAGGAAAGAACAGGTTCTCCACAGCTTTAGAAAGAACAGAGAAACTTGGCATTGGTTGAAAGAAGAGGGAAGAAGCCACCTAAGGTAGGAAGGAAAACATCTTGAAGTACTTTCAGATTTCCTCACGACATCCAGTTTGAGCTAGTCATGGGCATCTGATATCCATCCTAAGGGAAATTCCAAGGACCCAGTGGAGCTCACCAAAGTGAATTAAGTGAGCAGATAGTGCTGAGAAGCTTTTCTAGGAGAAACTACTAGGCCTTTTTGACATCAGAATGACAACGCGATGCCCACATCTCCCATTTTTTTACAATTTATACTAATGCCAAGAAACTTAATTATCTGAGGCTTCAGCCAAGATCAGAACATGCACAAGGAATAGCCTTTTGAAGATAAACTGATCTTACAGCCAGGATATGAGGTTCACTAAAGAAGTACCTATGGCTGCACATCATGGCTTGTCCAGTGTTCTGGAGGCAGCATTGGGTTTGAGCGCTTGGAGTCCATCAGTGTCTATGCGGTGGTCTCAAAAGCCACTACTGCTTCTTGCTACAAGTGAATTGGTACCAGTAATGGTTTTTTTCATTGTTTCTCGCCTTGATTATAGATGTGCAGTTTAGCGCATGTGAAAATACCAGCCTTAAGTAAAGCTAGGAGAGGCTATACCAAAAATGCAACTTTCTTTCATTGAGTTATAAATACATTACAGTGCTGTGGCTGCAGGATGAGTGAATTAGATGAGCAAGCTGATCTGACACAAAACTATCCCTGCTTTTTGTGGTGGGCTAGTTCTCCCCAGGTCAGCTTCCTTTGATTTACTGGGACCTGCTGTGGAAAAGGAGATAAGTTAATGAGAAAAGGGGTCTGTTAGGGGTGATGAGAGAAAAGGAGGTCATAGCTGAATGAGACTCCACTGTGTTAGATTGTTAGACTTTTTGGTTTTGGGTTTCGTGGGGTTTTTTTGTCCCTTTTCTCCCTGCAGTGCAACCGGGAGCTTTCTTCCTGCTGTTTTAATTTTTTCCAGGATTGGGCAGCTGAGGATCAGCTCCCTGCCCGTCCCTTGCTGCGTGCTGCATCCCAGCCCTGTCCAGGCGTAGTGGCGAATTGCGCCTGTGGTTCTTAGCTGGGTTGCAGATGACAGCAAGCAATCCCATTAACCCACCAGCCCAGCTGCAGATAATCCTGGAGAACCAGGGCACCCAGTGCTGCCCGTGGCTGCTGTCCCTCGCCCCGCTGTAGCCCCTGCCTGCCAGTGGGCACTGATGCCCCGGGCAGAGGAGCAGCACAGCACGGCTTGGATGCATCTCCTCCTTCTGTGAGCTGCCCACAGAGCTTCAGAAACTGGCCCATTTTGAATTTTTCTTCTTCCCTTTTACTGTCTGCTGCGTTTTGGCAGACCTGTGAGCAGTGACAGATATTACGATCTTGTCTGCTCGCCTGCAGGAGCAAGCTCTTTCTTGTGCACTGTGCTGCCTTTTAAGAAGTAGGTTTCATTTGGTTTTGAAAGTTAATGGCACATGCCTCTCAGGTTGTAGAGAAGAGGAATTATTTAAGACCCTCTGTGAGTTCCAGTTTAACATTCTCTTAAATAGGAAAGTTACGAATCCCTAAAAGCATAATTTGTAACATAAAAGCTATCAAAATAGCAGTGCAATCTGTTAAAGTATTTAAAAATTTGATTCTCTGCAGTTTAAAATGTGAAATAAATGTACACTAATTGTTTTGAATGGAGATGAAGATGGTGTTTGAAGCCAGTCTTTAAAGGAATTAGTGAGATGGCACTGCAGTTAATGGTGGAGCACTATTTTTCTGTAATGGGCTCAGCAATGTTCTCTAATTAGCTTGCAAATTGATATTCAAATACAAGTAAACTGGCAATCAAATACAAGCAAAACATCTATGTAAATAGACTTCGGTTTCTGCATTTAGCATACCTGTATCAAAATTATGTGTGGGTGGAGGGTAAGCTCTTAGTTGTTTTTCAGCATGGAGCTTTTATTAATGGTGACTCGCTGGTTACATTAGGTCAATATTTTGGTTCAAGCACATGAAAAGAGGAAGAAAAAAATCCCTTTTCTTCCACAAGTGAGTGGCTTTTAAACATCAGTAACATAATACTGAGTGTGTATGAGGTTTTTTCTGCCTTCATTTCTTTCAGGTTTTGTCAACTAGTTGTGCACATAGGATGTGATGCGTAGCTCAGTCAGTGGAAATTATTCTGTTGACTTTCCTGGATTTGGATCATGTTTATGTTCATTATTAAAATTATTGCTGTGTGGTATAGCCATTTAACCTTCAAGCCTTGTGCCAGAAACTGGATGCATAAAATATTATTGGTGTTTGTCTTGTAGCGTTTTCGTGCTGTGTAGAGTGCAGGTTCTTAAACCTGAATTTAACTTAATGCCTGGCTTAAGTAGTTCGTAAACTTCTTTTTCTATAAAGGAGAACCATACAGCAAAGCTGTTGCATAAGAACTGTTGTGGGGAAAGGTAAATAAAGATCATATACTTAAAATTTGGATTTCAGGGTCTTTTAAACTCTTTATTCTCTAATCTATAAAACATCTCTCAGTCATTGACACACTGATAACTTGCTAACTAGCCTCTGTAAGCGGATTGTTTGTTGACAAGTGGAAGTGGGTCAACTGTGGTTTTTATCATCCCTACATACTCCTTCCATCAGCTGTCCATGGCGTTTGTTGTTCAGCATCATCTTTTATGCTAAAAGTTCTTTGGAACATACTTCCCTACATCAAATTCTTATCACTGTGCATTCATTAAATCCAATTATTGTTTGCATAGATTTAGCTTCTAGTGCTGGTTATCATCTGAGTTCTTCAAGGGAAAAAAACCAAACAAAACCAAAACCCAAAAAACTTGTGTTAAGAGTGTTCTGTAAAGCAGCTAGTGAGCTTTTTACAAGATAGAAATAATATGTGAGTGAAAGTGTTTGGCTTTCTAATTCAGTCTGTGCTTTTCTGTTCAAATACCCGCAGTTTTTCCCTTTACAGTGCTTTAGCGCGTGTTTGTGCTTTTATAAAAAAAATGATCAATTCAGTTCTCGGGGGATGGCTAATGGGGGAGTGTGGGTCTCTTGGGACGTCACAGGTTCAGATCCAGTCTGTCATCTGCATCCAGTAGCCACTAACTGATAGCTGCTTGGTAGGTTATGTAAAAAGAGCCTTGTCTGGCTTGGTTTCTTCTGAAGGAGTTTATGTTGAAAAGGTCCTCATTACATAAGAGCAGAAATACTGCTGAAATTAGTGCAAACTGGGGCAGCACATGCAAGCAGGGAGCGTTTGTGTGTATGAAGGTAGCTGGAGGTCAATAGCACAGTGCTTTCCAGACTGTCTAGAAGAGAGAAGCAATGAAATGGAGTGAAATTTTAACCTCTTGGAGTGCGTTTATGCAGAGCTGAGATATATTAGGGCAGGAGTTTTAACAGCTTGGAGCAAAAAGCACATCAAGCGTTTCAGGTGTCGGAGGTGTTTTTGCCTACCTGTAATTGATTCAGCGTGTTTCCCAGAACCGGAATGAAGTCTGTATCACATTGAAATTTAAACAAACAACAAAAGAAACCCCTCTCGTTCTTATGCTGCATGTCACTATCTGCACTTCTGACTGTGTCAAGTCTCAGTTAATTAAAATCTTGTCATTATCTGTGTGTCCAAATTAAATATTTAAGAATGATACATGTCATTATTTATAAAAATGGATCATTTTCTCCTCAGAGGAGGTGATTTTATCAGTTGTTAAAATGGCAAATGATCTGTTAGTTATTTCCTCCTCCTGATTTTTGCAACAAAGGCTCTGTAATTTACAGATGTTGAACAACAAAAAAAACCCCAAAAAACCAAAGTAGTCACTAAAATGCAAGATTTTGTTAGCCTTCAGTGGGTTTGTTATTTAAAGGAAGCACAGCCTGCAAAAGCACAGGTGCACCTGTCTTTAGGACCCAATTTTGCAAGAGAGAAATATGTGTTGTGATCCCAGCACAGCTTTGCGTGGCTGCTCTGATCTGCTGGGCAGGTCATAGCGCAGGGATGAAGCCTGGCTTAAAGTGACCACCGTCTCTGAGTCTGTGGGTTTTATATTCCAGCTGATTTCAAATGAAAAGGAAAGTTATTGAGCTATAATAGTATTGAGTTGTGTGTTCCTCTTAAACAACAATAAAAGTACACAAAGATGCTTCTTAATTTCTGAAGCCCTTTTTGTCATGCAGGACATCAATAATAGACTGAAGAAGTAAGCTCTGAATGTTTGTTCCTGTAAGTGATTTTCAACTTTCATGTGGTACTTAAACTTTTTGTAGGGTAACCAAATAAGATCTTGGAAAAAGCTGGTTTTGAAGACTGCCTGCTGTCTGCTTGGAGGTGGTTGTGTGACTTCTGTTGCATAGAAGAACGGTCTGCCCAGGTCCACTTGGGGAAGAAAACATGTTGTGTTGCTTATCTTGTTGAGCGATCCACAGCTGCATGCCACGCGTGGCTTCGCAAGCAGCTCTGGGCTTAGCTGGAGTCGATCGATGGATGTGGGCCCCTTTGTTTGGTAGATCAATACGCTGTAATGAACTCGGTGCTCCAGTTCCCTGGTAAGGATCACTAGCGGGGATAGGAAGGTGCCTGTTTTTCTGGAATGAATCAAAATGAAAATCATGTTTGAAGATTTTTTTTTTTTTTTTTTTTTTTTTTTTTCCCCCCCCTGTCTCATGTAGGGATTGAATAACCTTTCTTAGTTTCCTCCACAAACTCTGGAAATTCTGTAATATGAACTCCTGTGTTATCTGTGAACTGGATGCTATGTGTTTTTCATCATGAATTCTTGAAAATACCATGAAATAAATTGATAACTGCTTTAGTTAGAAAGAAATGTAAAAGAGTTTTGGAATACTTGGTTGTCGATTTGTTTCCTGATTGTTGTTGTTGGAGGTGGTCTGTGTTTATTCCTCTGGGTCAGAGTTGATGTTTTTAATTTGCAAACAATTAAAATATTGTGAATGTGACCCTAGCAGATGAGCAGAGTCTGGTAAGGGTTTTATGTAGTTCCCTATACATATTTTTTAATTGCAATACCTTCGTGTAAAGCATAACTTTGTAGAAGGTGTAGAGGTAGATAAATGCTTTGATAAGCTGTTACACAAGTGTTTTAATAATTCTGTCAGCCACGTGTATTTATGATGCAGAGAATTTTCCAGGCCATACATAGTGTCAAAATGTCACTGAAGGTCAAAACATGGTTTGTTTGCTTAGAGGTCTTTTGTTTTTATTTGGTGCTAGACCTCTCAAGTCTCTGTTTGTATTATCGCTTTAGTAAGAATCTTGCTGCCTTTCATTTTAAAATTTTTGCTAGCCATGCACTGATTTGCCACAGAATAAATTGAATTCTCACTGTACTGTGCCATAAACTGAGAGAGGGGAAAAGGTCACCTTTGTGCAATAAATGCAAACTGTGTTGATACCATTACTCATTTTATATCACATACTTTATGTTAACTTTGCTAATTTTACCAGTAACAAAAGGGAAAATGTTTTATTAACGAAATGGTAATATTAGACAAGTCTTTAGAAAGAGCTGGAGATGGCAAGAGGGCAGTCGGGTCTGTCATACTTGGTAAGGGACAGGCAAGTGGTTTTGGGTTGTTTCAGAATGTACCCGCTTAGTTCTGATAAAATGGTTGGGGTGTTAATACTCATTTATACACAGTCTCTTTACTGCCTCTCTGAACTCATGTGCATGCAGATGAATGTGGTATTTCCCATCTTTTGAACTGACGCTTCTACAAAACATTCAAAATAAATTTTCTTCACCGTAGTGAATATGAAAATTCAAGTTTAGCTTGTAAAATGTTTTTACTGCAGGCTGCAGAATTTTTAGCGGTTCCATGACTTGAATCATCAGGTGTCCAAAGCCCTCTGAGATGGATGTTGTAGGTTCCAGGCAGTATCGTGGCTTTTAAAAAAAGACAGTTAACTGTCTGTGATTGAAAGACTTAAAAGATGCTGTCATGTGGGGTTATTGACAACGGGCCGGGAAGATTAGGAGGCCAATTTAGGAGACTGATTGCCCCAAGCTCCCTCACAGTAAGAGTACAGTTCCCCCAATTTAGAGCATATAAGAACTGCAGAGCAGCAGCAGCAGCTCCCAAATAGAGAAGCATATCTTGCTAGTGAGAGACAAACGTAAAACAGATGTGCGGTAAAATAAGGTTTGCTCATACTAGTCCTACTTGTGCCTCACTCTCCCAGACCCAAATGCGTTGGGAGGTTTGGTGCAGAGGCACTTGCATTGCTGTGGATGAGGTGGCTAAATTAAAGCTTGGTCTCTGTTTTGGTACCGTAGAAGGTAGCGGGACTGAAGGGTGGTAGACTGGGGCACAGGGAGAAAGCGCTGTTTTGATGAAGGACTGAATGGTACTACTTTTGTGATGTGAGTCACACTTCAGAGGAGACAACCCGGTACGTGCGTCTTCACTGGTAATAGAGGAGCTTGGGCAGATTTGCCTTCTCAAGTCTAAGGCTGAAGTTCTGTGTTAGAATTGAAGTGATCTAAGGGTAAATTACCATTGGAGGGGGCAGTCCCACATCTCTTCCTAGTCCTACCCAGAGGTCCAAATGCTTCTCGTGCACTGGAGGTAGCAGTTGTGCAGCCTCAGTATGAATCAATGCATCGGGCTGATCGAATGGCAGGCTTACCCTGGAGCGGAAGAGGAATGATATTCCCTTGGCTCAGCTGGATGAATCAACTTGTCCTGTGGCTGCGCCGCAGTGGCTTCTGGGAGAAGAGGGAGATGGGACCGTGGACTGCAAGACCACCTCCTGCCTAAATCACTTTAATTGTCATACCAGAAGTGCATCCTAGCTGCATCGGTAAATATCCCTCATCCTCTACCAAGGTCTTCATCCTGCGTCTCTGACTGGCCAGCAGTATTGCTTTACTGTCATTTTAGATCTGCAGAACCAGAATGTTTGATTTGAGCATCTAGTATGCAAATGAGATGACCTTTTTGCTATGATTACATTTTTTTAATGAATGTATAAGTCATGGATATTTCACCATTAACTCAAACCGTTCTGTGAAATGTGAGAACGATGTGCAGCACTTCAATCTTTTCTCCAGTCTGTCCAGCCTCTCTCCCTCCACTGTGACAATCCAGCAGTAAACCCCAAAACAAGCAGCAGTCTGTTCAGACAAGACAAGTCATATGTCTTACTGCAAATCAGCAAGACAAAGCAAAGTAAGCAAAGCTCACTACCATAGTTGCAAGCCACTTTTGCATGAACCCCTCCTCTTGAACTCTTTTTTTAGTCACCTGGGTTCATGTAAAATGTGACAGTCTACCTGGGCTGCTCCTGGAGCTTCAGCGGCACACTCGCTTCTCAGACTCTTCTGTGTGAAGAGCTTTCAGGGATAGCTCTGCTGGAGCCTCCTGCAGTAGCTGAGGATGCCACTGCCTTCATGTATCCATGCTGGCTCTCTGCTGGAGTCTGCCAGCCTGCAGCAAGGCTGATCATGCAGGCTGCTTGCCTGGGCTTTGCCTCTGAGGGTCAAAGCCTCCTGTGAATTATCAATAAAGATGTGCTGACGCCAAGGCAGCAGCAGCAGAACTAGAGCAGCAAGACAAAAATGCATGTGCCTTTCTGTTGGGTCTCGCTAGGCACTGTCCTTAGCAGAGAGGCAGGATAGGTGGCTGGGGGTGGTAGCATTTCGTGGGGGGAAGGCAGAAGAACCCCAGGGCTCCCCATTTGGTCACAGGAACTTTTGAAGGTGGTCTTCAGAAGTGGTCTACAGGTCTTTTCTGCAGTAAGTTCCTGTGGTGGCAGGGCTTGCTGCTCTTCATGCACAAAATAGCCAAAGCTAAGGTTGAAGTCTTGTTCCAGGTATTTCTACTGTGGCAGTTGGGGTTAAAAAAAAAAGAAACATTCTCCGTGACCTGTAATAATCAGTTTGATTAAGTTTGGGTTGAAAACAACAGGAATGCTTCCTTTTAAACTGAAGACTGTGATTTGTTTTGGACAGCATTTTTAAAGCTTCCCTTGAAGGGGGGAAGGGGGGGAAGCAGCAGCCTTTTAGATTATCTACTCCAAAGATCTTTATATAGTACAGTCTACTTCTCCTCTTAAATTAGGGTCAGCATAAAAGTAATTCGTCAAAACTGGTGGGTTTACATAAGTATAAATGTGGTATAAGAAAGAGGAAAATTAGTTGCAGAGTTTCTGAGAATACTTGAAATTTGAGGCAAATCTGGCTAGTCTAAAATCAACCACAAACTTAGTAAGTTTCTAGTATTTAGATTTTGTGCTTTTTTTGGAATATCTCAAATGGAAAAAGGAGATTCTGTGGAATCTTCTATAGATCTTATATTCTGGAAAAGATTTGAAAGTTATTTTTATGTATCTTATGTGAATGTTACAGGGAATGACAGTGATGCTGGCTTCCTGTTCAGGGGTGAATGGGAATAAGGATGTCTCTGGAGACTAATGATTAGTGTGCTTTTCTGTATGATAAAGAACAGAATGTGTCTGAAGGCATAGATGTGTTTCTTCAGATAAAGGTTCTTTGATATCTGATTTTATTTTAATCTGAACCAGTGGTCAGGAGTTCTGTTTCTTGCTTTTTCTTACGACTTAAATGTTCTCCTAGTATGGGTTTTCACTTAAAGTTGGATGTTTGATAGTACCTTTTCTTTTTAATTAGAATACTGATGAGCAACTGCATAATCTAAACATCCAAAGTTACATTAGTGTTTCATACTGGTTTACATGGATTTTTTTTTTTTTTTTATTCGCCCTTGACTTGTAATGAGCCTATTAGCTACAAGCTATCTCTGTGCCCATGGGCAGATCCTGATTCTAAAAGTAAAAGCTGACAGCTGTGGCCAGAGGGGGCTTTTAAATGCAATACAGTGTGGCTTTGCCAATAATTTTAATTTCCTAAGCAGACTTTAAAAGGTGGGGGGGAGGAGGGCTTTCATTGTTTAGTTAAAAAATTAATGGAAGAGACATTTCTTTTTTTATTATTTTTCCTTTACATTTGAAATATTTTGTGCTTTTATGAGAAAACTGTGAAAATAAATCTGCACTGTTTAGACAGAGTTATTACAGAATGATTTCCTCATCTGAATGCAATGACTGCCTGCCTTGCATGGGTGAATACTTGTCGTGGTCCGAAACTTCAGAAGTAGACAGTAATACTGGAAAAAGTAGAGCAATTTCAAGGAGTACTAGAAACTTGATAATGTTCAGGTTTTCTGGAATTCTGTACAAGGTACTGAATGTGAATTTTCAAAGATGACAAAAACCAAAGCTTTCATTTTAAAAGAAAGAATTTTTATATACATGCATCTATACAGCTATTCAGCAGAGATCAAGTTAATGATCGTTAATGTGCATCTCAGTCTTATTGCAAGTATTCTGGGAGAAGGAGGAGGAAAGCACGAGGGGAAAAACAGACTTGGGAGACGTCTCAATGATTTGATTAACTTTACCATGGGTTTTCTTCTATTCCAAGTCAGAAGTTGGGAAATTCACAGTGAGACAAAATATGGAAATATGCAGTTTCATGTGTACTTACCATTACAATCTAAGACTGATAGTTACACATTAATTTTTTAATTTTTTCATATTTCTGTCAAACTGCAATAGGTCTGAAAACCAGGGAGGTCTCTCTTTCTCAAACAGTAAATGCAGTACGTCAATGACAATTAAGTTATATATGCTCAGCTTTCATTAAATGCATGGGTTTGTTTTTTCTCATTTACGTTCTCAAAGCAGCAGAAAATAGTAAAATTTCATCATTTACAGTCAGCACAGAAGTTGCATTCAAAGCTTAAAATGAACTTTACTTTGTAGAAGTTCGTGGTTAACCCTGACGATAAATTGTGCCATATAGTGCTGAAGAGCAGAAGATCTTGTGAGCTGATGTAGTGTAGGAGCTGCAGGGAACTCTACAGGGAACATCACACTACTTTTTGGGAATCCCTTCACGTTCCAGAAAAACACAGTTGCTGTTGGGAGCTAGAGCCTACGTCCTTTGGTGTGCCAGAGGGAATGTCAAAGGACTGGAGGTGGTTTGGAGGTGGAGTACTTGCTGTGCTTGCTGTAGGAGAGGTAGGCTGGGGGGTGGCAGCTGCCAAAAAGTTCTCCTTTGTTTGGCCACCCTGCTCTCTCGGGAGTGTTTCCTGCCTGCTTTCTCCATCTCCCCAAAAAGGAGGGCCTGGAACTGCTGCTTTTTATTTTTTTTTTTTTTTCCCCTTTGCCTCTTTTTTGTTTTTTTCCCTACCTACTTTATTGCTTCCTGCTTAGCCAGGTAAAGCCTTGTAGGAGTGAAGAGTGCTGGAAGGCCAGGCCTTGATGATTTAAGCATCTCACTGAGTCTATAAATGATCTGTGGGTTTTGCAGAGCACGTATGCAGTGCTAGTACTACCACTTTCCTTTTCCTCTCAGAGTTCAGTTGACTGTCAAGATGTATGTCATTCATAACTGTGTGACAAAAAAAGATAAACTAGTGCAAGTATATTTTTTTTCCCCGTCACAAATTCAGCACAGGTGTTAGTGCTGTCTGTCTTTATGTGTGGGTATGGGCTTAAATTGATCACTACCTAAATTTCAAAAGCAGTGCTGTTTGGTATTTGGGAACACTTTTATAGCTGTATGACTTTGACTTAGAAGGTAAGTACAGCTTTGGAGAGGTCTGAAGAACAGGATTTCTAGCACAAAATGCTAAGAATGGCGTCAAAAACGTAGAGCAGTTACACCTGAAAACTTCCTGTTGGAAATGTTGAGGGACATGGATGGACTTTTCAATAATGCAATAAATGTGCTGTGTACCAAAGGCTTTAATTAAAAAAAAAAAAAAAAAACGCAGAACAAAAAACCCCTTGGTTTTATGTAATTTGCTGTGCAGCGTTTGTTTCTTGTTTCATGGCATTCCTCAGGGACAAGCTCAGTATGTAATACCGGTTTCTGACACTTAGTCCAGTTTCTCATCTTCCATACTGCAACCTTTGCTCTTAACAGGATATAGTCATGCATACAGAGGACTACCACATGGATGAAAAGTATCTAGCTCAAAGTAAGTGTAAGAGTAGTTGGAATTCATTTGGTTGCCTTTACTGAAACAAAACATTGTCTCCATAAATGTTGGAATTTGTCACAGTCTGTTTGTCATACTGCTTGGCTTTGTCTGTATTATTGGTCAAGGTAGCTTGTGTCCTATCACTGCATCTGTACCGTATTGGTTTTCTATCTTACCAGCACTGTGCTACCATAGCTTACAGCAAGATTTATTTCAGCAGCAGTCTGTCTGAGTTTACTGTGAGTCTGGTGGGCTGATGTAGAAACCTTTGTATTGTGCACCTGGGAAGGAAAGCTCTGGGATTAGATAGCTCTGAACGGAGCCACGCGTACTAGTGAGGTCTTGCTGCCCACTGACAGGTGGGATACTTGAGGCAGAGACACAGGCAGCCCCCAGGCGTGGTGGTATTTGTGTGCCGTGGGAGGGAGGGCAGTGGGCAGCTGCGTTTACCGAGGCACAGCATGCCACCAGTTCTACCAAGCAAGGGTAATCTCTATCTAAGGAGATTAGACCTGTGCTCCACCCTTGCACTGGGAATGAAGGCTCAATTGCAATCTTCAGTCTTGGATGACTCAAGGTGCATTTCTTAAAAGTGCATTTAAAAACAGAAAAAAAGGCAAAGTCTCAAAGAAGATAATCTTCCTATTTAAGAAGGGTCTAGCTATAGAATAAGCTCTCAGAGACTATATCTTGAGTAGAATAGCCTTTAGAGAGAAAAATAACTCTTCTCAAAGAGCAACGCTGTTTCACTCCTTGCAGCATGAGAGACAATGCAAGAAACCCTAACATAAAGTCTTTTTACATGTTCAGCTGAAATAGTCTTTTGTAAAGAAAAGTGAGAAGGGGGGAACCCCCCTCACCTCAACAGAGGCTCAGAGTTGAACTTCTCATAGAAGATAGATTTCAGTAACTGCTGACCTTTTGCTGTCAGTATTTTTAGCATGGAGAAAGCTGAGGATGACGGTTTAACACCACCACCCCCCCCACCACCACCCCCCCACCCCCCAGTTTTTTAGCCTCTGTTAATCTAGTGTTATGTATTGGAGAAGGAAGTTTTTTGTTGCTACCAGTTAGGGTCTGTTCTTTAATACAGTTCTTACTTTTTTTTTTTTTAAAGTCACGGAAAATAAAGACAAATAAAAAAGTATCGCGTGAGTGAATTCAGAGTGAGACCAGAAAGTGCACATGCGTCAAACTTCTCTTTGAATGCTACAGACACCAAGGCTATTTAAAGCAAATGACATAAGAGGTGTGGCAGTGAGTTGATGGCCCTTATCTCTAGCTGTCACCTCAGCGTCAGATCCAATGGGACTTGGGCGTGCAGGCATGTGTGCCGTACGCCCAGCTGCCGTCGTGCCGCGGCTGCGTGGAGGTCAGATGCTGAAGGCATCTCTGGTCATCTCCCGGCAGCTCCCAGGATGGTAACAGCAGAAAGCGGCTGTGGTTTATTTTGGTCAGTGACTTTGTCTCTAGCCACAGAGACGAGATATGAAATAAAAAGGACTGCGTGCCTCCAGGAGCCTGTAGTGGGTGTGATTTAAGAAGTTATCTGCAGGTGGCAAGGTTTTTCCATAAACTTCAGCATATGGATATTGGCTGTCCTTTCTGCTAGATCTATTATTAGTTGGTAGTCATTATTGTTTTGTGCATTAAGTAAAGTCAAAATGTAAAAGTAAAATTTTCAGTCAAAAGTGAAGCAAAAATTAAGACATCAAGGGAAGCAAGCAGTGCAGATTTAATAGCACAGTGAGTAGCTGAGTATGTTTCTGTGGGCATCCTTTACAGCTAAAAGAGGAAGAATTGGGGTCAAATCCTGCAATGCTGGATGGAGAAGTCATTTGTTTCTCCACTGGCACAGTCTGTAAGGTATGATAATCAAACATCCAAAGGTGACACAAAAAATACTGTTAAAAGAAAGAACATAACCTTGGGGGGGGGGGGGGAGAAATCATAACAGTGTGAGCAAAAGTCTTGTGCTTCCCATTTGTTTGTCTGTCTGGCTATGTAAAATCATGTAGATCCAG
Organism: Fregata magnificens; assembly: GCA_013389945.1. Taxonomy (NCBI): domain Eukaryota; kingdom Metazoa; phylum Chordata; class Aves; order Suliformes; family Fregatidae; genus Fregata; species Fregata magnificens. The sequence goes on along the minus strand of WAAD01023303.1, from coordinate 352,002 downwards.
TAATTTAAAGTTACCAGACAGTAATACGAAGAATCTTTGGTCCTTAGATGGTTAGACCTGACATACAACCCAGCTGTCTGTACCCTTTGCTTGCTAAATTAATCCAGCTTTTAAAATGCCCAAAGAAAATATTTAAGGGGAGGAGAGGTACAGCACCCTGGAAGTTATTTTTGATGTAGAAAGAACAGAAAATAGAAATTGTGACAGTTCTGGTAGGGGGATTGAACTTTTTAGCAATTGGTGACAACTGAAGTTTTTGTGGGTGTGGGGTTTTTTGTTTTATTGTTTCGACAGGTCCAGGTTACTGCTGAAATATATTGACTTGGACGGGGTGGGCTTTATCAAGTTGCTTCTTATACCAGCTGTACACTGCTAATTCTGTAGAACCTGCCTTGATGTTCCCTGCCCTAAAAGAAGTCCCAAACTGTCCATTTCCCAGTGTTAGACCTGTGAACCACTGACAAGTGTGGTTCAGAGGTTTGATACAGAATTAATACATGAGAATTAATGCGTCATTGCATTAAATCAAGATGTTCTTCTGTCATCTTTTACAGTCCCTCAGAGTGGAGAGACTTGGGTTGGCATACTTACTTGCCAGCTGAAGTCTAAAGAGGGATGTGGTCAAGAAGGAAAGTTGGGAGTAAGATGTTAGGGGTTTAAAGCTCTTTCATATTTTTCCAGGCAAAATTTTGTTAGGAAGGACCTTTGTGGTGATGCTTTTTTTGTCTGCAAAGCTCACTGACAATGAAAAGCCCTGTGTAGCACAGGCTATCATTATCGCTATCCGTGGTCTAACCATTGCACAGTACGCGTATTTTGTGATGTCTATAATCTTCTCACAGGACAGGGCTGTTGAAATGCCACGTAAAGTTCATTCTATCCTTTTTACTCGTTAGCTAAATTATCTTCAAAAAGCTGGTTTTGCTTCGTGGCAAACCTTGGAAGACATTCTCTAGGGTTTTCTGTATGTAAGAACTAATGACAGTGTTACAAAACCAGCCCCAAACTTCTTTGACTGAGTCGTCTTGCTCCACTCTTGGTTTGTTTTCAGGGTAGTTGCACGTAGGCTAAATTGACCTTTTTCACTTAAGTTTGCACTGTGCAACAAGAGGTTCTGGAGTTACTTGAAGGACTCCCAAATCTGTCTTCCCTGTACTCCCACTATATTCCTACCTCCCTGAAAGCAAGACCCAGCCCTGCCCCTCTCCACGTTTTCACCCTGCTTTCCTAAACGCAGACCCCAGCATTGCTCTTGCTACCGTTCCTGCCGTCGTTGTCCTCCTGCTCCGTATCCCCAACCTGCCAAACCAGAAAGGCCTCATCTTTTCAGTGCGCACCTCAAGAGCCAAATGCACCGTTGCTTCAGCATTATAGGAGTGGTACTCTGCTACGGGAACAGGTTACCGTTGTCACCTGTACTGTTGTCACCTAGCAGTTGGCAGCCTCCTTGTGCATATGCTTAAGTCGTGGCACATCCAGATGGTGGAAGGCTACCATCCATTGCTAGTGTATGCCAGAAACATTGTAGGCGTCAGGTAGATGTTTCTAGTGCTATTGGTTCTAACTAGATCACGCTGCAAATTTACCTTTCCTTTCTTGTACAGCCTTCTTATCTCTTGTATGAGACAGCCCTGTGAGACGTGTGCTGTTGGGAGTTAAACATAGGCCCACATGAGGTTTGTGTGCTAAGAACTGATCAACTCCTAAGGCTCACAGTGGAGCAGGGATTGTTTTTTGCTCTTTCTCAATAGCAGTATGTAAATAGTATGCCAGATAGTAGAATTATTCTTAAGAGATGGTGTGCATTGTTGAGAGTGTAATGAAAGACCAGAAGTTCATGGGTTACACAGCAAGAAGGCATAAATAGTTGTGCAGGAATGGTGAGAAGTTATGCCTCCTGCTCTCTTGGGTTGTGGTGCAAGACCAAAGTTAACTTATTTTGTCATAAAACCCATAATCTGTCAAGTTACTTAAATGTTTGTGGTTTTGCTTTGTAGGAAGCCTTTCCACAAGATGCTGTACTCAAAGGGCTGTGTTCATTCTCCAAGCGAGATTACAGGGTGGGGAGAGGTCGTGTCANCCCCCCCCCCCCCCCCCTTTAACTTTCTTTGTAACAACGATAAGGCTAACTAGACTTTGAAGTCAGCCTGCATTTTAAGTTAGTGAATTGCTGAGGGAGGAAACTGTGAGTGGTTGATTTTACTAGAAACGTGTCTGAGATGACCAGGATATTACAAGCGTTGAAAAGTTTTTAGATAAACACCATACATTTTTAGAGTACAAACAAAGTACAGAAGTCCAGCCACATTACGGCTCAGAGCAAACCCGATTTTTAGTAGCTGTGTGTTTGGCTTTGCTGGTGAGGTCTCTCCTAATGGGCTGGAAAGAGTGGGGCAGCAGCCACGTGGTGAAACCCCGAGCACCAGCCCATCAGGGTGCACTGGCCGAGCCCCAAGTGCAGGCAACTGCATTTTGGCTGCTTGCTGTCGCAGCAGCTGGACACTTCCCCTCTGTCCTTCAGCACCGGCTGGGGGCGGGGGGGGAAATCACTGACTTAAATTGCAATTAGAAGAAAAAGTTAATGAGGGCATATGTTAAGGATGCATAAATGTCCAGAAGAAGTTTATACTTACAGATGTTTTGAGTGGTCGGTAGCTTGCAGGGCTTTATTTCCTTGCTGGGAAGGGACCTCTTGGTCAAACGCCAAGACTAAAGTGTTAGAAAATGAGTCTGTTTATCTCTTCACCATTTGTCATGCCCACTGAACATCTAGATTTTTTTTTTTTAATTAACTGCCTTGCAAGCCCTCTNTTCCAAACACTTAATTTTTTTCTTTGTGCAGGTGGGCTAAAGAAGCAAGTTGTAGGTTGTGTGCTGTTTTGGGAACACAAATTAATCCATGTACATACATAATTGTCTGTGGCACATTTTTGTATGCATACAAGAACTAGAAATTTACAAACAAGTAGGATTTCTAATATAGTAAAAGATGATTTTCATAAAATTAATTTCTTTATACTCACTTGTAAAACATAAAATGATCAAAAATAAGCATTCTTGTTGGGTTTCTTTCATAAATTATTCTTCACACGTATATTAACTTGAAAAAAGATAGAAGGTTATCATTTCTTTAATGGCTTGTATTTCCAAAACTGTTCAAGAGGGTTTTTTAATTGAAGTTTATTTGGATTCTGTGACAATCATTTTCACACCAAACCATGCTTTTCCCAACATCTGCATCAGCTATTTGGGCATAGGTTAGAGCTTCTTGCCTTCCATGAAGTTTTGAGATGATGATCATTTTAAGGCAGCCACTTAGTAATCCAAAAAGGAAGTGGCCAAAATGCTGTGCTATGTGGTATTAACAATTACTATTTTTTCAATTTCTTTTTCAAAGAGCAAACTTGAAATGAGTAATGTTAGCTAAGGCAGGCATGGGTCTATTTGACCAAAGACCCTCTATGCTTTCTTCCCTCTTCTGTTGTGACTCAGATAATCTCATTTCTGATGCTGCTCAGAGTTCCGTAACATAATTCTGAGTAGACTAAATGTTCAGCTTCCATCTAATGACTTCCGTGTACTTTTGAACTGACTGCATAAATTATATAGTAGAAGATTCATGCACGAAATATACAAATACTGAGCAGCAGTAAATGAGGTTCGTGGATGAAATTCACTCCATGCAGATGGCCCATTTAAGACTCTTCTACTTGACAACCTCTGCCAAAGGTACGTTTGCGAGAGGAGGGAGGGTAGTAAAAGGATGAAATGTAATCCTGGCACCGTCTAAAAAAATGAGCTGTAAGCATCTTACTTCACAGCCTGCCCAGGATTTGGGATTCGGGTAACTTGGGTGCAGTCCTTTCTCTTAGTCTTGTGTTTGTTTTGGAGACTGCAAACAAACATTACTTGAGTAATAGAAAGAAAAGTAAAATAATGTGGGTGTTGCTTAAGAACTTAGTTATTAAAGGGGGCAGCAGTCAAATTAAGGAGTGGTCACATGGTAGTCTGAGTGCCATCCCTCAGGGTAAAATCTAATTGCTATCTGGTGTGTGGAGCCAAGGGACACTATATTGCATAAAGATTTAAAATTAGACTCCAAGAAGGGAAATGTAAATTCTGTGAACTGTGCCTAAGTTATGGGGAAAAATCGGAGGGAACAAATAGCCTGGGCAGGCTGACGGCAGGGCTGAGGGGGGTGCCCTTTGGGACAGCACCCTGTCGTAGAAGTGGTAGGCAAAATGGTTACGTTATGTTGTGAAAATGAAATTGACCTTAGAAATACATCTCTTTTTTTTGAGGAAAAAGCATCATATACATATGACATTATTTGGGGCCCTTATTTGTATTTACAGCTATTACCAGATAGCTATCACATTTAGAGGAAAGTAATGATGCTTTTCCCCTTCTAAAAGATAATTACTGTAAGCAGCAAACATCAAAGGTCAGTGTTGCCAGGAAACTCTTGAGGTTCAAATATGGACAAGCTATTACCAAGTAGGAGGCTATATCCCATACCTAAGGGGTGGGTTTTTTAAATACAACCCCTTAGGGTGGAGGAAAACCTTATAAAAGGTATTGTAATGGCCTTTTACCTAAGATTGGAGGCTCTCACAAGAATAGTAACACTTCATAGAATGGGACTCATTGTAGAAGTTGAATAGAAAGCAGTGGTATGTACAAGATTCAGACAGCAGACTGACAAAAAGTCAACAGAGGATGCTATATTCTGTTCTCACCCTAAAATGTGTGTGTTCTGGAAAGCGTGTCTGTAAAAATGGCATTGTACTTCCTAGTGTGTTGTTCATCAGTGAGATTTACATCAAATATGCTTACTGTACAAGTTTAACTATGTTCCCTCTAATTGCTAGCCTTGCATTTTCAGTCTGGAACCTAAGTTTAAAGTGCATTTTTCTTTATTATCTTCAATATTAAAAATTTTGTGGATTCAGCTAAGCCTTTATTTTTGTAGCTCTAGTTCTGGCATGTTTGCCCGGTGATACTGGTGCAGCCATATTGTTTATATACTTATAAATAAAAGGAACTGCTTTCTCCTGGTACTTAGTCAAAGCACCCCCCCACCCTCCAAAAATAATTTTACTTGCACTCTCCTAGGTGTATCTGCTTTTTGCATTTGGCTCACAGTTTATAATCAATGTATTACTTTGTTCAGGAAAGGATCTTTCTAGAAAGGATGCATATATATGTGTCTCCTTCATCCCTATTAAGTATGTATCCAGTGATGCATTTTTTTGTTTAGTTGTTTGGGGTTGGGTTTTTTTTCCTGGACAATTAGGTAACTTTTCTTATTGCCAGATATTTTTGATAGATTTATTTTTGCATCTCCCTCTCTAGTTTAGTCAATTTGAGAACCACAGACCCTTTCAAAGACCAGATATAAATTTGCTGTCCTGGAGTGTCGGTGTTGCTAACCTTGAACCTCTAGCAGACATCTCCTCCTTGATCTTGTATAGTCGTATGCAGTTGTATAGCCAAAAGCATTGTCTTTTTCTTTTCTCGTGATAGTTTTTCTAAACCGATGCCAGTTAGAAAGCCGATGTGAGGTAATTCCTACATAGAAGTACATGAACTGCTGGGATTTAAACCTTTATGTCATCTGCTCTATCTTACACTGGTTTGACACATGCATAAATATGCAGGTTCAGCCACCCTACTGTTTTGGCTCTACCCCATTCAGTGCTGTCACTGGTAAGTGGTTCATAAAACAGTTTTATGGATGCTTTTCAGATGTCAATCTAACTGAAAAAAAAAAAAGGTGGGCTAAGAGTTAGTAAATCTTATTCAACACCTGAAAAAGGGACGTGCTTCTTATTTCTCTCACCCTTTTTTCTGTTGTAAGGTGTTCATCCCTGGAGCATGTCAGAGTACTACCTCCAGATTCTTCTGGGGAAGTAGGTGGGGTTTTTGTTGTTGTTTTGTGGGTTTGATGCGGTTTTTTATTCAAAGGTTTGGCGTTTTTTCATGTTGGAGAAGGATTCTCTAAGGGCTTTCTTATTTTACTATTCCTGCTTGTGGTTTTTATTTAAAAAAAAAAAAAAATCTCTTATTCATCTGGCCAGTGATAGTGCTTTCCAAATCCATGTTTTATAATTCCTGCTGTAGCAGGAAAGCCCATGTGGGAAAACACCAAAATTGTAGAGAAGAAAACGAATTCTGCAGGTGAATGACACAGACTGGCTGCTGTCATGTAGCTTGGAAAGAGCTAAGAGCAGTTCCCACCTGAAAGGCTGTTTTTCTCCAGAGATGGTGCAGGGATTTGGAAGTTAAGAGAGTCAGGGAAGTGTTACTTTAAACGCAACTGGTGGTAACTCATTCTTGTTCAAGACTTTTCCTGATACTCTGCTTCCATTGTCGTTATCTATGCAGGCTGGTGCTCTCGCGGTACCCTCATGGGTTATGCAGCCTTGTAGAAGTCCTCCTCCTTGCTATTCTGTGTCCTTCAAATACTTTGCAGATAATTATTGTGACTCCGTTATTTGTCGCTTAGGCAAGATACACAGTATGTGCGGCTCTTTAATCTTCCAATATGAATTGCTCTTGCCAGGCTTCTTCTTAGGTTTGTTGCTTAACTTCCTTTGGTTTGTCTTTATTTTTCTCCTTCGTAGACTTGAACAAACAAAGGATTTGGAGGACTAGTAAGAGAAGATAGTAGAGTAGACCGAGCCTTTATCACTAATTATCCTGCCTTTAGGCTTCCTGGACGATGTAGCCACAAACAGCACATGCCATGTTCTTTTTCTCCTGTAGGTCATTAGAGGAGGAAAGTCATCTCTAATATTATTGCGTTGACTTAAAGGAAGTGTCAGCATCAAGTAGATGCAATGAATGTAAGGCTTTTTTGGTGGAGGGGAAAATGATTTAAAGAAGCATAGCAAGTTAGCCATATTCTGGTTATGAGAGAGGCTGTAGATTTGTAGTCCTTTTGTAGGTACATTTTCTTGACCTGGTAACCCTTAGTCACTTTGTATGTTTAAATGGTGTTTTTAAAACAAAGATCAAGGAGCAGTTGACAGGAGGGGTTTGTTACAAATGTGGAAGCGATGACAACTCTTATTCTAGTGAGAACTAGTAGAATTTTTACAGCAAGTTACAGAAGAAATATGTATGACTTACTGCCAGACATTTTATGTCAGACAATTAAAATTATTTAGGAAAGCTGCGTATCTGAAACAGAATCGGAGAGCAGATCAGTCTGGGGAATTGTCCCATCTGGCAGCTGTCCGCGAGAGATCACTGCAAGCAAGAATGATCTTTTCTTTCCCCCAAATAATACATGCTTTTCCAAATTTAACAGCAGCCTTTTAAGAAATATGTGTTTTGAGTTTCATTGCCCCCACTGGGTGCAAGTAAGCACCAGTGAGGAAAGACGGATCTCCAAACTGAAGCAAATAAAAAAGATCATTGCCCTTCAGAAGTGTTATCTAATAGGTAAAATCTCTCAATCTCAGATTTTTTTTTCCTGGCATAGCAGATTTTTTTTTTTTTTCCAAAAACATCTTATGGCAGGGTAAAACAACAAATATCATAGGATTTGAAATGCATTGAGCAACCATGACTTCCTTGTCTCTACAGCCAGCTGCCTTGTGTCAGCTGTAGATCTCACTTATAATGAAGATAGCTATTTAATTACTATGTTTTCTGTCTGTTGTTTGTAGACCTTGGAAGGTCTGCTACAGCTGTATTAAGAAAATAAGTTCCACTATCAGTAGGCTTAAGTTTGTTAGATGGAGAAGTACATGTCCAGTGGAAAATGTTTTAGGCCTCCAGAAAAGGAAAAAAAATTTCCAACAACTGCTTGGTTCCATGTGTTCCTAGCTCTTTTTGAATGTCCTGAGGAAAGAGATATGATGACTCTGCCCATTTTTTTCCCCCTATGGAAACTTGCTTTTGGATTGGGGAGGGGGAAAAAAGAAGGAAAAAACAGTCATCATTCTGGGTATTCTTTATGAATTTTTAACTTCCTTCCTAATATTAGTGCCCCTTTCCAAATTCTGTGTTTCCTTTCTTGTGACCTGAAAGAGGTATTTGAGAACATATAATCATTGACAGGTAGTCTTCTCTCTGACAAACTTCAGTGGGTGGTGTAATACTTTACAACCCTCTTGGTAGTACGATTTTAAGTGCTGCGTTCATCATTAAAGAATTGTTGGGTTTTTTTAATGTAAATCATCAGATACCACAGTTCTAGTTGGAAGTATTTCTCCCTGTGCTTGGAACAAACTGCTTGGCTGTTAAATGCTGGATATTTATATATTACTGAAATAATCCTTATAGATACTGTTTAACAAAGAGTATTCAGGATAGCAAAGACTTATTTGCAAGCACACCCATTTTCTTTACATGGGTAATTTTTTTTTTATATACAACTCACTTGCCATGTTTTGGCTTTCTCCAGCTTCAGTATTTCCTTTTGGAAGTCATCAACATTTTATTGACTACTGGATGTAGAGTGGAATGATCCCTTATAGCAAGAAGCTGACTGGTTAGATTTAAACTTATTTCAGCCATAAACTTTGGCTTCTGTATGAGTCTATATGTTCACACCCGAAAGACTCAATATTTAGGGAAATAATTTATATAATAAGAAAAGAACTGTGGGGGGAAGAAACCTGGCAAGTGGTGGACCACATAAATCAGTACAGTTTCTCTGCAAGTTTGTAGTTTAAGTTCAATATTTTCAAGACAACAGTTCTTTCTTACTCTTTTTATAACAATCATGGGCGCATCACTTTTGCTCTGCTCTAAAAGCACGGAGGTGGTGTCATACGTAGGGAACTGAAGAACTACAAAGACAGAAACCCTCAGCAGAAGTTTAGACTGTTCTCTGCCTTGCAAAGACCAAATTCTAGTATACATAACTGGTGTACCTAATAGCAAGACAAACTCCCATATCTAATGAAATCAGCACTCTGAGATGCTTTAAAATAACCCCCCCAAATAATAATGTAAGCTAGAGAAGAATCTTCTGGAATCCTGATTGTTTTTCTATACAGCAGCAGTGCAATTTTAGAAGTAGTTTATTGTATTCTGTTCTTGTTCTCATGCTGGTGGAAGTCATGCTTAATTTTGGCCAAAATTAAATACTTCCTTTTTTCCTCTGTGGTTTTTTGCTTCTGAAATGAGCACCAGAGAACAGCATGTATTATGCAGTATATTTCTCCGCCTCGGTCACTTACACAGTGTTTCTGCCCTAGATGTCCCTTCAGCACATACCAGCGCTGTACTGTGCTAGGTCACATGAGGAATTTTAGCTGTTGTGATGGAGCTAGTGGACACTTTAATTGTGACCCAGGATTTATACTGTGGTCTGCAACACTGTGAAAATGTTATTCAGTGGAGTCTTATAAAGAAATGTCTGCTGGGATGTGAATTCTGCTCTGAAGTGAACAACACATTACCTGACTGAAAAGAAGTTTTTGCTTATCTCTGTTCGTATAATTATTTAGAACTGAAAAAAAGAACAAAAAGGCAACCTTTGATTCACCAGGTCCCAAGGTGTTATTGAAGTAATGTATTTTTAAATGCCTTTAGTGTTATATTTCAGACTTTTTCTAGTTTTAAGTTGGAGTCCCTTCCAAAGTAGAGAAGACTGGATGGCTCAGTGGTCATCACTATGAGCTTAACGAAAGCCTGAGATGAGTGCCTTAAAAGCGATATTTGGGGTTGATATTAGCAAAAAGTCCATATTTATTTAATTTTTTTAATGTAACCATGATGGTGGACTTCTTTTGATCAAAATTTATTACTGTTTAACTATCCTTGAACTGAGAGGTAATGTTTTGAAGTTGAATCTGATATCTAGCTCTTGGATATTGGCTCTTTATTATGACTAGGTAAACAGCTGCAAGGTATTATCTTGCTGTGTGTAGGAAAAGTGCATATTTCCTTGTTCCCAGAAATAGAAAAATGCATTGGCCACAGCTTTGTTCTTGAGAGCATTTGCACATTTTCTGCTGAAACCGTATTATGCAAAGATAAACTCCTAATACCTCAAAAAAAACTCCCAAACAGATAGCCTTTGTCAAATGCTTAATTTAATCTACTTGAAATGATTTGCATTTCCTAACCAGAAGCCTTATAAAGGCAAAAACTTAAGCAGGTGGGAAACAACACTGATGTTTCATTGCAAATCCTGTCCTACTGTAATGTTGTAGTAATAGTGATGCACATGTTTTGCACTGCTGTAAAATGTTGCATCCATTATGTTGTGTGAGCTTGGCATCAGGGCACAAACGCAAAAGACAAGAAAAACCTGACCAAGCAGTTAAAAAGACCCTCTATAGAGACAAGCCCTAAAACTAGTTCTCTCCAGCCTGAATGTTTGTTGCTGTTATTGTTCTTATTGGTCATTCTCTAAGAATAGGAACAAAAGGGCTTTTATATCTGAGTAAAGAATAGAGTTTCTAACAAGGTAGAACCAATAACTGAGAATTAAGAACATGGTATTTGGAAGAGCCAGAAGAAGGGGGGCTTCCCATTGGGAGACATCTATTAACAAAACAAAACACAGGAGTGGACACGGATACACACATGTGAGTTTATTAGCAGTGTTCCAGCCGCCTTTATCCCTGTCTTGAAGTCGAATTTCCTATAGATTTGCAAGTTTTCCTTTGGCAAGCTGTTAAATGGATTACTACATTGCCCATAAATTAAACAAATTTGAGACTTAAATTGTAGAAATGAATCCTCTCTGGCATCTTTGTCTAGCATTAAAATTTCATTGACCACCACTGCTAAATTTTAGGAGTGATTCTTATTATACCCACTTAAACTTTTATCTACATGAGGAAGTAGGCTTTTACATTCAGTTTTCATAGTGGAGGAGAAAGTAAGGTGCTCTCAGGTCTAGTACAGCACACGTTGAAGCAATCTGAATTCAGCACAACAATGTCATCCATTGATATATTGTCAGTCAACCAAGGTTTTCTTCATAACTAAGTTTACTTGTATAAATGGTGTTAAAAAATTGTTAAAATGGCGGGTAGAAAATAATGCAAATAAATTGAGTGTTAAGCCAAATTTGATATTATTGAAGTCCTTTGCAAATATTGAAGTAGAAAATTATGTGTAGTTTTGTTGGTCAGGTTTATCTGTTCTTTCAGGGAAAGATTCGTGTAATCTGTGGTGCACCCTGCATTGTGCTTTGTGGGTAGAAACACTGTGTATACTATTTCAAAAATACCTTTTCCAGGCAACCGTGCTGTGGGAACTTCTGAGAAAACATGATAAACATCAGTCTGACCCTTATGCTCTTAGCAGACAAAGTGGTCTCATCAGCAGATCGCCAGTTCTGTGCTTTAGTTGTGTGCTCATCTGGATTATCGGGGGAAGATGACTATGGAAATAGTTTTTCATGTTTGGTGTGTTTTTATAAGCAGTTGCCCTCCCCCTTCTTACCTGCCCTGTGTACTACTCCAGTAAAAATGCATTTTACATGCGAATGATGTTAATCAACCTTTGCAAATCCATTTGACTCAGTTTTAAAAGAGCAGAACTAGATTGACTGAAGAAAGAGGAAGAGGATCCTTGACAAACTCATGATATACAGTTCTTGATATGGCATCTTTTTTTCTGTTTTCATATAAAGAAAAATAATATGTGGGGGAAAATGGAAAACTACATACCTTGCTTTCTGTGCTTGGGTTTAAAGACACTAGAGTAATTTTACTAAGAATATTAATAATTTGATTAACCAATTTTTTTAATTGGTTGAGAACTCATATTGCTTCTGAAAGCAATTCCACTTACAAACTTACTTCATTACCAGTATTTTTTCAAATGAGGATTAGTTTTAATATAGTGTGATGTACTTAAATTGTTTTCTTTATATGGTAAATTTCTTTGAAAACTACATTTACTGAGCCATTAACATGGAAGGCTAGAATACTACATTAACCAAATGAATGTTTGACAAGCATGATTTTTTTTAAACGTACATTGTTTTTTCTTTTCATATGATTGTAAAATTGAAAGTGCTCTTAGTGTAATTCAGTTTCAACAAATGGTGCTTTTAACCAATTGAAAAATAATCACTTTTTCTTTCTATTAAGCAATTTAAATATTTTTACCAAGCAACTAGATTA